>JAPXFQ010000484.1:0-365806 GCA_028564705.1 Apricaphanius iberus | reverse complement strand
GCATTCCCGGCCGAACAGATGTGTTTCACTCTCAAAAACTGATGTTAAAGAAGAATTTATTTTCCACAAAAAAAAACCTTCCGAAACACCGTAAGAGCTGAATAAAACAAACAAAGAATAAACATTAGACACGTGACGGCAAATTGTATACAAATGTCTATAAATGTATAAGCTGCAAATGTATATATAAATGGCTAAACCATAAATAGCATTATTCAGGCTCATAAATAGATGCCTTATAGTAGACATGAATATGAATGCTTTAACTAACAATAACAATATTTAATTAAATTAAAAACACCTGTAAAAAAAATAAAAATGAGTTTGTAACAATTAACAAGCTTATTTCAAAGTGCTATAATGTTACATATGACCTGTATGAATTTATAAATGTTTTAATTGCAACAATCTCCTTTTAAAATGCAATATGGATTCAATGACAACTGAATTAATTTAAGTATGAGATATTTTGAAAGCTGACGATCTCAATTCAGAGAGAAAAAAGGGAAAAACATAAGAATGACCAAATAAGGGCCTAATTTCCTGTGAAAAATTGCTCGGACGTTTAAACCTTGAAAAACGGTATAATAATAATAATACACTGTTTTATGAATGTAACAGTAACAATTAATCACACGGTCTATATAACAAATCACTGATTTACCATCTGCATATGCTAACGACCCACTAACAGCTTAGAGGAGATCGATGCAATAAACACAGTCTCTCAAAGATTAGAATCACTATAAAATAAAAACTATACCATGTTCCCTCATGCGGTCCAGGAGTGCTATAAGAGGCTAAGAAATCACTCGTTTGTAAAGCTAATATATACAGTGCCTGTAACCGTAATTCGTCTCGCTTCACTACAGTGTAGCATTAAAAGTGTGCCAACATACCAACAAAGGCCGCCTGCTATTTTCACTTACAAACTTCAAAATAAAAGTATGTCAGATGTAACTGATGCTTTGTAAAACAAATCATACAATGTAATTATAGACCAATTTAGCGAGAAATATGTAATAACCAAAAAAAAAAAAAAAATAAAATCTTAGTTTTAACAATGTACATTTATCACAGAAACCCAGTTTTTCATAAAAGTCCCCTTTTGAGAAATCCTCCTTCCTTAGGTAGTCCATGACAACACTGCCCTCTATGGCTGGAGGTAAAGATGTAGGCCCACTTCAGAGATTGAGAGATTTAATGGTCTTTTACACTCCCACCAAATCATGAGTGATTTGTATAACGTCAAGGACTATAAATTACGAATGATTTTCAAATAAAAATGTTACCTTTAACTTAGAAAAGGACTAAGTGTCCATACTATAGTGAATGTACATCAGCATTTAAGTAATATGGTAAAAAAGGATACACGTAGATGTTCTCAGGAACAGCTAGATGGTCTCTAGCAGCAGGATCAGCTTCTGTACTGGGCGTTCAATGATGGACAGCTTGTGGAGTCGACGACCATCCTTCTCCAGATTCCGGTCACCAAGGCATACCTTGACTCGTCTCACAAGTCCGTCTTTATCTGTAGTAGTTTCTGTAACTCTGGCCAGTCGCCACTCATTTCTGGGCAGATCTTCAGCCTTTTCCATGACAATATCTCCCACTTGCAGGTTTCTCTTTGCTGTGTGCCAGCGTTGCCTGGTGGCAATGTTGGATAGATACTCCTTACGCCAACGACACCAGAATTGCTCCGCAAGGTACTGAACATGACGCCACCTTTTCCTTGCATAAATGTCTTCTCTGATGAACCTGCCTGGAGGTGGTAGTGCTGGAATTGATTTCATAGTGAGCAGGTTATTTGGGGTGAGAGGTGCAAGGCTCTTGGGGTCATTTAAGTTGTCAACTGAGAGTGGTCTACTGTTAACAATCGCCATAGCTTCATAGAAGAATGTCCGCAGTGATGCATCATCCAGTCTGTCAGAGGACTGTGAGAGAGTTGAGCGAAGAACATTTCTCACTGTTCTGATTTGTCTCTCCCATACCCCACCTGCATGACTTGAATGGGGTGCATTTAGGACAAAGTCACACTGCTTCTCAGCTAAGAACACTGCCAGACGATTAGTGTCAATTTCCTTTAGAGCATTTCTCAGTTCATTCTTTGCCCCTACAAAGTTGGTGCCTTAGTCGCATTTGATTTGGCGCACTGCTCCCCGCAATGCAACAAAACAGCGCAGGCCATTTATGAAGGCATCTGTAGACATGTCATTTAGCATTTCTATATGAATAGCTCTGGAGCTGAAACATGCGAAGATGAGGCCGTACCTTTTATGTTCCTTCCGACCCTGTCTAGTGGCAAAGGGACCAAAGCAGTCTATACCGCAGTATGTGAATGGCGGGGATGGATTTGTACGTTCTGAGGGGAGGTCTGCCATTCTTTGTTCTTCTGTTGGTCTCCTGAGCTTACGACATGTCACACAGTGATACACATGGGATGCTACTGCTCTGCTCATTCCTGGAATCGAATAGCCTTGTGATCTGATCTCATTTATTGTGAGGCCCTTTCCTTGGTGCTTGACATTCTCATGACATTGAGAGATTATCATCTTTGTTATGTGGTGATCTTTAGGAATGACAACTGGGTGTTTGACTGAACTGGGTAGGAGCGCATCACAAAGTCTTCCTCCCACCTTGAGTACTCCTTCTTGATCAAGGAAGGCATCAAGATGATACAGCTTGCTACGAAGTGGCAGCTGGGCCCCTTTTCTCAAGAACTTGATTTCCTCTGAATAGGTGTTTCTCTGCAAGTCCTTAATGATGATGCGTTCAGCATTTTGTCGTTCAGCGACTGTACTGTGACTTCTGGACTTATCTCCTCTGGCTCGGCGGACGAGGCGAGCCACAGCTTGGACAGCTCCAGAAAATGAAGACAGGTTTGCCAAGCGGTCTGAGAGGCACTGATGCTTGACTTCTGTTGATTCTGCACTCAGTGTCTGAGCCTGTCTCACTTCCGGATCTCCAATTGTTAATGCCGTGTCAATAACCGCAGCAGGAGGTATATCCTTCTTCCATAAGAATTTTGGGCCTGTCAACCAATTGGATGTAATAATCTCACCAGCATTTAAACCTCTTGACGCATGGTCAGCAGGGTTTTCATTGGTGGGAACATACCTCCAATGTTGAGAAGTAGTACTGAGGTGTATCTTCTGCACTCTGTTTGCTACGAACGTGTGAAAGCGGCGTGCTTCGTTGTTAATGTATCCCAAAACCACTTGGGAGTCGGTCCAGAAGTGTTCTTCTATGTCTAGATATTCCAGCTCCTGTTTAAGCATATTGCTCATGGCAACTGAGACAACAGCAGCTGTGAGTTCAAGTCTGGGAATAGTCTGCACCTTAATGGGAGCAACTCTAGACTTACCAGCAACAAGTGCACAATGGATGTTTCCTTCTTCGTTGGTAAGTCTCAAATAGGAACATTGGCCATATCCGCTGTTGCTGGCATCAGAGAAGTGATGAAGTTCTTTTTTGATGACCTTTCCAAAGTCCGCAGGCACATAGCAGCGTGGTATGTTGATCCTTTCCAAGTTCTCAAGATCAGCTTTCCAATGTTCCCACCTTGGCTGCAATTCTTTAATAAGAGGGTCATCCCAGCCTGTTCCTTTTCTGCACATTTCTTGTAGCACTAATTTTCCACTGAGCAAGAAAGGAGCAATAAAGCCCAGTGGATCATACAGTGATGCAACTGTGGATAGTATGCCACGGCGTGTTGCTGGCTGGTCTTTGGGGTCAAAAGAGAATCTGAATCTGTCAGAATCAATGTGCCAGTGGATCCCTAAAGCTCTTTCTACAGGTGTGTCATCAAAGCTGAGGTCAAGTGCCTTTACATCAATGGCTAGTTCAGAAATTGGAATGCTATCCAGGACAACTCTGTCATTTGAAATAAACTTGTGTAGTCTAAGACCACCTAAGGCACACATTTGTCAAGCTTCTCTTGCTACTTGGACAGCTTCTTCTGTGCTGGCTACACTGCTGACACCGTCATCAACATAAAAGTCTGTCATGATGAATTTTGAACCAAGAGGATACATGCACTCATTCTCCTTTGCGAGGTGTTTCAGACCATAGTTGGCGCATCCAGGTGATGAGGTTGCACCAAAAAGATGGACCTTCATGCGGTACTCTTGTGGCTGTAAAGCAAAGTTTCCGTTTTTCCACCAGAGAAAGCGGAGATAGTCTCGATCTGCTTCTTCCACATGAAATTGGTGGAACATCTTTTCAACATCGCACATAAGGGCAACAGGATGTTTTCTGAATCTTAAAAGAACACCAGTCAGCTTATTCATTAAATCTGGGCCTTGGAGCAAGTGATCATTAAGGCTGGTTCCCCGGTACTTGGCAGAGCAATCAAAGACAACACGGAGCTTGTCTGGCTTCTTAGGGTGATACACACCATGGTGAGGGATGTACCACTTCTCTCCATCCTTTCCTTCATCATGCACTTCTTCTGCATCACCTCTCTCAATGACCTCTTCCATAAACCTTACATAATGTTGCTTGTACCGTTCATCTTTCAGTAATTTCCTTTTAAGATGATTGAGCCTTACGATGGCAAGGCGCTTATTGTTAAGGAGGTGAGGTCTCTCTTTAAAAGGGAGAGGCATCTCGTAATGCCCATGGTCGTTCTTCCTTATGCCTTGCTGCAGTTTGGTTAAGAAGAGGATGTCATCCTGTGAGACAGTTTTATTATCTTCACCGGCGTCTTTAAAGTCAGACTCCAATACCTTAATAACATCCGCTGGAGTCACTGGGGGGAGCTCTTTAATGCTGATTCTATGACAGATGGTGTTGAAGCTTTGCGATTCATCATGTGAAGACAAGCGACCGACAATGCTCCACCCTAGGTCTGTATGGACTGCGTACGGTTCATCATCACCACCTAATATCACCTGTTTTGGTGCCAAAGCCTTTGGACAGCTGTAGCCTATCAGGAGACCAACTTCACAGTCCTGCAGAGGTGGAATTTTGTCCACTATTGGAGATAGATGCTTCCAGTGTCGTGCCGTGTCACAAGTAGGGATGTGAGTGCGATTCACTGGAATAGAGTCCTTAGTATAAGCAGTTGGCAGGTTGAGGACAACCGGGGAGCTATAGCCTCTTACCTTGAGACCTGACACCCTTTCACTTGGCATGACAACATCCTTTGCAGTCATTGTTGTCAACTTCAATCTCACAGGACAGGAGTCAGCTTGTAGCTGGTTACTTAGCTCTCGATCGACGAACACAGTATCACTCTGGGTGTCAAGCAGTGCATAAACAAGTTTTTCAGAGGCTGGATTTCTCTCGGTTGATACCCACACTGGCACAATCATTGAAGTATTGGTGGATGACTCACCATTATCTACTTTGTGAGACGTAGTAGTAGTTGTCTCCGTGTCATCTTGATTTGAGGCTAGTGCAGAGTTTAGTTTCCTTCTGTAGTTTTCATCATGTAGACACGTTGGATGTCTACCATTGCAGGTGTCACAGGATAGACGGTGACGGCAGTCTTTTGCACTGTGGCCTAGTTTCATGCAACCATAGCAGAGATTGTTCTCCTTCACATATTTACGCTTCTCTTCTAATGACTTTGCCACAAATTTAGTACAATTGTGAATCATATGCTTGATGTCTTTGCAGAAGAGACACATTTTGAAGCTTCCTTTAGGTGGTCTTTGTTTCTTGTCATCATTTTGTTTGTTTTCCGTAGCTGTTTGGATGTGAAAGACGTTAGCTCTGGTTTTCTTGCTGTCCTTGAGGTTCAACCTTTCTGAAGTGGGGTCAGAGGCACGAAGAGCGCTGAAGGAGGTGACTGGATTACAAGTAATCTCTGCTTCCATGGACATGAAGTTCACAAAATCTATAAGCTTTGGAAAGTCATGAGTCTCAATCAGTGTCTGCGTGACCTGACGGTTCCACCGTGCTGCTGCCCAATCTGGTAATTTGAGTACTAGTTTCTGATTTTCATCGCAGTCATTTAGTATTTCAAGCCCCTTGACATGAGGCATAGCTTGATGACATGCATTTAAGAAATCTGAGAATTCTCTGAAACCTTCGGAATCCTTGGGCTGAATCTTAGGCCATTTGGCTAGTTTTTCTCTAAATGCCTTCTTTATGACAAATGGCTGCCCATACCGTCGGTTCAGTTTGTTCCATGCATCATTATAGGCCTCATCATCATTCCTGTAGAAAATGCCATCAAGACACTTACGAGCTGGCCCAGCAACATACCTTTTTAAATAGTGCAGCTTGTCAGCAGAAGAAATGGCCTTTCCACCAATGAGCGACACAAATGCAGCCTTCCACTCAATGAACTGGATAGGATCACCAATGAACACAGGTGGCTCTGTTGTTGGCAGCCTGTTCAGGGCTATGCTATCTTGGACGGCTTGAGCGAGATACGATATATCAGATTTTTGAGGGGAGGATGTTGCAGTGATGTCAGTAGGGCTTGTTGCTGTGATGTTGATAGGACATTGGATGGGAAATGGAGCCACATGCTGCTGCGCTGTTAAGCTTACATCCTGTCTTTCCCTTGTATTCGTGTCTGAATTATGAACACTGACTTCCTGGGCCATTTCTTAATCATAGGCCTGCAGTCTCGCTCTAGCTGCTTTTAGATCCTTCTCTGCCTTTAGTTTTTCTAATTCACACTTTCGAGCTTCAATTTCTTGTATAATTGAGTACTCTGCTTCTTTGGCTGCTAATTCAGCTGCTGCGTCTGCCCGCTTGGCTGCAATTGACATAGCTGTAGACCTTGATGATGTGGTGCGTGAGACTGTGGATCCATAGACAGAGCAAGCATAATCGTGATGGAGTAACTCACGAAGGCTGTGCTTCACATTTTCTTGATCAAAGTCCTCAAGGCATGCTATTCTGTCAAAAATGATTTTTGAAATATCTTTCGTCACTGCTTCACAAGTATCGATTCTGCGTCTTGTGTCACTGGAAGGAGCTAGGTAATCTCTGATTTCTAGGTAGACGTGCATCACATCATCTTTTCCCTTCTCAAGTGCATCAATAAGTGCTACCAGTTGGCTCTCACTAACGTCTGTTTTAATCTTTTCCCTTGTGTTGCGAGCACAGTCCTTCCATTGTTCGTATAGCTGGATCAATCTTTTCTCCTTTTTTAGGGACTCCTCCTTTTTATATGCACGCATCTTCTCTGTGGGGTTGCGTTGTCGACCAGAGCCGCATCTTCTCTGTGGGGTTGCGTTGTCGACCAGAGCGGTGAAGCTCCTCCTCTTCCATTTCGTTATGAGGCGCATCCAACTGCTGGTCTGGGTCGTTATTTTCAGAAGCGTCCATTTTCTTTACAGGGGGACAGATAAGGTAAAGCTGTTGATCTTCTGGGTGAAGCTCTTACTGTAGCATTCCCGGCCGAACAGATGTGTTTCACTCTCAAAAACTGATGTTAAAGAAGAATTTATTTTCCACAAAAAAAAACCTTCCGAAACACCGTAAGAGCTGAATAAAACAAACAAAGAATAAACATTAGACACGTGACGGCAAATTGTATACAAATGTCTATAAATGTATAAGCTGCAAATGTATATATAAATGGCTAAACCATAAATAGCATTATTCAGGCTCATAAATAGATGCCTTATAGTAGACATGAATATGAATGCTTTAACTAACAATAACAATATTTAATTAAATTAAAAACACCTGTAAAATATAAAAAATAAAAATGAGTTTGTAACAATTAACAAGCTTATTTCAAAGTGCTATAATGTTACATATGACCTGTATGAATTTATAAATGTTTTAATTGCAACAATCTCCTTTTAAAATGCAATATGGATTCAATGACAACTGAATTAATTTAAGTATGATATATTTTGAAAGCTGAAAATAATGCAACTCTTACAGTCAAGTGATACATGTAGAGCAAATTCTCTGCGCTTCGAACGTTAGGCGTGAATTTCCTGTTGAAAATATTTCTCGGGTCATGGGACGTTTAAACCTAGAAAAACGGTATAATAATAATAATACACTGTTTTATGAATGTAACAGTAACAATTAATCACACGGTCTATATAACAAATCACTGATTTACCATCTGCATATGCTAACGACCCACTAACAGCTTAGAGGAGATCGATGCAATAAACACAGTCTCTCAAAGATTAGAAGACAATAAAATAAAAACGATACCTTGTGCCCTCATCGGCCAGGTGCTATAAGAGGTAGAAATCAACTCGTTTGTAAAGCTATATATTCAGTCTGTAACCGTAAGTTCGTCTCGCTTCACTCACTGGTAGCATTTAAAAGTGTGCCAACATACCAACAAAGGCCGCCTGCTAAACTT
This sequence comes from Apricaphanius iberus, assembly GCA_028564705.1. Taxonomy (NCBI): domain Eukaryota; kingdom Metazoa; phylum Chordata; class Actinopteri; order Cyprinodontiformes; family Aphaniidae; genus Apricaphanius; species Apricaphanius iberus. The sequence goes on along the minus strand of JAPXFQ010000484.1, from coordinate 357,510 downwards.
CCTTTTACGAACTTCAAAATAAAAGTATGTCAGATTAGTAACTGATGCTTTTGTAAAACAAATCAATACAATGTAAATATTGCCAATTTAGCGAGAAATATTAATAACCAAAAAAAAATAAATAAATAATACTTTTAACAATTATTTATCAACATTTGGCTCTTTTCATAAAAGTCCCCTTTTGAGAAATCCTCCTTCCTTAGTAGTCCATGACAACACTGCCCTCTATGGCTGGAGGTAAAGATGTAGGCCCACTTCAGAGATTGAGAGATTTAATGGTCTTTTACATTTGCATTCATCCAGCAGTTTGTTCCAGACGTGGGGAGCATAGAAACTGAAAGCTGCTTCTCCATGTTTGGTTCTGGTTCTACCCAGCTGGCATTTTAATGTTAGGTCAAAGTTAAATCAACGTCAGTTGTCAGTGAAGGATAACCGTTTAATTTTGTTTAGATTTTGTAAATCTAATCAGCGTTGAAACAGTAACATCACGCCGTCAATTCCATCAACATCGGTGAATTCGCCAACGTTGAATCAATATTGATTTCAGTTTAGATTTTGCAAATTCAATCAGCATTTAAAATTCAACATCACTATTAAACTACTTTTAAAAGCAGGACTTATTTTGTAAAACTTTTTTCACTAAAGTATTGATTTCTTCAACAAAAACACAAGCAGCTTAAAATAAATCCATAAAATCTAAGTTTGGGGACAAACAGCCAGTAGGGAACAAACCTTGGTAAAGAAATAAGACCTGGAAAATATTAATAAAGACATTTCACACAACATCATTTTACATGTGTTAAACTTTAACCTTTACAAAAAACAGCCCAAACATTGGGCAACATAACACTGCATCTTCCTTTTTTTTCATTCTTTTTGGCTCTACCACCACCACCCGTCCTCTCTGCTGCATATTTTAGATATTAGGCCACAGCGTCAGTTGAGTGGGGAAAAAAATCAGCAGATCAGTATTAGCCACGCTAACCTTTCATATTAAAATATTTTGCAAATATCAACGTGTCAGTCGTCAGTGTTTCAAGTATATAAATGAGCATTTATAAGGACTCTAAATATGTTTATTGATAATCATTTGCTTGGGCAACCAACAAAAGGCAGTTAGTAACCAGTGCTGCTGGTAGAGAGGTTAGTCTACAGCCCAGAATGGAGGATTAGATATAATATTTGAGCATGCTCTGTAGAATCCTCCGACTAAAATGATTTATCTTATTAATCATTATTCTGATTACTATTCAGTTATTTAAAACATTGTTCCAAAACTATTATGTTAAAGCAAACTGAGCACAGATGATCTTGTACAACTGAAATGAACATTTCCACTTCTGCCTCTGAGGCTCATCATGGTCAGCATTTTATTTGTCATGGTTCTGTCATGGTAAAATAGATTATATTAGAATATTGTGTAATATTTCATGTATGCTGGGTCTACACGAGTCTGGCCAGAGTCTTCTATCAGAAAGACTGCAGCAAAATCCAGGGGTTGTAGAAGCTTCCTTCATTGAATCCACTGTAACAGGTTAACATGGGGCAGATACATAAGAAAGACAAAGAAACATGTATAATTAGGCCTGGGCGGTATACTGGTTTATACTGAAAACCAGTGTATATTTTCATTATGATATGAATGTTTAATATACCGCTATACCGGTGAATAGCTCAGACAACTTCCAGAACATTTACTGTGGTGAAGTGTTTCAGCGTGGACCGATTTCACTGCTATAAGCTCTTCACCACAGCATAAAAAAAACATTTTTAACTTAAGTACAGATGCTGGCAGGAGCCGTCAGAGCGAAGTACACAATGCTGATGAAGTAATTCCAAAAGAAGAGGAGTCTCCTCCTCTGAGCTGGTCTTCACTGTATAACCAGCCTTTACCAGTTTATGGATTTCCTCTTTTGTAGACAACCAACTGTTCAGGATTGTGTGAGAGACGTCCCCCAGTGGCTCTGAGGAGAAGCATGACAGCATTCTGTGAGGTATTTAAGAGTGGAGAGTTCCTTCTATGCAAGAGTGAAACAGCATAACGACTCCCACCGTCCACCATGACTCTATTGCTCTTCTGCTCTAAAAGTGCTAGTGCTTCTTTGTCTTCCCGAGAACGTGTGGCTTCTTTCAGGGAGCGGAACGGGAGTGTGTCTGTCAGCCACAGTCTCTCCACATGCTGCTGCAACTCTTCTAAGGGAAGACAGGTGAAGTCACTTATTCTCACCAGGGTGCTGTTGTAGGAAACTGGCTGGTCCCTGCACCACCCATCCCAATGCCGTAGCCTACATACTGCTACTGGATCACCGATAGCACCACTTCTTACTGGCGGGTTAGGTTTGATTAGATGTGGGTGATCTGACCCAGTGAGAACCATGGTCCTGACTTTGTTAAAGGATGGCAAGCGGAGGTCCTCTAAATGGCTAGAACATTTCCGCAGACGTTCAGCTGGACAGGTATGCTCTGCGAGGTGTGAAATCATTGTGAATGCTGTATTTCATCCCCTTCTTAGTTCGTGACGACATGCGGGAGGATACAGTGGCTCCCATTAACTGTACTATATGTTGTCTAATAGTACTCAGAGACAAGACGTCTTGCAGACCAATGACGCCTAGATGGCGAACAGCAGCAGGCAAAAGGATGGTACGCCATGGAGCCATCATCCAACACAGCGTATGTATCCATACATTTGTTCCCGTTATACAGACAGACAGGGACCACTTTTAGCAAAACTCTACCAGAATGAGCTGCCTGATCAACGTAAACAATACTCTGGGTTGTACTTACAGTCAGTATATTTTCAGTGAGGCCTACGTCATGCAGTACAGGAAGGCGTTGTTCACCGCATGTAGAGCAAGGCTTCTTAAGTGTGCAGTTAGTTGGTGAATGTCCTCCGGCACATTTCCAGCATTTCTTCTTCTCTTTGATCCAGCTTGCTCTGGCTTCAATATTAAGCTTTATGAACACTGAACATGCATTTAATGATCCTGATTTTTGCAGTATGGACAATAAGGTTTAAATCTCTCCTTCTTCTTATTCTGGAGAGGCGAAGTGGAGGCTGTGTGTGTAGCTTGGGGCTGTGCACTTGGGTTGGTTCCAAGTATTACTGCCGTAAACTTGTATTTGTTCAGCTTGTTGCTTCTTTTTCCCTTTATGTCTGCATTGTAGGACTCAAGAGTTCGTTCCTAGCCGTCGGCACAGCTGAAGAGTCTCTACTTCTGACTTAAGCCACTCTGCGAGATCCGGGAGAGTATATGTTCTATCACTGCGACTCTGGATGATACCTCTGTTAAAACAAAGATCAGCAAATCAGTCTCTAAAGCTAGGAGGCAGTTTAGAGAGCAGAGTATCCACGTTGGAACCACAGCACAGTTCTGAGGATGAGGGGCCTTCCTCAGTGCTAAGCATACCAACTGGAGTGCCCACTGCCGCTATAAAGCCTGAAAATCACCTGATTTACAGAGAAAGCATTTAGGATTGCTTTAAGTTCTCCCTGCACCAACTGTTGTGGCTGTCCATGTCTCATCTGGAGTGCAGTCATGGCACTGGTTTATGGAGTGGAACTATTAATATATCTCTTAGCAATCTGGACAGCTGCAGGGAATTTCAGATGATCTAAAAGTACCTGATATTTGTAGTCTTCAGATAAACAGCTATAGTGTGAAAGTACACTGTCTAAGCCTTTCTTGAGCATAAGAAAGTCACTCTCTACCTGAGCTGAATGTGGATAGCTTCTTCTTGGTGATACCAAATTAAGAAGCGATTGCCATTTCCGTCACATTGGGTACAGTGACAGCAGGAGGAAGTGATGTAGACCGGCTGTCAGGTGCTTCTGGTGGAGGCGCTGCGTAAGATTGATATGCTGTGGGGTGTAAACGTCGAGGCACATGCTGGGAGGTGTCTGGTTCCCTATAGGACTGATAAGACATTGGCACATTGTAGGTTGTGCGAGTAGGACCAACTGCAGACTGAATGGGTGTACCTTGAGGTGTAGAATTGTAAAGTGGCAGCAGTGGATCAGCTGTGGCATAATCTACAAGAGTGAGAGGTGGTAGATAATACAGCAGCTGTAGTGGAGCACTTCTACTACACCCTACAGGAGGAGGTGGAGGCCAATAATCCTCTGGTTCTGCCAGCTGGACTTGGACCGCTGTAGGAAAAGATCATGATTGTGTTGCAGGGGGAACTAGAGCTGTCCCTGGCACTGAATGCGCTAAAGGGGGAACTGGAGCTGGAGTTGTTTTTAATTGCAGGGGAGTTGTAGATAGAATCTGAGGTGGCTGGGCCATTATACCCTGAAGAACGGGAGTGTTGCTCATTCCTGGTGATTGGCAAATCCTAGCTAAGTGAGGGAAGCTGCTGTACTGGGGTTGTCGTACAGCATGTAGAGATAGCAGGAGCGAGCTGATGCACTCTGTGGCAATGCTGTCAATCTGACATTGCTCATCTCCCATTCCAGGAAAATATCTCTCTTTAATACTGAACCACTTTATAATGGGTTCAATAGTATTCCTTTGTCTAGATTTATACAATCTATATCCACATCAATCCCTTTAATCAACTGACTGAAATCACTAAGACACATTTTCAGGTTCCATGCATCAATCTCAGCATCTATTTTAATACATTTTCAACACTTTTTAAGACCTTCTAAAATAAAATTCTGATTTTTATCTTATTAATTTTTAATATTAGACTACATGGGAAAGTGGAACCATTAGGATATTGATTTATTTCAGTAACTTAAAAGGTTAAACTAATTGATAATATAGACTCATTCCATGCAAAGTGAGATATTTCAAGCCTTTATTAGTTATTTTGATAATTATGGTGTACAGCTTAAATTCAAGATGAGATAAAATGAGAATATTTTTAGAAGGTTGAATATTTTAGTGTCAAGGTGTCTGTAGACTGTAATTAGCTAATGAATCCAGCAGAGCAACAAAAGCTTCCTGAGCCTTTAACTGGTCTCTCAGTCTGGTTCAGTAGGAATCCCAATCATGGGGCAGACTGCTGACCTGATAGTTGGTCAGAAAACCATCATTGACCCCCTCCATGAGGAGGGAAAGCCTCAGAAGGTCATTGCTAAAGAAGCTGGATCAAAGCACATTGATAAGGAGTGGACTGAAGCTGGAGTTAGGGCATCAAGAGCCACCACACACAGACAGATCATGGACATGGGTTTCTTATGTCCTGTTCCTCCCGCCACAGGCTGAGTACTTATGAATGACTATGATCATGCTGTGAAATATATGGAGGCCTGGGCAAGGAAACCAAGAGGGATGTGGTTGTTTTAACACTCACACTTTTCCTGTTGAGGTGACTAAACAGCCTCAATGTTCCAGCAGTTTGCCTCTAAAACTATTTGCTGCTAGATTTGTTCCCCTAACTTCAGCATCCAGTTCCAAATAATGAAAGCAGATATTGGGATGTGAAAACAACCCTATGTTGTGGTGTTTCTATGTGTGATTCAAACCTCCAGGACGGCTTAATAAATATCCTGGCAGCTATCCTGCTGTCTGTGGATTTGATCTGTTCTCTCCGAGCGCGGCACACAGATCACAGCTGCTGAACAATATATGGGATGCCATAAAAGCCCGCACTCTGAAATAAGCTGCCCATGTTTGTGGTCTCTTAAAGATGACATTTCCACATCAATAGTACATTATGGTAACAGAGCAGTGTCCTGTCAAAGTAGTGAAGTGAAAAAGAGAAGCAGATCTGGTTACAGTTAACATACCATGAACCGATGTAGGGGTAATAACTATTTTTTTTTAGCATTCTTCCCATTATGTAGCTAATCGTAAAGCCTAGTTCATGTTTCTCTGTTTTGACGGAGAGGGATTAACGTAACGCCATTATCCGTCAACACAAGGGCTATCCGTCACCTACGTAAGGACACACAGAGTAGAGGCCCAATTTTTAACTATCCGTCTCCGTCAACGGAGCGTGTATGCATCTGATTGGTCAGTTTCAGTAACATCCAGAGATCGCTTCACCAGAACCGGGCTCTATAGTCGCTGTAATCAGCAGTTAATGCAGCGTTTGGGCACTATATGCTTTATATTGAAAGGATAATTTATCTAATCTGTTCTTTTGGTGATTTTGAACACAAGGTGTTGGAAAACAAAAAAAAACCGCTGCTGTGTTTTTTTCCATGTGGTTCTAGAGGATTCTATAATCAGCACTTCTAGTAAAAAGCTTTACAGCTTAATCAAAACTTACTTTGTGTCGTTCATTGCGTCTTGAGGAAGAAATGTGTTCACAAGCCTAGAATAAAAAACTAAAACGACGCTGTGATAGTAAGCAGAGACGCCATGAAAAGTTAGCGCCCCCTGCTGTCCTGGTTGAGCAACGCAGAAAAAACAATAGATAACGGAGAGGGAAAAACAGAGCACTTTAAACGAAAAATGTATCCGTCAATACCTCGGCGTCTGAATGCAAATTTGCTGTCAGAGAAGCATAAACTAGGCTTAAGAAGGCTGAGGCGCGCTTACCTGGTGAAGGGCCACCACCACCTCCCCTCACCCAGCTAAGGAGTTGGTTCTGTCCATTAATAAATGCCGACGAGTGGTTGATGGTTTAACCGGGAACCCTTCATCAGTCTGCCTCTCAGTAACAATGTTAAATGGACGTTTACAACATATACTAATATATTCCAACTCAACAACTATCATTGCTGCCATTTAAGGCTTTTTAATGCACTTAGCAGCAGCAGTTATTGTTTCATAATGCAGGATCATTTCATTCAGATGCATATAATGTGTTGTTTGAAATACTCTTACATTTTACTAAGACGTTTGTGAAAATGTTATATTGTTTGTAATATGTAATGGGCTTCTGTGATGGGCTGGCGACCTGTCCAGGGTGAACCCCGCCTCTCGCCCATTGACAGCTGGAGATAGACACATCATTTAAAGGGCTGCAATAATCAGAACGTTCTCTGAAACAAACCTACCGTTACCACAGCCGGCTCAGCCTAGTTTAGCCTAGTTGGTGCTTCTCTGATAGCAAATTTGCAAGCAGACGCAGATGTATTGACGGAGAAGTTTTCCGTTTATAGTACTCCGCTTTTCCTTTCTACTTTTTTTTTTCGCAAGCGTTGCTCGACCAGGACGGCAGGGGGTGCAAACTTTCCATGGCTTCTCTGCCTATTATCGCAACGGCGTTTCAGCTTTTTTTCTAGGGTTTGAACGCATTTCTTCCTCAAGGAGCAATGAATGACAAAAAGTTTTGATTAAGCTGTAAAGCTTTTTCCTTGAAGTTGTGTTCAAAACCAACAAAAGAACAGATGACATAAATTATCCTTTGTATTTAAAGCATTTAGTGGCCAAACGCTGCATTAACTACTGATTACAGCGAATATGTAATGGTAATGTTTTGGTGGAGCGATCTCTGGCTGTTGCTGAACTGACCAACCAGATGCATATGCTCTCCGTTGGCGGATAGTTAAAAAATGGGCCTCCACTCCAATCGTCCTTGCATAGGGGACGGAGAGCCCTTGCGTCAATGTATGACGGCGTAACGTCAATCCGTCAGTCAAAACGGAGAAGCATTAACTAGGCTTTAGGAGCAGGTTATGGCCAGAGATTAAGTTGCTATGGTTACCAACATACCTTGAAAGGTACCTCCGTTTTTGAAACCAAAAGTTGAGGTTATCCTCAAACTAACCCCTCCTTTCCACCGGAGGCGAAAGCAGCACGAGTTTACCCCGTCACAGGAGCGTCACGTTGCAGCACTTTTCTAAATATACGCGGCAGTCCTATTTTCTACCCACTACGCCTGTGGAACGTATACATTTCTACATTTTGGATAGGGGAACACAGGAAGTCAGACGGCTCGGCATCCGGAAATTTTCAAAATACAATGGTGCTTCTTTCCGGTAGCTTTACTTTACTACCTGTGCAGCCCCATGAGAAGTCAGTAGGTCTACACTACCTCGATCGCCAATAACATTATTCTTTTGCACTTCGAGGGACTTTGTATATTCCCTGACATAACATAAACTTATTGGCGAATGTAAAACGGCTCTCTGGTGGTAAGGGCCAAGCAGCAGAATACGCAAGTAAAACGTGCTGCTAACAAGTCCAGTGGAAAGCCCGGGTTTTTCCTCAAACTTATCCAGTTATGTCCCATAACCAGCTTGCTGGAACAGAGCCCTGTTGTATGAACAGCTAATGGCAATAAAGTTGATCTGATTAATTGTATTGTCTAAGCTCATACTCAGCCATAGCAGCCATACATGTTGGTAGTTAGACTTGCTGATTGTGGTTCCAGTAATCACTCTCCTAGCACATACATTTCACCTCAGATGCACCTTTGGAGTTTCTCTTTAGAAGCTGGACGCTGATGGAATAATATCTCTAAAACGGATCAGACTGATGTCCTTTAGGGGTTCTAAGGATTTAATACATCACGTTTATCAACACAGTGTACAGATCACAGTTGCATCACTCCAACCTGCCAACCCTTCCATTCTAAGACATGACAGTGTTTAGCAAACAGTGTGATCTCTCATCTACATGAGCTCTACAGTCTTCTCTTATTGCGCTCCTGGAGAACCGCTCCATGACAGTCGGATTAGCAAACCATGAAGCAGTCCCCCCAGGCCAGAACGTCCCATAGCTTTCTTGCTGCTCTGACATCTGTCACCAGTGATACTGCATCACTTTTCAGAGACATGAACAGCAGGCTGGGTTTTCCTACATGACCTACACTCCTGAACGCCTCTTATAAGGCAAGTCAAGGCGAGGCAATTTTATTTGTATAGCAAACATTCAACAAGGTAAATCATGATTCAATGCTGAAGAAAAACAAATCATATGATACATGATTAAACAATGAAAAACATAGAACCCAGCATTGGAGAACGTTAAAACAGCAATTATAAAGCATGACAAGCATAAATACAGAGAACGCTAAAAACAGCTAAAACAGTAATTAAAAGAAAACATCATATGATACATCATATACTATAAAGCAGCTCTAAACAAATCAGTTTTTAGTTGTGATTTAAAGCAGCTCAGTTTTATAGCAGCTTTGCAGTCATCAGGAAGTTTGTTCCAAATAAAGGGGAGCATAGAAACTGAAATGTTGCAACATTTGATCATTTAAAAGATTAACTATTGTTCTGTTTCTGCATTTCCATTGATTTACTTAGTAAAATGAGACTTCTCGTTATGTTTACACACAATATATACCATTTACACAAATACTTGTATGCAGGCATAACATCCAAATATAGAGAAAGGAGAAATTGTAAAACATTTTTACCTCTGGGTAGAATCAGTTATATTTCTTGATTACATCTTTAGAATTGAGCCAACTTTCTCCAATCAGTGAAACTTGAATGAAAATCATGATAATCATGTAGCAAAGATCCGTTTCCTTTTAACAACATATGCTAAAAGAAATGTGATGTTATACCTGGATTACAGACGACCTAGACAGGACAGAGAATGAGGAAAAGAGCAGCAGACCAGTCCACCATGCAAAAGGACACAGAACTAAGTTTTGTCAATACAAAAACAGCAAAAAATAGTTTGACGACTAATTTTATTGTCCGCTTAATATCATTACTTATTTTAGCAATCTTTTTACATCGTCACATTTAAGTTGGAAAACGAATACATTCTGAAGTACATATTCCAAGGTGCCACAATTCTTGTGAAAGCTTTAATGGAAAACTTTTTTTTTACTGCATATGTTCACCCAGATTCCTCTAAGTGTGTGTTCTATGGTGTGGTATTGGCGCCAAAATTAACACTACTTTGACTCTAAAATCAAATATCTAAATTATATCTCCAATACTATAAAATTCATGTCTACCATGAAAGACTAGACAGAAAATGGAGAATATAGCATATCATCAAATTTTCACCTCGTCACAGTGCCCCAGGTAGTCTTCACAGTGTGATTACGAACTAATAGACATGCCGAGTTTGGATAAAATAAGATATTTTGTGTGAACAGATTATTAAGTTTATCAGCAAAAAAGTTGGTTTGAGGTTAAGTCTTCTTTCTGAAAGTTTAAAGATGTAATTGTAAAAAGGTAAATGATTTTCACAATCATTTGGAAAAAGGAGTGAATGCCATGTATTGGATGCAGCTTAGGGGGTCACTGGAGTTTTTTTTTGTTTCATCACACTACAGTGATTTATTTCTGGAATGGATTCTTCTGTGTTTCTCTAAACTTGACTTTACACTACAGCTGTGTCCACAAACATCACAGCGGAATGGTTTCTCTCCTGTATGGATTCTCCTGTGTTGGTCTAAATGTGACTTTACACTAAATGTGTTTCCACAAATATCACAGTGGAATGGTCTCTCTCCAGTGTGGATTCTCCTGTGTCGGTCTAACTTTGACTTTTCCCTAAAGCTGTGCCCACAAAGATCACAGCTGAATGGTTTCTCTCCTGTGTGGATTCTCCTGTGTTTGTCTAAACTTGACTTTAGACTAAAGCTGTGTCCACAAATATCACAGCGGAATGGTTTCTCTCCTGTGTGGATTCTCCTGTGTTTGTCTAAATGAGACTTTTCCCTAAAGCTGTGTCCACAAAGATCACAGCTGAATGGTTTCTCTCCTGTGTGGATTTTCCTGTGTTTGTCTAAACTTGACCTTACACTACAGCTGTGTCCACAAAGATCACAGCGGAATGGTTTCTCTCCTGTGTGGATTCTCCTGTGTTCATCTAAATGTGACTTTTGTCGAAAGCAGTTTCCACAAAGATCACAGCTGAATGGTTTCTCTCCTGTGTGGATTCTCCTGTGTGTGTCTAAATTTGACTTTACCCTAAAGCTGTATCCACAAATATCACAGCTGAATGGTTTTTCTCCTGTGTGGATTCTCCTGTGTTCGTCTAAATTTGACCGTTGTGTAAAGCTATGTCCACAAAGATCACAGCGGAATGGTTTTTCTCCTGTGTGGATTCTCCTGTGTCGGTCTACATCTGACTTTGCACTAAAGCTGTGTCCACAAAGATCACAAATGAATGGTTTCTCTCCTGTGTGTTTGTGTAAATCTGAGTTTTGAGTCTCTGCATCATCTTCACTCGTGATAGAAGTGGTAGAAAGAGGAAATCGGTCAGTGTTATCCTCCTTCACACAGAGCTGCTTTTCCTCTTCATCGGTCAACACTTCCTCCAATTCTTCTTTTATGTAGGAGGACTCTGGGACCTGCAGGACCAGACGATGACTCATTTTTTCAGGAGCTTCCATTTTAACAACCAGAATCTGCTTGACACCTGAAGGAACACAATATGGATACAGTGAATAAATGTAACTTTGGATTCACACAAAGTGCAGTAAAAAAGCATTTGCTCCCTTACAGCAGGGGGGGCTGTAGTTGATAGGAACCAGAAGGTTGAATGATTGATTTCAGCTTCCTCACATATCACTTCACCAATAGGTAAATGACTTCAGACCAAGTGGCCAACCAATTTCTGTATAGTTATATTATGGTATTTGTGAGTGCTTGTGGTTGAGTGTTGATTTAGTATGAAGCCTTTGTTTGGTCCGTTTGACTAGAGTGGTCCCTCGTTTATTGCAGCGGTTACCTTCTAAAAATAACTCAATAGGTGAAATCCACAAAGGAGTCATCTTTTTTTTTTACAATTATTATATACGTTTTAAGGCTGTAAAACCCCTCGGCACACACTTTATAAACTTAGCATTAGGTGACATTGTTAAATCCAGAGCCAGGTCATTTTAATGGTTACGGGATCTGTTATCAGGGACACGTAGCTTATTCTCAGATCATAAATTACTCAGCAGTCTGTTGTTCAGTGCATATGCACAAGAGATATACACTTGAAATCTTTTACAGTGTCTCCACACCAAACGAGATAAAGCGACCAAAAAAGCGTGACACGCGCCTAGCTGTTCGCGTGAACATTCACACCTTGAAGCTTGTACAAAGCGAACTGGATGCGCTTAAAAAGTCATTTTCACGCGCGACCAGGCCTTCAGCAGAGCTGGGGCCAGAGTGCAGCTGCCGGTGGATTATGGATTATGGTCTCCGATCTGACGGAGGACAGAGTGGCTTACGTGTTCTGGCCTCCGGTAGAGCTGGGACCGCTGCACTGCGGGTTTGGTGAGCTACAGATACAGTCTAGCTACGGCGGAGGGATCCATAAACGGCAGCGAGCCTCTCATAAACACCGGCTGCTCGCCGCCTGGAGAACGTGACCTGCTCGCCCAGTTTGTGCCGTGAAGGTCCAAGCTTTGCCTGCCGAAACACCAACTACATTTCCGAGAAGCTGTCCATCTGTCTGGCCGCACGTAAAAGTTTAAACATTAGACTATCTCTAGCTCCAACACTACAATATGTAAACTTATTTTTTTACCAGTACAGGAGATTAAAATATAAATTCAAGTAATGTTAAAAGTTGTATATGTTTTTGATCATGACTTTCTAATGTATTATGGGTTCACATTGTTTGATGATAAAGTAATTTTTTCAGCAGTTGAAATTAAACATTCATGTCTCATCAACTATCAATTTAAACTGTATATATTTTTTGCTTCATTTTGGTGTAGCTGTCAGGATCCTGGCGAGAAGTCCAAAAATGTAATCCTCACAGCACCACTGCCTCTGTCCAGGTGAGAGAGAGAGCGGTGAAGCAAGAAGATGATGGCATCCTCCACTCCAACCTTCTCTCTGTAAGCGAACTGCAGAGGGTCGAGAGCGTGGTGGGTCTGTGGCCTCAGGTGATGGAGCAGCAGCCGTTCCATGGTCTTCATCACATGGGACGTCAGGGCGACCGGCCTGAAGTCGTTCAGCTCCCCAGGATGTGGTTTCTTGGGGACTGGAATGATGCAGGATGTCTTCCACAGCTGGGGGACCCTCCCCTGTCCCAGGCTCAGGTTGAAGATACGCTGTAGGGGGTGTCCCAGTTCCTGCGCACAGGCCTTCAGCAGTCTGGGGGAGACCCCATCTGGACCTGTAGCTTTGCCGGGGCGTAGCCTCCTCAGCTCTCCACATACCTGAGCTGCTGTGATGGTGGGTGGTGTGAGCGGGGGAGGGGAGGTGTCCTCCTCTGTGCTGGAGATGGCTTGTGGGGTTGGGTGGGTGGGGGTTGCTGTGCTCGTAGGTGCAGGGAGATCAAACCTATTAAAAAACTGGTTTAACTGGTTTGCTCTTCCCACATCAGCCTCAATGGGGGCTCCTTTCTTTGAGCTGCAGCCAGTGATGGTCTTCATCCCCTCCCATACCTCCCTCATGCTGTTGTTCTGCATCCTCTGTTCTATTTTCCTTCTGTATTGCTCCTTCCCCTCTCTGAGCTGGACTCTGAGTTCCTTCTGTATCCGCTTGAGCTCCTGTGTGTCACCATCTCTGAAGGCCTTCTTCTTCTGGTTCAGGAGGCCTTTGATGTCACTGGTTATCCAGGGCTTGTTATTAGCGAAGCAGCGCACAGTTCTTACTGGAACAACAACGTCCATACAGAAGTTTATATAGTCCGTTGTGCAGTCAACCATCTCCTCCATGTTGTCATTGTGAGACTCCTGCAATGCGTCCCAGTCTGTGGTCTCAAAGCAGTCTTTCAGAGCCTGCTCAGCTTCAGGAGACCACTTCCTGAATGAGCGTGTGGTTATTTGTGACCTCCTCACTTTTGGTGTGTAGTGAGGTTTGATCAAAAACCTCAAAAATGCACATTTCATGCCAGATCCACTTTAAGTTTCACAAATCACATAATAGTTTCACAAACCACAGAGTTGGTTTCAATTGTTCTGCTGTTAGTGTAGAATAATATAATCCAGGTTTGAAATGTCAGGGTTAAGCAGTAGCTAAGCCTGATCTAGACTGGTCCAGATGTAGAAAAAGTGCGGAAATCTGTCTTAAAGTTTCACGAATCACAGAAAGGTTTCACAAATCGCAGCATTGGTTTACTTTGTTCTGCTGGTAGTGTAGGCAAGGCAAGTTTATTTGTAGAGCACAATTCATACACAAGGCAATTCAAAGTGCTTCACAGTTGCATAAATTAAGAAAACAGATCAACAGGAAAAAAAAAATCAACTTAAAAAATAATGAATAATAAAAAAGCAAGAGTGCAGATAAAATACGTTCAATTGTCATACGTCATAAGTGTAGAATAATCTAGTCCAAGATTGAAATGTCTAAATAGTGTAGCTTTTAAACTAGAGCAGATTAAAGATGCTTTGATTTAGCCATTTCCCGACTCGGAAGCTAGAAACGGAAGCTAATGTAAGGAATGCTGCTGTGGGAATAAAACTAAAATTAGTGGCAAAATATATATGTCTTTCATCTCATACCAACCCATCAGACTGTAGAAAAGTTTGCAAACAACCTTACTGACAATGTCATCAGCTTTGGTTTATTATGAAACCAAGATGAAATAGTAAAGTTATAAGAAATTTGAAGGAGGAAGTAATGGTGAAAATACCAATAAAATAGGAAGACAGAAAAATATTAATGAAATAGAAAGAACTGATTTAATAAGATTAATATCGCCTTAATAAAATGTTTTTGTATTGACTCTCCCCAATTCCTGTTTTCATTTGGAAGGTTCCTCAAAGAAGATGTAATAAGGTACTAAGAAGTTGCCTTAAGAAGAGAAGTTGTCACTGCAAATTAACAAGATGATACTGCAGAGAAGAGAAAATAACATAAGAATAAACCTTTTTAATTTCAGACCAATAAGGATAAGAAGATATGTTTTGTATTTGAGTAGTTTTTGCGTTTGGGGGGGGGGGGGGGGTGCTGTGGCCTGCCTGATTGATCCCTTGGCGTTCGGAATTCAAGAATCTTCATCACGTTTGAGTTTTGGTTCCTTCTATAATCCTAAATGAATTTAGTTAGTCTCTAGCAGTCTGATGGTTGAGACTTTAGGATGTGTGTTTTTAGTTGCTGCCTATTTGAGAGATAAAGTAACGCTAAACACAATGGGTTTTCTATCGTTTCTTTCCTTGTTAACATATAAGAAGCAGAGACAAGGTGCACATAGCAGCATTTGTCTTGTGGCCTGGCTGTGGTTCTTGTATGTTTTTACACAGGAGAATGCAACCCTCATCACGGTGTATCTGTGTGGTGGGGCTTTGAGAGCCCACACACAGAGGCTGTTAGTTAAACAGCTACTGGTTTAGTTTTTCTCCGGGGAAGAAGTGCATTCCTGCAGGTTACATTTTGATAAGAAAATAGCTAGCTGGTTTTGGACAAGAGTGATGCATCTGTCGCCTGGAGTTTCTGCCATCAGACTGTTGAAAAGGTCGACTATAAAATAAAATAAAAATATGGCCATAAATATTAAAATATGTTCCTTTCTTGGTACCCAAGTAAAATTGCTTCCTTTGGGGGAAGTCTTAAGACATGCTGAGCTATTGAAATGAATGAAGAACATATAAAATTTTAATCAACAATTAACAGAAAAGCTTACTTACTGTCCACGTTTCAAGTCATAAACTCTTTCCGGCGCGATAACAGCAGATCTTTTTCAATCCATAAGGGTCTTATAAGAGTCTCTGATTGAAGTTGACGGCCCATTATAAAAATAAATCTGTAAATTTAAGTCAGAATGTGAGAAAAAAAAGATACTAATTTCCTGATTCACCAAAAGAAGTGACTCCTGACCTGCGATGTCACTTCCTGCCACTGTGTCTCAAAATTAACCTTTTTTAAAAAACGTTCTACGGTGCCTTAATTAACATTAGGGAAAGTTCATACCTTTATATTTCGTTTTTTGACAAAAAATAAATAAAATTGTGATAGTCTGTTTTGAAATTAGTTGCTCTAACCAATCAGCTCAGAGCTGGCGAAACATATAAAGCAAATATGAAATATATGTCCTTTTGCAGAATGCGAAGTAGAGACATATTTTGCTTCCAGGGAGCTGAAATTAATAGCTTTCTGGTCTGATTTTGGCTGGGAAATTGAAAGCCTTTGGGATGACCCATTTAAGCAGTGTTTCGTGTTCAGCTGGTGAAAGCTTTTTTTTTCCTCATTGAAACCCAAAGTTTTAAATATTCAGACCAAAAACACACTTAAAAGCATGAATCCACCTCCACTGTTCCACAGCAGAACCGAAGAAGTGGTATCCCCTGGCACCCAGAATGGAAGCCAGCAGATAGGAAACAGAAACCCTTCCACAATGCAAGACAAAAAGGTTACATTGATAAAGGTTTTGATTATTCATGAGGTTTTAACCATGCAGGACTTAAATGTAATCTGCAAGTGTCTTGTCACAACTTTAATAGAGTGTCTGACCAACAGGAACAGTGAGCTGTTCCACACTGAAGCGTTAATTACAATTAAGAGATGGTAACAAATTTCTAATCCCTCAATTCTGTTCATTTTTTTATTTTTCTAAGTCTGAATACTTAAGACCATTAAAGATTGAAAGCAGAAATGTGGTGGTGTTGAGGTTTTCGTTACTTGTAGATACATTTATTCTAATTAGCTTAATACCCTGCCCAAACATCTCGGCCAAACAGTACCGTTGAACGATGTTGCACTTTGAACGCTACTCCTGCCCAAAGGATCAAGAGACTTTGATTCCAGGAACATGGCTGCATGGACTGATTTGGTGCTCTGAAGATTGGGGGCCACACCTCACTCTTCAGAACAAATGGGAGGTATGTTGGGTCACACACTGCCATCGGGTGGCGTTAACCTGCCCTCTTCCACCGGAAGGAGGGCAGAGCAGATCTATGAACAGACCTGCTCCACCAGCCGCTCTCTCTTCCTCACGCAATCCATCGGCTGGGCTCACTCCAGGGGAGACCAAAGCAACTACCTCCCCGCGCTGGCGAAGGGAAGTTCAGGTTTCTGTCAGAAAACTTGCTTCAAGGAACTCAAAGACCACCAGGTAAATCCAAAATATTGATAAACAAAACACTGTGTGACCCTCAAAAGCCGAGGGAACCCCCTCTGAGTTTCAGACTGTTGACCGCTAAGAAGCGGGAGTCGAGAGCCACACGGGAGCTTAGACTCTAAACCAGCCGGAATCTGCATCCTGCCGCCGCACAGAGCAGATAAGAGCAGAATGCCGGACTGGAGAGCTTTAGCAAGGTGCCATTCTTGTGAGTGCTGGAGCTGATTGTTATGCAGCCAGCTGGAGCCACAGAGCCAGGAGTACAACGCTGCTAGGCAACCAACCAGATTGGAGCCATTGTTAGCCGCTAGGCTAACGTCACCTCATCCCCTTTCCCCCCCATCGACGCGCAGCAACTCTGAGGACTTTAAACATTCATAAGGTCTGTTTGGGAAAAGGCAAATTAATTAGAACAATCAATTTTAAATAAGTTTCCCTTTTTTATTGTTGTTAACTTCTTAAGTTTCATCTGCCATCTTTGGGTAAACCAGTCTTCGGCCTGAAATTTTAATCAGCGTTTTCAAAAGACTTTTCCCGACAAAGAGTCGTTTAAATCCTGCAATTGGAGCCACTCTAAACGCCCCATGTGTGTTGCAGAGCTAAAGCTAAATTAGTCCACGTGTTGGTTTAGGCCAGCATTTCATAAACAAAGATTGCTATTAACGGTTCAAACAGAACTCTGTTTAATATAGATTGTTCAACAACAGAATATAATATTCTTACCGTGTTTGAACTCAACTTATTTGATCAAAATACTGGAATTAGATTTTTACTGCGCCGATCAGTCCATGAATTAAGTAATTCTCCAAACATGAATTACTCTTATCCAGATTATTTTTAAACAAACATTTCTTGATCCAAAGAATATTAATTTTCCTTACATTTTTTTATTGGTTTAGACATAAATCAATGGTGCTAAATTAGTTAAAACTAATTACAATTGGTAAACTAATTTAGCTTTCATTCTTAAAGCATCCAGATTCATCTTTGCATAAATCAGTATCTACAAAAAAATAGATCCCTCATTAGTATTGTATCCTCGGGCATGTCTGTAGTATATAGCTGAGAGTAATAAGATCTAAAGGTGTTATTTATTTTAAGTGGATCAATTGTTACCAAATGGGACACATTGTAGATCTGTGGTATAAATTGTGAAGCTGATTTACTCTTCAATTGGTGAGCTAAAAGGCGGCCTTCTTTCTCCCCATGTTCATACACTAGCCCACGACTTGGAAGAATGTCATTCTCTGTTTTAGTAGAATAAAGTAGGTTATATTGTGTCTGAAGAGATATTCTGTCTTTGTATGCAGTCATGGACAAAAGTTTTGAGAATGACACAAATATTAGTTTTCACATAGTTTGCTGCTAAACTGCTTTTAGATCTTTGTTTCAGTTGTTTCTGTGATGTACTGAAATATAATTACAAGCACTTCATACGTTTCAAAGGCTTTTATAGACAATTACATGGCATTTATGCAAAGAGTCAGTATTTGCAGTGTTGGCCCTTCTTTTTCAGGACCTCTGCAGTTCTACTGAGCATGCTCTCAACTTCTGGGCCAAATCCTGACTGATAGCAACCCATTCTTTCATAATCACTTCTTGAAGTTTGTCAGAATTAGTGGGTTTTTGTTTGTCCACCTGCCTCTTGAAGATTGATCACAAGTTCTCAATGGGATTAAGATCTGGGGAGTCTCCAGGCCATGGACCCAGATTTACAACGTTTTGGTTCCTGATCCGCTTAGTTATCACTTTTGCCATATGGCACGGTGCTCCATGGTGCTGGAAAATGCTTTGTTCTTCACCAAACTGCTGTTGGATTGTTGGAAGAAGTTGCTGATGGAGGGTGTTTTGGTACCATTCTTTATTCATGGCTGTTTTTGGGCTAAACTGTAAGTGAGCCCACTCCCTTGGATGAGAAGCAACCCCACACATGAATGGTCTCAGGATGTTTTACTCTTGGCGTGACACAGGACTGATGGTAGCGCTCACCTTTTCTTCTCCACACAAGCCTTTTTCCAGATGCCCCAAACAATCAGAATGATGCATCATGGGAGAATCTGACTTTGCCCCAGTCCTCAGCAGTCCGTTCACCAAACTTTCTGCAGAACATCAATCTGTCCCTGATGTTTTTTTGGAGAGAAGTGGCTTCTTTGCTGCCCTTCTTGACACCAGGCCATCTTCTAAAAGTCTTCGCCTCACTGTGCGTGCAGATGCGCTCACACCTCCTGCTGCCATTCCTGAGCAAGCTCTGCACTGGTGCCACTCCGATCCCGCAGATTAATCCTCTTTAGGAGACGATCCTGGCGCTTGCTGGACTTTCTTGGACGCCCTGAAGCCTTCTTAACAAGAACTGAATCTCTTTCCTTTAAGTTCTTGATAATCCTATAAATTGCTGATTAAGGTGCAATCTTAGTAGCCACGATATCCTTGCCAGTGAAGCCATGTTTATGCAACGCAATGATGGCTGCACGTGTTTCTTTGCAGGTCACCATGGTTAACAATGGAAGAACAATGATTTCAAGCATTACCCCTTTTAACATGTCAAGTCTGCCATTCTAACCCAATCAGCCTGACATAATTATCTCCAGCCTTGTGCTCGTCAACATTCTCACCTAAGTTAACGAGACGATTACTGAAATGATCTCAGCAGGTCTTTTAATGACAGCAATGAAATGCAGTGGAATTTTCATGGTAAAGAAGGATTATGCAATTCATCTGATCACTGATCATAACATTCTGGAATTTATGCTAATTTCTATTATAAAAACTATTATATAAGCAGCAATTTTTCCAATATTTATGCATACAGTATCTCAAAACTTTTGGCCATGACTGAAGTTTTTGTAATGGTGAGATAGAGTTTTGTCTATCAAGAGTTCTGAGTGATTCAATCAACTGGTCTTGTTTTTTTATGTTTATTTAAAGTATGGAATACGATATAAATTAACCTCTAACTGTTTTTAAAGTCTCCCATAAACAAGAAGACTGAACTAAATGTATTTATTGCAATAAAATTGTCTGTTGCAACATCTACCAGTTTCCAAAATTTCTTGTCCGTCATGAGGTTAGAACTACAGACGTGGACAAAATTGTTGGTACCCTTCATTAAATAAAAGAAAAACTCATAATGGTCACAGAAATAACTTTAATCTGACAAAAGTAATAATAAATAAAAATTATATAAATGTTGACCAATGAAAGTCAGAGATTTTCAACCATGCTTCAACGTAATTATTTAAAAAATAAATGCATGAAACAGGCCTGGACAAAAATGATGGTACCCCTAGAAAAGAATGAAAATAATGTGACCAAAGGGACATGTTAATCCAAGGTATGTCCACTAATCAGCATCCTAGGTGTCTACAATCCTGTAATCACTCAGTGGGCCTATATATAGGACTCCAGGTAGTCACTGTGTTGTTTGGTGACGTGGTGTGTACCACACTCAATATAAACCAGAGGAAGCAAAGGAAAGAGTTGTCTCAGGAGATGAGAAAGAAAATCATAGACAAGCATGTTAACTGTAAAGGCTATAAGACCATCTCCAAGCAGCTATATGTTTCTGTGACTACAGCTGCACATGTCATTCAGTAATGTACGATCCATGGGACTGTAGCCAACCTCCCTGGACGTGGCTGCAGGAGGAATATTGATGACAGATCAAAGAGACAGATAATCCAAATGGTAACAAAAGAGCCTAGAAAGACTTCAAAATAGATCCAAGCTGAACTTTATGCTCAAGGAACATCAGTGTCAGATCGGAACATCCTTCGCTGTTTGAGCCAGAGGACAAATCATTAAAAAAAAAACAGACTGGAGTATGCCAAACTACATGCTGACGAGCCACAAAGCTTCTGGGAGAATGTCCTGTGGACAGATGAGACAAAAATGTAACTTTTTGCCAAGGCACATCAGCTCTATGTTCACAGACGGAAAAATGAAGCATATCTAGAAAAGAACACGGTCCCTACTGTGAAACATGGGGGAGGCTCGGTTATGTTCTGGGGCTGATTTGCTGCATCTGACACAGGGTGTCTTGAATCTGTGCAGGGTACAATGAAATCTCAAGACTATCAGGGGATTCTAGAGAGAAATGTGCTGGCCAGTGTCAGAAAGCATGGTCTCAGTCGCAGGTCACGGGTCTTACAACAGGAAAATGACCCAAAACACACAGCTAAAAACACCCAAGAAGGGCTAAGAGGAAAACACTGGCCTTCTATGAGCCCTGATCTCAATCCTATTGAGCATCTTTGGAAGGAGCTGAAACGTGCTGTCTGGAAAAGGCGCCCTTCAAACCGGAAACAACTAGAACAGTTTGCTCATGAGGAGTGGGCCAAAATACCTGCTGAGAGGTGCAGAAGTCTCATTGACAGTTACAGGAATCATTTGATTGCAGTGATTGCCTCAAAAGGTTGTGCAACCAAATATTAAGTTGTGGGTACCATCATTTTTGTCCAGGCCGGTTTCATGCATTAACTTCTTAATAATTCCTTTGAAGAATGGTTGAAAATGTCTGACTTTCATTGGTCAACATTTATATAATTTTTATTTATTATTACTTTTGTCAGATTAAAGTTATTTCTGTGACCATTATGAGTTTTAATGTTTTATTGACTGAAGGGTACCAACAATTCTGTCCACGTCTGTAAATTTCCAGGAATAAGTTGTACAACTAAAAGGAAAACTTAAGTTGAGTAGTAAAGAGGCATGGTCTGACTCACAGCTGCTGAATATTCCATATTTCTCTTGTAGGAAATCATAGTCTTGTACAGACTTAAAGTTTAAAGGGGAATTAATTTAATTATAAAAAGGTAAATAGTGTTCACAAGAATAAGGGAAAAGCGGAGAGTCTGTTGTGTATTGGGTGGAGTTTACAGGGCCGCTTCAGATTATTATTACTGTTTTCTACATGAAGCATTGTCAAACCAACTTAAACTTAATAAGGCCCAAACATATGGGCAGTATTGCAAAGTTTTTGAAACCGAAATTTCCCAAATTTGTTCACTGGTACTTTAACTCCTCCATAGGTGATGAAAATAACTTCCAATAACATGAAATAATTACAGAAACATTACCGGAACAGGAGTTATTGGGAAAACTATCAAATACACAATGAACTTTGCTACTTTATCTCAGTGTGAAGTCTCTTCGGCTCTATCAGGCTTTTTATTTCCCCCCAAAACAAATTCAGTATTCTTAACCAAATATCGTTCCCCCTGTATGGATTCTTATTTTGTTTACAATTAATTTATAGCTAAACTGATCACAGTGGAATGGTTTCTCTCGTGTGGATTCTGGTTTGTCTGTTGACTGTTGTAACACATTCGTCACCAGTAAAGGATGGTGTTGGTGTCTGGATTGTGTTTTGTGAATCTACAGTTTTCTTAACCTTAAAACATTTCTTACTAACCAAACTGCTTGAACTCCCAGTTGTTGGATGCGGTGGTAGAAACAGGAAAAAGGTCAGTGTTTTCCTCCTTCACACAGAGCTGCTTTCCCTCTTGATCATTCAACACTTCCTTCAATTCTTCTTCTTTTATGTAGGAGGACTCTGAGAGCTTCAGGACCAGATCATGACTTGTTTCTTCAGGAGCTTCCATTTTAACAGGCAGCATCTGCTTGATACCTGAAGGAACACAATATGGATACAATTAATAAATGTAAGTTTGGATTCACACAAAGTGCAGTTAAAAAGTAGTTCATAGGAACCAGAAGGTTGCAGGATCAATTCCAGCTTCCACACATATCCCTTCACCACCAGATAAAATCCTTCACTTTAAGTAGCCAACTAATGTATTTATTGTAATAGTGGTGGAAACATTTAGTGTTATGATTTATCTGTACTTTGTGATCAACTGTGACGCATGTTTACTTAATGTTGTAGAAAAAGTTAGTCTTATTGAGTGACGCCGATACCCAAGTCATGGTCAGAGTGTTTTGATAATGATAGTCCACATCCTGCGTTACCATGGAGATGGTTCTTCGGACTATGTAAAGTTCACAGCTTTCTAATCAAAGAGAAAGGCGCCGTCAAGTCTGATACTCTCACCCTGAGAGCCGTACTTTATCAAGTAGAATAGATCGACGCAAGGTTACTAGAAATAATAGAAGCCTGTTGTAAAGTTGAGACGGGTCATTATTCTGCATTTTCTGTGATGTGATGCTGTCCTCTTGATTGATCAATCTGAATTGTAATAAAGTCTCCAAACTTTGAAGGAATTCTCCCTCATCCTAAAGCCTCAAACTGGCTTTACAAATCTGGGAGGCGCTAAAGATTTGACAGGCGCAGTGGCTGGTCGCCGTGATAATACGTCTCTGAAACCCGAGCGTTCCACGCGTAAAGAGAATAAAATACAGGATAATTCTTTGAACACAACCATCCGCTTCACCTTTACACAGATACTACACAAACAAACGTCAGAACTCCTTCGCCTGACGCAGCTATGGACAGTAGATCTACTAATAATATGCTTTATCCCCCTCCATATGCTTCAGATAAACAGATGTTTTCAGATCTACAGGCTTTGAAGCTGCCCAAGCCAGACCCGGACTTGGACTCCGCCCCACTGATTCGGAGCCAACGGCCAGCAGCCTCGCCAGGACTGACGGGAAGAGCAGCCTATCCCGAACGAGCAGAGGCGGGTCCCAAAGATGAGCAGCCGAGTCAGCCAATGGTACGTGGAGAAAGCCCAGCGAAGGCATAGCGGCAACCGCCGCGAACGTGGGCTGATTATGAAACCGAGCCGCACAGTTTCCCAGGTAGCCCAGCTTTACATAGAGCTTTGCACCACCTGGGACGGATGAAGCAGCTGCTGGGAAAACCGCTGCAGGAGAGTGGTGGCCCCATATATTTCGGCCCATATCAATTTTCGTTAGTAGCCCAGTGTTTCCCTTACATAGGCGTTACCATGGCGCTCCGCCACGGCAGAAATTCCAGTGCCACGCCCACAAAATGCCAACCTGCACGTTACTCATTTTGTGCAGCAAGTACGTAATTGAACATCTACATACGCTGGTACGACTCGCTCCTCTAAAGTACTAAAGAAAGCTGCACACATTTAAGTTCTGTGCTAAATGTGCTGTTCTCAGGTCTGACGACATGATGCAGCAGCGCAGTGAACGAGTTTCAGCCAATCATTGTAGAAAAACTGAGAATAACGAGGCTACCAAACGTAACATCTGCCACCCCCACTAGATTCTCAAAAAAATAATTGCAATATTCAGATATTACCCTTTTAATTAAACGCACATAAAATATTCTTTTAAGTTATCAAATAAGTATGAAATGATACAATGAAGTTAACCCGTGGCTATCAGCTTGAATAAGGACACATATAAACAAAGGAAGTAGAACTTTTTTGTTTTACTATTCAACATTAAAATGTGCAATGCAGATATTTTAGAGTCCGGTCAAATCGTAAAAAATGTATCAAAAATGGTCACTTGCTAACTGTTGCTACGGAGACCAGAGACGGACGCACAGTAAACACAGGAAGAGGAGGTGATCGCGATCTTCTTTTGGATTTCGATGTGCACGGTCGTAACATAATTTCGATCGATTTCGATGCAAAATCGAGACCCCCTTAACATCTAAGTAATCCTGCTCTCTGAGTAACTGCCCTTCCCTCAAACTGTGATGTATTTTAACGTCATTATGTTACCACTAGGAAGTGCTAGAAGTGTCTGCACCTCTAGAGAGAGCAGCCTACAGCTAATAGATTTTCAAACACACCCTCAACTTTCTCAAAGCCCTTACCCGCTTTTGTTTTAGCAGCCTAAACACTTTTTTGGGTTGGATTTGTTACTCTGTCTGTGAAAACGCCCGTTTGGCTGCATGAATTACAGGACTTTAGTCTACATTCCTAAAGAACAGCAGCCGGATCAAAGAAGTAGAATCTCAGTAAACGGGTGCAAACACCACCCAGGGTTTTTTGTATACTGGTTTGGAACATCACTCTCCTGCACCATGTGGGATTAAGAATCCCCTTTGAATTATGTTACACTTCTGGCAGCGAGCATGAAAGCAAAAAAACCAATAGAATATTGTTTTTTGTTTTAATTTACAGAATGAGCAACGTTGAATTTGAAAATCACAAAATACTTTGGATGATTTTTTTTTTTGAGTCAAGTAGAGGCCGACGATGTGGTTTTTTTAAGGCCGATGCCGATAGATTTTTTAAAGAATTTGGTGGCAGATGGTCGATATCTAAAGCTAGGGCTGGGCGATAATTCGATAGCAATATATATCGACGATAGACGTGTGGTGCGATAGAAAAAAAAAGGGGTCGATAAAAAAGATCGATAGAAAAAAAAAAGTTTCCCCTCATTTTTTCATTATATCCCATCAGACAGCTCAATACAACAATCATTACTTATTCCAAACGAATAATTAACAATGGCGCACGCAGCTCTGTCAGCCACCCTCTCTGCTTTCAAACCACAAAAAGGATGAAATGATTTGAGCTGAAACAGACTTTAACCGTAGCTTCGGCGCGCTCAGACGTAACAACAAAGAAGCAGCAGAGGACGTTGTTCCGGATAAATGTTTCAGTGGCTCTGGTAAAGGTTACGTCCCGTTTTGAACCGATCCTCGATGCACTAAAACACGAAACGTAGCGATAATGAACGAAATATAAAACTACGATGAGCTGTTTTAAGCAGGACTTCCCTCTCCCAGCTCGCTACGAATCTCTTACAGAGACACAGGAAACGTACCCAGGTCGCGTCGCGTTGCTAACATCTGTGGCTGTTAAAATCTCCCCTCGGTTCTTCTCCTGGTCATCAGAAGCGAAAAAACGCTTAAAAAAACACAACAGGGGTTGATAGACCTGCTGGCTTCGGGTCTCAGTGACTGAGCTGCAGTGTTGGAGACCATCAACACTGGTGAGTAGCTAGTTAGCTTTAGCTTTAGCCTACAGCTGAAGAGAATTTGACTAAACTTTATTGACAAACTACTTTAAGGGTTTCATCCATTAATTATTTTTTTTATTTATTATTTTATTTATTTATTTTATTTATTATATTATTAATTATCCATTATTAAGTGTCATAAATTTTTAAAAGATTAAAAAGAATAAAAATAAGCCTTTAATTTAAATTACTAACATAATTAATATATATATATATATATATATATATATATATATATATAAAATGGTTACTAATATTACTTTTCTTTGTATTTACTGATGTTACTCAGGTCTCTTGGTTTGTTTCTGTCTTGCAAACTTATGATAAAAAGAAGTGTTTGAAAATTTAATGAATTTAATGCTTAGTTAAAATTAGTTCAATGAAGAATAACAAAATGACTGGGCACTTACAATATAGTTTTTACATTATGTGATTTTTTTTTATCGATAATTATCGATATCGATCAATATGACTTTTTTTTTATCGGTAAGCTTTTTTTTCTATATCGCCCAGCCCTATCTAATGCCGATTATTAAGGACGATACATATACTTTTTAACAGCATATTAACTCACATAAAAAACAGCCAGGGATGTAATCTAAATACCGTACACGCAAAATGCACGTATGTGAATTATTCTGACAGCCTTCTTATTGATAGCCTGATATTGATTTGATGTATAGCTGAATGTATCATCTTTTTGGGGTTTTCTAAAAAATAAATAGAATATTTTACATGGTAGGAAAACCCGTCAAAATACAGTAAATAACAACCTGCTAAACTCGTTCCAAAGGCCATGTGTAATAGAGCAGTATTAGAAAAGATGTCATGTTTTCTAAATATCCCCAAGGAGATGTAATTAACATAAAATGTAACCATATAGTGCTTGTTGTTTGTCCAAGTTAGGCTACCATAGTGTGACGTTTTCGGCAAGCACCCCCTGATAAATAGATCTGGTTGTGGAGAGTTGGGCAAGATGGCGGCAAGGGCAGACGTTCGTTTTTAGAGCCAAGCGGACTTGAGTTTTACCTTCTTTCCAACTGCACCTGAAGGGCTTAAAGCGACTGACTTACTCTTCCATACTAGTTTCTATCAGTTTGCAATAACACTACTCCACCCGCTGTTTTAAACCGTTTGAAGAGACGATTGGTTAGCTGGTTAGCCTACTAGCTTAACAAGAGTCCAGCTCGCACTCAACTACCGAGTTCTCATTATCGCTATGTCCAACCAGCATTGCAGCCTTAATTAATGAATGTTCTAACAACATTTAACAATGAGGCCATGAAGAAAACAATTGACATCATGTTCTCGAAAGTCGACTCTCTTAAAAATAGCACCATAACTGTCAAAGCTGCTGCAGAGAACGATAGAAGGCTGTCCCAAGTGGAATTAAAGATGACAGAGAGGTTACCGGCGTTGGAACCTAAAGCTTCATGGAGTACCTGAGCAGAAACAAGAAGCAGTCATTACTGCCATTCTCCACCAGGTCAGCACGAGATTTGGTCTGGAAGAAAGCAAAGAGCTGCACATTCCTGAAGGATAATAACTTTAGATTCCCTGAGGATTTACTTCTGCTGACAGAGCGCTCAGAGAGAAGCTCCGGCCTCTTATTGACAAAGCGAGGAAAGAAGGAGACGGAGCCCACTTTGCAGGGGTCCTTGTGATAATTGAAGGGAAGGAAATGCACCACACTCCTGCATCGCCTGCGGATCATGGCTCTACCATGATGGAGATCAGCCATCGTGAAAGCATCAAGTTGCTTCATGAGGTTAGTGATGAAAAAAGGGCTTTTCAAAAATAAAAGTTTGTTGTGCAATAAATATTTTTGTTACTGGAAGGAGGCAAACTGTTCATTTCTGTGTATATTTCTTTGTTTTCACTCAATGTTTGGGGTTTAAGAGATTCTGTTAAATGTAAAACTTTTTTTTCATTTGCAAATCAGCAAAAAACTGACTTTTTTCACTGTTAAAATGGGCACTACTTTCTGGAAATCACAATGGATGACTAATGGTTCTCACATGGTTCAGAAAGTTCTGGAGGAGTTACCTCTCTAAGCAATAAGATCAGTGGAAATGTTGTGCATTTTGAATCAGACCGTAATAGTCGCTACTTGTAGGTCCAGGTTCATGTTCCGCTATTGCTGTGCTTAAAGTCTTTTTTACAGTAGGTTCAGGTTCACAGACTTTTTCTAGATTAAAAAAAAATGTTTAAACCAAGTTTTGACATCAAGAAAGTGGCCTGATCAGTTCTGTACGTTTAGTGCTGAACAGTGTGGACGCTCGATAAATGAATGAAGATGGAGAAATAATAATTCTGATGAATCATTTTCTCTTCTAAACCTCCAATGCATTGTTCAGCTTGTAGATCATCAGATTTTTACTGAGATGTTGTCAAATCTGGAAGGAAAACATGCTGGTGGATGCTTTAGGTTTTGCTTTTAAATAAATAAAACCAACAACTATTTTATTGGTAGAGCAGTAGGCTACTTTTACTTTAAGATTTTTCAGTGCAGTATTTCTTCTATTTATTTTTGTGTCAAAATATGATTCCCCGACTAAAATTATCAAACAAGGCCAAACCCTTCATTGGTTAAAAAAAAAAGTCTGTTTTCCGAAGATTAAATCTTCAAAAGCAGAAGAGAGATGCATTTTTCTGGAGCTTTTGTTAAGCTAAGCCCGTCCACGTCCTCGTCCTCTACAGTTCTTTTGAGATGGTAATGGAAACAAAACCTACCAGTTCCATTCTGTACTGGCCCAAGTGGAAACGGGGCATAAGGCATGTGGTCTTCATTTAATTATTGGATAATATGAGCTCTTCGCCCTCAAACACTGTACACTCTCCTCTATCGATGGTATCCCAGTGACAGATTCCTTCACTTATCTGGGTATCATTATTGATAAGAATCAATCCCAAAGATGCTCTCTTAACTTGGATCAGTTACAACAACAAAAAAAAGACTCAAACTAGATTTAATTCATGGCTTCAACGAGACGCATCTCTCAAAGCAGACGGCTTATCACACAAAGGGATTTTGGAAATGCTGATAAACTGTTTTAGAAAAACAGAATCCACTATATTAAAAAATCCGCCCCTTCAAACTCCTATTCAAAGGGTGGTGTAAACTTTCTTCATTTCCCAACATTAAATAATGTCTTGAAAACAAAATGGATCAAACATTTTTCTAAGTATTCCAATTTCAAATTGGAATTTCATTCCTAATTATATATTCTCAAAATTAGGTGACTTCAAGTTTGTGCTTTTATGCAAATATACCATTAATAAAATCCCTCTTCAGTTGTCAAACTCTCTTTAACAAATGCTTCTTTCCTGGTCCTTACTTTACAAACTTAATTTCCCCCCAAATAATTCTATGTAGAACAACAAGGACATATAATAATAAATCTTTATTTTTAAACAACTGGTTTGTTAATGGCATCCATCTTGTTTAGTTACTTCATGACCGAATAGGTAATTTGTTATTTTATGCTGAATTTTTGACATTATACAGTTTTCCTGTTCCACCAAAGGAATTTGCTGTAGCATTTGATGCTATTCCTGCCATGACACTGATGCTCCTTTACGGTTCGGCTAAATGGGATCTGGTGGCTCCACCGTTAGAGACACTGTTGGAAAGATTTGTTTCCCTGCTACTGGAAAAAAGAACAATTGTGACATGAGATCTCTATTTCTGAAGGTAAAGTCACACACTCCAAATGCAGTTGCTCACTTTTATGACTTAGACTGGGGGGGGAAAATCTGGACTCTACTAATTTTTTTATTCATAAGTTATTCTATTCCATAGGCTAAACTTATTTTAAGACAAACGAAAATGAAGCATGGCTGAATATAAACAACTTTATCTACTTAAATTAGGGCTGAACGATTTTGGAAAATAATCTAATTGCGATTTTTTTCTTCAATATAGCGATTTAATATGCAATTATTTTTGTGGGGCTTTTCTCATGCATTTTTTAATTAATGCAATCAAAAATATTGTGTATTATAAACAGATTTTTACACATAATTTATTGTATTCCATAAAATTATTTACTTATTTTAAGACAAAGGCAAATATTAAAAACTTTATCTACTTTTAATCATCACACTCGATGGTCATCGGTGTCGTTCAGCAATCAAGGTTTTCTTCCTTTTGATCCCAGCTAATAATTCCCTCCGGATTAATTAATTAATAACAGGTTTAAACGCACCATTAGATCATTTAATAACAGGTTTAAACGCACCATTAGGTCATTTAATAACAGGTTTAAACGCACCATTAGATCATTTAATAACAGGTTTAAACGCACCATTAGGTCATTTAATAACAGGTTTAAACGCACCATTAGATCATTTAATAACAGGTTTAAACGCACCATTAGATCATTTAATAACAGGTTTAAACGCACCATTAGGTCATTTAATAACAGGTTTAAACGCACCATTAGATCATTTAATAACAGGTTTAAACGCACCATTAGGTCATTTAATAACAGGTTTAAACGCACCATTAGGTCATTTAATAACAGGTTTAAACGCACCATTAGGTCATTTAATAACAGGTTTAAACGCACCATTAGATCATTTAATAACAGGTTTAAACGCACCATTAGATCATTTAATAACAGGTTTAAACGCACCATTAGATCATTTAATAACAGGTTTAAACGCACCATTAGATCATTTAATAACAGGTTTAAACGCACCATTAGGTCATTTAATAACAGGTTTAAACGCACCATTAGATCATTTAATAACAGGTTTAAACGCAGCGTTTCCTTCTCTCCCTGCATCGTTGGAGCTGCTTACAGGTCATGTGACTTTCCCAGATCTCATCTTTATAACCAGTCAAATCGCAGCCTTTGTGATTAGAAAATCTATTGTCATATTATTGCATATGCAATTAACGGTTCAGCCCTAGACTCTACCATCCAAATTTCTCTTAAATAAAGTGAAAAAGATACTATGCATTTATTTTGGCACTATTTGTTCACTAATAATTTCTTCTACATAACTTCTGTCTCACACTTAATAAGATGTTTGGTTATGTGAATTACCCAAATACTAAATCGGACCAATTTTATATAACAAACTTACTTATATCACGGGCCAAATTTTTATATTCACAAAACTACATTTTAATTGTACAAATCTCTCTATTCATCATTTTCTATCAGAGACCAAGCAACATGTTAAATCTATATATCATTCCCAGAATACCAAAGCTATTAAAACTGTTAGTATTTGCTCCTTTATTGGTCTAATATGATTAACCTGTTGGCTGCTTTGTGTCTCCTTGCTTTTATTTTGATTTTATTTTTAACCTTTATATTATCTGTATGTTGCCTTTCTGATGTTTTTGTTTTTCTTTTCATACAATGTTCAACCCCATGTTAGATTTATAAATGTTACTCTTATATCGTCCGATATACAAATCCCCACTAATGTTTCTGTAATCTTTAATCTTCCGTTTATATCTGCTACCAATGGACGTGATTTTACAAACAAACCCCAGTAAATAGAATCAGGCTGCCGCTTACCTTTGCTGTTGAACCTTATGCTAAGCTAATTAGCATCTGAAGCTAACATGCTTCCAAGCCTCGTACTATCAGAATGTTTAACGGGTTACTTGATGAGTTTGATGACCGCTCGATAAATACATTTTAAAGGATAAATCAACATTACATGTTATTTCTGGCAAAGATAAGGAAAGAAATCTTACCGTTTAATTCAGAATAAGTTAGCCTGGAGCACAGCGTTGTTGGGTGGGCTGGGGTCCTTCCTTCAGTCAGTCAGTAGTGGCTGTAGCTGCCCACACAGGTGCCTGATTTGTGTGGGGGTTTTTTAAGCGGCCTTTTTTCATAATTTCTTAGATGGAGATCCATTTTTTTCCCGCTTTGTGAGGTCAGTATGACTAGACAAATGCTTGAAATGTTTATTGCAATGAAGAATAAACATAAACCGTTTAAATAAAAAATAAAACAACAATAAATCATAAACAGCCATGTTTTTAATAACATATAACATATTTTATCCATTGAATATCTGCTTAAAAAGAGGACATTTTAAAATCCCAATTAGGACAGTCCAGTTCTTACTATAACAACTGGATCCAGATGTTAAGATTCTTAGTTCAGTTAATTCATTTATTAATCTCCTTTCTATGCAAAAACATCACAACAGACAACACAATTCTGCTACATTATCATAACTTTAATGATATACACTTTATATGTAAATGTGGCTAAAATATATAGAATAATATACAAAACAATATAAAATCATATGGACAAATTAGACAGTATAGAGAACCTAATGACTCCAGTGTTGCACAAGAATAAAAAAGGCTCCAAACTAAAAGTGGGGCCTGACCTTTCTGACCTTCCTTTATGCCTAATCCTCACTAAGCGCTCCGCTGCAGACCCTCCAGCAGCAGCAGCAGCAGCGTCTACATCATCTGAAGAAATTTATTGCGTCTTATCTTTGTCATTTAATGATTGTTATGGTGACAAATGCATATTTTTGCATATGTTTCACCATTTATAGTATAGTGAAACCATGATCCCTCAATATTTACAGAAAGAATCTTCTGTAAATTGTATCAGATATTTGTGCCAGACGACTTAGCTGAAAAGTTCCACATTACGTTGGTAACTACTAATGACAGACAGCGGTAGAGTTATTTTAATGGAATGTCAGTCACAGTTTGTTTTCTACTGTTCTGAGTTGATCCAATAAGAAATACTAAATGTAAATGTTTGTTTCTTTTACATGTTATCATTGTTGTCTGTGATGAATCATTTTCATGATTATCATGAAATATATTAACCAAAGGACGTCAGAATATAAATTGAATTACATTTTATAAATATAAATTGCTTCCCCAACACTGTCTGGTTGTACTATAACACTGTAGTTATTACAATAAATAAATGATGGATTTATTAAAATCTCCCATCAGTGTAACTATCAACCAGTGACCTCCAACATAACATGTAATATTAGCTCCATTTGTACAGCAAAAATGTTTTATTACCTTTATATTTTGTGATCATATACTCAAATATCATTACTTGTTTTCACATTTAATTGTTTCTCTAATTTGATTAATAACTAGAATTTGATATTTTTTAGTATAATGTTGAAAATTGAATAAAGTGTAGATTGAAGGTCACTGTGAAGCATACATCCATTTAAATTAGTGTCAGTTCAGCAGCTTTTTATAGACAATAAAAACTGCTAAAGTATGAATCCAGATTTGTTTAATAGATAAAACAATGTAAAAAAAAGTAGAATAAAAATGATGAATGTCCATAGGAGGGAGGAATCTTTTATAGGCCCCATTTTCTTGGAACTCCTGTCTGATCCTGGAGCAGCAATGAGGGGACGACAACATGAATGTGCTGTCCAAGGTAACCCCAACACCACCTGACCACATTGCAGTAGGCAAGGTGTCTGTAACAGCTGGAAATAGGTGCTACTTGTGTTTTAAACAAAGGATTTGTCAAAAATGATTTTTCTGCACAGATAATTGCATGGCCTGTCGCAGTGTTTAACAATCTCCTGGACATAGCTGCCATAAATGCCTGGATTTTGTTCAGGAAATGTGTAAAAGTCACCATCAGACGTAGGGATTTTATCCTGGCTCTGCTAAAAGAGCTGCTTAATAATCACACGCTCAGCAAAGCGCCGCTAGTGAGCGAACCGTCTGCAGTGGGAGAGCCGCGACTGACACTGCCATGTGAGAAAGTGGTGTGTGGGAAATGTATTGTAGCTGCATTAATGACATGCAAAAAAAGGGTCTGATCTGTTTAATCCAACTTGTAAGCCGTTTTGTTCCGTCAGTTCTCTTGAATTTGTCTTGAATAATTCGAAATATTTGTACAGTGTTCGTTATTTTACAGTTTTCAAAAAATTTTTTTACATGTGTGTAGTTATTGCATTTATTGGGAAAGCTATTCTTTTTTATTACAATATTTACATATCTGTTGTCTAATCTATTTTGTTGTATACACAAATTCCATTATTGCCATATTGTAATTTTTGTCCAATTATTTAAATGGAAATAAGTTAAGATCCTTTCAGGGAGCAAATTATTAAATTATCATCTGTAAGAACAGTAATTATCCAGTAGGTTATCCACAAACTTATCCAGTTATGTCCCATAAGCTGCTTTCTGGAACAGAGCCCTGTTGTATGAACAGCTAATGGTAATAAAGCTGATCTGATTAATTGTATTGTCTAAGCTCATACTCAGCCATAGCAGCCATACATGTTGGTAGTTAGACTTGCTGATTGTGGTTCCAGTAATCACTCTCCTAGCACATACATTTCACCTCAGATGCACCTTTGGAGTTTCTCTTTAGAAGCTGGACGCTGATGGAATAATATCTCTAAAACAGATCAGACTGATGTCCTTTAGGGGTTCTAAGGATTTAATACATCACGTTTATCAACACAGTGTACAGATCACAGTTGCATCACTCCAACCTGCCAACCCTTCCATTCTAAGACATGACAGTGTTTAGCAAACAGTGTGATCTCTCATCTACATGAGCTCTACAGTCTTCTCTTATTGCGCTCCTGGAGAACCGCTCCATGACAGTCGGATTAGCAAACCATGAAGCAGTCCCCCCAGGCCAGAACGTCCCATAGCTTTCTCGCTGCTCTGACATCTGTCACCAGTGATACTGCATCACTTTTCAGAGACATGAACAGCAGGCTGGGTTTTCCTACATGACCTACTCTCTTGAAAAATAAATAGCTCTAAAACCTGACTGAAATTCCTCAAACAGGTTGTTGCTGTTTAGATGCTCACATACTTGATTAGCAACTATTTTCTCAAGTATTTTGGATAAGAAAGGAAGGTTAGATATAGGTCTGTAGTTAGCTAAATCATCTTGATCCAGGAAGGGTTTCTTAAGTAAAGGTTTAATTACAGCAACCTTAAATTCCTGAGGCACAAATCCATTTATGAAAGATAGATTCATCATGTGTAGAATAGGGACAGTAACCAGAAGGAACACTTCCTTAAATAATTTGGTTGGTATTGGGTCTAACATACAAATTGAGGGTTTAGATGAAGTTAATATTTGTGATAATTCAGAAAGTTAATTAGAATCAAAACGGTACAGACATAAACATGGTTCTACAGTTCTCTCTGATACTGCCTCAGTTACTGAGAGAGTTAATCATGTTTGGGAGAATGCCAATGATTTTATTTGTAATAGAATTAATTTAAGAAGAATCCCATAAAGTCATCACTAGTGAGAGAAAGGGGGAATAATTGGCTCAACAGAACTATGACTCTGTGTAAGTTTGCCAACTGTACTAAAATGAAACTAGACCATTTTTCCAGGTTAGAAAGGAATCATTTAAGTTTGTAGAGCGCCGTTTTCTCTCCAGTTTCCTAGTATTCTGCTTTAAAGTACGTAACTCTGCATCAAACCAGGGAGCCAGCCTCCTATGGCTGATTACCTTCTTTTTGAAGGGGGCTACACTGTCTAGTGCCACCATGAAAAAGGACACAGAACTAACTTTTGTCAATAAAAAAACCTGCAAATTGTATGACAGTGACAAATTTTACTATTCTCTTATCATTACTCATTTTAGTGATCTTTTTTGCACATTAACATAGGGCTGGGTGACATGGGAAAAATAGAATATCACGATTTTTCAATTTTATCATGTTTTTTTTTAATGCTGACCAACAAAACTTAAATCACACATTAAAGAGAAACATTAAACAAATTCATTCAAATTAGGGATAACTAACAGAGGGCTAAAATACTTCTATTGCTATCTCACAGCAGAGATGATAGAAATGCTCTGAAAGTTCTGAATGAAACTATATATATATATATATATATATATATATATATATATATATATAAATAAACACACATACACAGGTGCTGGCCAGTAAATTAGAATATCATCAAAAAGTTGAATTATTTCAGTAATTCCATTCAAATCGTGAAACTTGTACATTATATTCATGCAATGCACACAGACCAATGTATTTCCAATGTTTATTTCTTTTAATTTTGATATTTATAAGTGACAAATAATGAAAACTCCAAATTTGGTATCTCAAAAAATTAGAATGACACCAAGTTTTCGTTTTTCAAATAACCTCATTAGAAATACAGAGAAATCACATTTAAATGTATTATACAGAATTTTAATCCTGACTTGTCTACTAAAACAGAAAGCAAACATGAACTTATTTTAAAAATATGATTTTGAGTAAATAGAATGAATATAAAATATTTTAATATAAAACACTAACATGCAGCTGTAAATATAGTGCAAGATGTATTTTTCAATCTATAATACACCAATTAATAATCCTCATACAACGGGGTAAATGCAGCTTTAAGTGGTTCAAATGTTTTTTTTCAGAATGCTGATGTTATAAACAGGCACACATAAAGCTGCCCAATACAAACATAAGTGATAACAATGTAGTGTAAAAACACAACGTTATACAAAGTGCTGTTGCTACATAAGGCTTGGTATTGGGGCCAAAACCAAGACTACTTTCCTCCCAAAGGAGGCTATATCCATTCCAAAGCCATCAACTAGGGATGTGTATTGGCAAGAATCAGGAGATACGATATGTATCATGCTACAAAGGGGACGATACGATATATTGTCATATATCACAATACCATGAGTAAGATTACATATTTTTAATTTTACAAATTAATTTTGCTGTAGAAAATCTGTCACAACATTCTAAACACTCCAACCTATTGTTATTACTTCATCTAGTTGATTCACTGGAACAAAGAAGGTGAAAACAGCCACTAACTACCAGTCATACTTTTAATTTTATGACAAAAACAAATCAAATTATTATTGTTGAAAAAAATAAACATTGACTCTTTGCTTTTGAATATTGATACAATATCATGACATAAAATATCGCAATATATTGGCATATCGATATTTTCTTACATCCCTACCAGCAACTGATTTGATTATTAATAGAGCGGGGCTAGCAACTGAGAAGGAAACTGCTCACTAGTGTTAGCATTGGAATGGCTAGCGATTAGCATTCCTTATCTCATCACTTGCTTTATGGGATGATCTTTGTTGACATTTTTTCCTCATGCGCCAGTGGTTTTGTGGCAGAAAGCAAACTAAATGAACAGCAGCTATAGAGACACAACCAACATTTAGCAGGCGAAATCCCCGATATATAACCATTTTAACGTTTGACAACTGGGAGAGCTTTAGAGAGAAACTTAAAATCTCTATTTACAGCAAACTAGAAGTTATTTAAAGCCCCTTTTAGATATGTGAAAGACAGTTTGGTTCGCCAGTGTCCTGGCCACAAATACACTGGGGAGATATTTATCCCTAATCCTAAAGCCGACCCGTCACTCATGAAAAAAAGTTAACTGCTTCCAAAAGTCTGGAGGCCTGAGATTGTATTGTTTCAATGAGGGTAAGGAGAATCTCTGGGAAACAAAGCTGTATCAGAACGCGACAAACACACACAGAGAGCCTAGTGCTAGCATGGATGCTAATTAGCTTCGGAGGGAACTACCTCAACTTTTGTTTCCTTATTCACGGTGTGTTGAAAACATATAAATAATAACTTATGATTTTAAACCACTTCGACGATGTGGTCCTCCAAAGTGAGATATACAGATTTTAAAATGTCAAAAAATGCTTTATAAGCAAAAAAAGTTGTTTTGGGGTTTAGTTACACTTTAAGTTTGGTTACAATTAATTTATAGCTAAATTATTTAATTTTATCTTTCACACACATCCAACTACAGTGAGTTATTTTTGGAATGGATTCTCGTGTGTTGGTCTAAATGTGACTTTTGACTACAGCTGTGTCCACAAAGATCACAGCGGAATGGTTTCTCTCCTGTGTGGATTCTCCTGTGTTGGTCTAAGTGAGACTTTTGACCAAAGCTGTGTCCACAAAGATCACAGTGGAATGGTCTCTCTCCTGTGTGGATTCTCCTGTGTTGGTCTAAATTAGACTTAAGACTAAAGGTTTGTCCACAAACAACACAGCTGAACGGTTTCTCTCCTGTGTGGATTCTCCTGTGTTGATCTAAATGAGAGTTTTGACTAAAGCTATGTCCACAAAGATTACAGCGGAATGGTTTCTCTCCTGTGTGGATTCTCCTGTGTTTGTCTAAATTAGACTTTAGACTAAAGCTGTGTCCACAAAGATCACAGCAGAAAGGTTTCTCTCCTGTGTGGGTTCTCCTGTGTTTGTCTAAATTAGACTTTAGACTAAAGTTGCGTCCACAAAGATCGCAGCGGAATGGTTTCTCTCCTGTGTGGATTCTCCTGTGATTGTCTAAAATACACTTTAGACTAAAGTTGCGTCCACAAAGATCACAGCGGAATGGTTTCTCTCCCGTGTGGCGTCTACTGTGTTTGTCTAAACCTGACTTTCTACTAAAGCTGTGTCCACAAACATAACAGCGGAATGGTTTCTCTCCTGTGTGAATTCTCCTGTGTTGACCTAAACTTGACTTTTGACTAAAGCTGTGTCCACAAAGATCACATCGGAATGGTTTCTCCCCGGTGTGGATTCTCCTGTGTCTGTCTAAACTTGATTTTTGACTAAAGCTGCGTCCACAAACATCACATCGGAATGGTTTCTCTCCTGTGTGGATTCTCCTGTGTTTGTCTAAGTGTGCCTTTAGACTAAAGCTGCGTCCACAAAGATCACAGCGGAATGGTTTCTCTATGTCGAGTCTTCTGTCTCTGTAAGAAGCTGAGTTTTGAGTCTCTGCATCATCCTCACTCGTGATGGAAGTGGTAGGAACAAGAAAACGATCAGTGTTTTCCTCCTTCAAACAGAGCTGCTTTTCCTCTTGATCAGTCAATACTTCCTCCAATTCTTCTTTTATGTAGGAGGACTCTGGGACCTGCAGGACCAGACCATGACTCATTTCTTCAGGAGCTTCCATTTTAACAGGCAGCATCTGCTTGATACCTGAAGGAACACAATATGGATACAGTGAACAAATAAGTTTGGAGTCACAGAAAGTTAATTATATATCGGCTCCCATACAGCGGGGGGGGATGTAGTTCATAGCAAGCAGAAGGTTGTAGGATCAATTTCAGCTTCTTGACATATCACTTCACCACTAGGTAAGGTACTTAACTTCAAGTGGCCAACCCATTTGTATATTCTTATATAATGAGGGGGCAAAAAATAACCGTTGAGTACTCCTGAAAGAACCCTTCGACAGGCTAGAACAGAATATTTCTCATCATTAATAGAGGTAAATAAAAACAATCCTAGGTTTCTTTTTAGTACAGTTGCCAAACTTACAAAGTCATAGCTCTGTTGAGCCAACTATTCCCCCTTCTCTTAGTAGTTATGACTTTATGGGATTCTTCATAAGTAAATTCTATTAAAAATAAAATCATTGAATTGAATTTGAAACATGATTTACTCTCAGTAAATGTGGCAGTATCAGAGAGAATTGTAGAATCATGTTTATGTCTGTACCATTTTGATTCTGTTGAACTTTTGTCAGAAGTATGTGAGCATCTAAACAGCAACAACCTGAAGAATTTCCGACGTTTTTCGTTTATAGTAGTCTGTTTTTTCCTCTCCACTCCATTGTTTTTTTCAAACTTGCTCAACCAGGACAGCAGGTTTTCATGGCATCTCTGCTTACTATCACAGCGTCGTTTCAGTTTTTTTCCAGGCTTGCGAACGCATTTCTCCCTCAGGGAGAAATGGTCGACAAAGTAAGTTTTGATTAAGCTGTAAAGGTTTTCATTAGAAGTGCAGCTAATAGAATACTCATAAAATACATGGAAACAAACAGAGCAGCCTTTTTGTTGTTGTTTTCCAATACTTTGTGTTCAAAATCAGCAAAAGAACTTTTTCTCCGTCAAAACGCAGAAGCATAAACTAGGCTTAAGACAATAAAAACTTCAAAAGCTTGGGAGTACTTTATTTTAAACAATATGTTCCTCATGTGTACCTGCAAAGTTTGTAAGTCCCAGCTTGCATGACACTGGAGTACAGTGGTGATGATGCAGCATCCTAAATGCCAGAATGTCGGAGTCATCAGTGAGGAAGGGGAGAGCTCAGTGTCTGCTCAAGTTGCAAAATTTTTTTACTTTTTAAATAATGAATTGTAGTATCTCAGCAAGAGAAGTCTGTATGAGTTTGTTGCATTTCTACTTGCCATCCAGCACATCATGCATTGCTAGACAAACAGTGGGCAACATGTGTTAACTACATTGATCAACAGTACAGAAGTTGTTGCTGTTTTAGAAGTTGCAACCGAGCATATGGTGAGGATTAGGGGTGCAACGGTACAGGTAGCCCACGGTACGGTCCGTACCTCGGTACCTAGTCCACGGTCCAGTTCGGTACATGTTTTGTGCAGAAAGAGACTGCTTTTTTAAATCCCAAAACATATTTAATTTTTTGGGGAACAAAAGCCGAATATCACAGCTAACTTAATCCGCCCACAGTTACAGGTTTGGGCGGGTCAAAGCCATGAGAATACAACATAAACGTGCTGTTCGTCTCTCTGGGATTATGGTTCACACACAGGGCCGCAGTAACAGAATGTTTTCTGTATTTTACCGGTTCTTTAAACGAGAGCGCATCTGACCACACGGACACAGGTGGCGGATAAATATTCTTGCCCAAAGGGCATTTGTGTGTGCATCAATGCTGAAGCCCGCCCAGGCAGAAAGCGCTCAAGTCGTGGGGAAATTTTATCATTTTCATCACCGTGTTCCGTGATGCCCGCATTGTGGAGAGGAGGTCGTGTCTCTATGCCAACCAGCTGCTGGAGCGGGGAACAGCGAGCTGGTTGTTGCGCCTGTGTCTGCGAGCGCGGCGCAGTTTGGTAAGATCGGGCCGGCAGTAACATTACCAGCACAAAATCAATACAGGAGGACGGATTGTCCCGTGCAGGGCGCACCAAACGGTCCGGTACTTTACCCTGTCCCGTTGCATCCCTAGTGAGGATGATGCCTGACATTATAAGAGCTTAATGGGAAGAAATGACAAAACCTATGAACTTGAGAGGC
This sequence comes from Apricaphanius iberus, assembly GCA_028564705.1. Taxonomy (NCBI): domain Eukaryota; kingdom Metazoa; phylum Chordata; class Actinopteri; order Cyprinodontiformes; family Aphaniidae; genus Apricaphanius; species Apricaphanius iberus. Next base: position 316,729 of record JAPXFQ010000484.1, on the reverse strand, counting down.
GCTTTATTTTTCTCTCTCCCCCACTTCACTTACAGCAGTCAAGTTTTCTCAATCACATATATCAGCTTCCGGTCTTCACAATAAAAGCATTATGCGCCACATGCTAGCTGACTGCGCTAACCGAAATGAAAGCTCTCACAAAAGTGGCTTACACTAAGTTATGATTATATCATCAGGTATTTGGCCCAATATTTGGTTATTGCAAGACTGTGGAGAATGTGTTTAGATCTGTTGTGCTACTTGTTTTTATGTTGATTTATGCCAAATTTGTCCTTAAAGAACTTAGATAAAGCAAAGCCATTTAGAACTATTTTTTATTCTTTATTATTTGATATTTCAACAGCTGTAGGATATCTGAGGTGGGAGCATGTTATGATGTTTTGATTTAGATTTGAATCTTTATTTGTTGTGTTTCTAATAGCTCAGGTCACATTTAAGCAACAAAAAAACTATTTTTATGCTGGTAATTTTTTCTTACAGCACTTCGATGAAGCAGCCATTTAAAACTATTTTCATTTATTGTTTATTTAATATTTGAGCAGCTGTAAGACATTGGAGGTGATAGCATGTTATTTTGGGAGCAATTGGACGGTTTTCTAATAGTATTCAGTTGTTAAATAATAAAATAATGAAAACGTTTTCATTGCACTCATTTTTTCCCCGCTGTTATGGAGAATTTATATTAAGAATGATCTGTTCTGTGTATTCTTACATACTGACTGTACTATGTGCTACACCTGTGAGGTGGGATGGATTATCTCAGCAAAGCAGAAGTGCTCACTGTCACACATTTAGACTGATTTGTGAACAATTTTGGAGAGAAATGGTAATATTGTGTATCGGGAATGAATTTTAGCAGAAACAAAGGTGTTGCGTTTATATTTTTGTTGAGTGTATGAAGTCGTCAGTCAGTTGATGGGAGGCAGGCTCAGCTGTTGCAAATGCTCTGTAATACTGTTCCTCCTGGTTTGATCATGAAGGAATCAATGAGGAAATCTTTCTCACCTCTATATTTAAGAAATAAAAATTTCTGACGACACCGCTAATCCGATCAATCGAGTCGAGACCCCATCCGATTAATCAGTTATCCAAATAATTGTCTGTTGCAGTCCTAACTGGCGGGGTAATGCATTTCCAATGGTTTTCTTGGTGACTGTGGTCCCAACAACTCTGAGGTCATTAACTGAATCCTCCCATTTAGTTATAGGATGATTTCTCACCTTTCTCTGAACCATTGACCCCGCAAGACGTGAGATCTTGGGTGCAGCCCTAGACCGAGATCGATTGATGGTTATTTTGTGCTCCTGCCATTTTCAAACAATTGCACCAACGGCAGTCATATTCTCTTCCAACTTATTGCCAATGGTTTTGTAGCCCTTTCCAGACTCGTGCAGGACTACAATTTTGTCTCCGACATCCTTGGACAGCTCTTTGGTCTTTCCCACGTTGGAGAGTTTGGAGTCTGCTTGATTCTGTGGACAGGTGTCTTTTATACAGTTACGACAGGTGTCATTGATGACTAATTGAGTAAGAGTCTCTAATCACCTTGTGGGAGCCAGAACTCTTAATGAATGGGGTTCAAATACTTATTTAATTCAATGAAATGCAAATCAGTTTCTATCTTTCATTTAAAGTTTTGTTTTTTCATTTTGATGTATTGTCAATATTAAAATAAACCTTTTAAAATGATACGGTTCCGTAACTTTACATTTATTGATCAAACTTACAAAATCAGTGAGGGGTCAAATAATAATTTCCCCCACTATAATAGCCCTGTACATTACTTTAACAAACAATTTGAATAGACAATAGAAGTATGGGTATATTATATATGACATCACTTGAACAAAGTAATTTTAATTCTTTGGACATAATCTAATAAAAACAATCCATATTGGGTAAAAAGTATTCTTTGTGTGATTAATGGTATACTTAATTTTTCATTTCAAATATGATAAATCAAAAAATTATGATAAAATTATGTTTTTGTTTATAATTAATTTATACCCAAACTGATCACAGTGGAATGGTTTCTCTCTTGTGTGGATTCTCATTCGTCTGCTGACTGTTTTAACACATTCGTCACAAGTAAAGGAACAAGTAAAGGGTGTATGGATTGTGTTTTGTGAGTCTACAGTTTGTTAACCTTAAAACATTTCTTACTAACCAAACTGCTTGAACTCCCCGTTTTTGGAGGATACGGTGGTAGAAACAGGAAAAAGGTGAGTGTTTTCCTCATTCACACAGAGCTGATTTCCCTCCTGATCAGTCAACACTTCCTCCAATTCTTCTTTTATGTAGGAGGACTCTGGGACCTGCAGGACCAGACCATGACTGGTTTCTTCAGGAGCTTCCATTTTAACAGGCAGCATCCGCTTGATACCTGAAGGAACACAATATGGATACAATTAATAAATGTAACTTTGGATTCACAAAAAGTGCAGTAAAAAAATATTTGCTCCCTTACAGCAGGGGGAGCTGTAGTTCATAGGAACCAGAAGGTTGTAGGATCAATTCCAGCTTCCTCACACATCACTTCACCACCAGATAAAGCACTTCACCTCAAGTGGCCAAACAATTTATATATATTAATATTATGATGTTTGTGTTTTTGGTTGAATGTGGATCTGGTATAAAGCCTCTTTGTTTGGTCAGTTTGACTAGAAAACCAATATATGAATTTATATACAAACATCTTGTCATTTTTGTCTTAATAAAAGTTTTAGATATTGAAACCTGAAATTGTAATACCCAACAGGGAGAGCCACAGTAAATACAGACAGTTTTAATGTCAGGATTTGTGTTAAATGGGGGAAAAATATATCCAAACCCTGGGTTTTTACTTGTTCATAAAAGGTCAGTGGTGGTACCTACTGGAGGACTTGAGAGCACATTATTTATTATTTGCCCCAATTGAATTTCCGTTAGTAGCCCAGTGTTTCCCTTAAATAGGCCTTACCATGGTGCTCTGCCACAAAAGAAATTCCAGCGCCACGCCTAAAAAAACGCCAACCTGCATGTCACGTATTTTTGCGCAGCAAGTACCTAATTTAACATCTATGTACGCTGGTACGACTCTCTCCTCCAAATTATTTTAAAAAGCTGCAGATATTTGAGTTCTGTGCTAAATGTGCTCTACTCATGTCTGACCACATGATGCTGCAGCGTGGTAAAACAGTTTCAGCCAATAATTTTAGAAAAACTGAGAATAACGAGGCTACTGAACGCAACATCTGCACCCCCCCCCCCTGCTCCATACTTCCTCCTACTGTCAGCCTCAGCCCTCTGTCCTCCGTTCTTCACTCGCTGCACCTGGACTAAAAGGTAAACTGGGTTTGTGTGTCGCATTCCTGCCAGTTTTTAGTACATGTAAACCCTAAACACCTAACGTTACTTTTACTGTGGAAGCATTAGAGCCGAAGCCAAAGGGAAAAAAAGAAAAATAAAGATTTGCGAAGGTTTTTTTTTCTTTGCAAATCTTCAGACCTGCTGAACACCTGGGTCTGTTTCCCTCAGAAGTTTATAAATGGCCCATATGATGCAAAATCAAATTCTTGGAGTTTTCTCATAATAAAAAAAAAAACTAGCATCCACATATTGGCTGATGCCGATACGCATAAAAATGCAAAAATATCTCACAAAACTCCGATATTTTTCTACGGTTTAGCCTGTTATCCACACGTAACCAGAGATTTTTGGCACCAAAAACGAATCTTTAGAAAAACTCCGGCCAAAGTGGAGATATGCGTTTTCTCCGTTTTCGGTATCTGCGTGTGGACGACTGAAAAAGGAGTTTTAAGAGCCGTAACGTCACTATCCGCGACAAAAAATGCTCAATCATTACTGCGACCTGTGTTTACTGTCAGAAACAGCATTTATACCCTCAGCGCTGTGTTGGTATCATCCATTGTTAAAGCGCGTTTTATTTGTTTGCTTTTACAAGCTGCTGAGGATAGAGGATAGAAAGTTACTCATTGGATAGGATTTGGGAGAACTACTGCCCCCTACTGGTTTGCCAGTAACATTAACATTTATTTCTCTTTTTAATGTAACCATATAGCAATGCTCGTTGTTTGTCCGAGTTAAGTTGCCGTAGTGTGACGTTTTCAGTACTTTGGTACTTGTAAGCAATTTGATATCAATCATTTTGGTCATGGAAATTCTTAGTAATAAGATAAAAAATTGTGAAGAGATCAAAAAATCAAATGTTTTAGGCAACACGTTAGCTATTATTCAACTCGCGGATGATACCACACCTTTTCTGGCAAATTCCTAAAGCTCTACAATAATTAATTCCTTTTCCAAAGCCTCTGGTCTTCACTAAAATATAGATAAATGTGAATTAATGGCTATTCATGACCACCCTCAAATATCCCTATATGGTATACCTGTTAAAGACAAAGTAAAATATTTGCTGATTACCATCTCAGAAAATTCTGAAACCCGTCTGAAATCCAACCTTGATAATACGGTTAAAAAGAGTAAAACTATTATATATATACATGGTTGCAGAGAGATCTCTCCATATTATGTAGACTACTGCTTTCCAAAATGGAAGGTCCTGCCTACTCTTTGGACATACCTCAAAATTTTATCAAGGAAATAAATCAAAGCTTTAACTTCATTTGGAAAAACAGACATTATATAAGGAGGAATGGCTTTGTTAAGTCTTTTGAGGAGGGTTGTCTAAATGCTATTGATTTTGACCCAATGAATGGCTCCTTAAAACTAAGATGTTAACAAAACTTTATAACTCAAATAAATACCTTATGGTTTAATCTCACTGCTAAAACATTTTCCTATGTAGGTGGCATTTAATTTCTCAGACGATGTGATTTTGAACTTTCTAAACTTCCCATAAATCAACAAGTCCTACGGTATTGGAAATTAATATATAAACATAATTTCACACCACATAACACACCTGTATAGAACAACCGACATACTCTTAGTATTTTTTACTTTAAAGACTGGGCTGATCAAGGAATTTGGTCTATCTTGCCTTTGATGGATGAATCTGGTCCTTTCCTTAATTTTGCTGATTTCTGTCGTAAATATAATCTGTCTTGTACAATCAAACAATACACTGAGGTTATTTGTGCAATTCCTCCAGCTATTATTTGCACTCTTAAAGGTTCTATTCTATACATTCACCTTATCCGTGGCAGGCCTGCATTAATGGTTCAAGAGCGCCCCTTTGTGGACAAGAAATGTAACAAATTGCTCAATTTTCCTCTCACCCCTAAGAAGATGATTTAGTAAAGAAATTCACCAATAACAATGTTAATGGTATTAGATGTAAATATCTTAATTTTCCTATTCTTCCTAAAGCCAAAGGAGGACATTTTAAAACCATGAACAATATTTATCCCTGTAAAATATTTTTTGCACGCAAAATTCAATATTGGTGAAAATGACTGATCCTTTTGTCTTATGAAAATAGAAACTGAAGAACATCTTTTTTTTTTTTTACTTGTGTCTTTACAAAATCTCTCTGGGACAGTTTTTGTTTATGGGATTCACATAATTTAGGTATCTTTTCTTTATCTTATACTGATATTATATTTGGAACTATTTTGGAAAACAATTTACAGTTATTTTGGCAAAAACACTTTTTACATAAATGCCAATTTGGCAACACTAACCCTGTTTTTACAGTTTTTTCTGCTAGAGCTAGTCTCTCTCAGGGACTCTTTAAAACTATGTTACTCCAAGTAGGCAGTATGGCTCCATAATAGTTTGATGGCTATGTCTTTTACCCCTATTGCTTCACAATGTGCTAACGTTCGTAATGCAATCAATCATTTGTGTATTTTAGTTTTTCCACATGCTCAAAGCGCAGTTTTCTAACTGTAATGTAAGCCTGTCTGCTTGTTCTGTAAATAATAAAATAACTAGTCCGATATAAAAATCCCCACAAATATTTCTGCGATCTTTAATCTTCCGTTTATATCTGCTACCAATGGACGTGATTTTACTAACAAACCCCAGTAAATGGAAGCAGGCTGCCGCTTGCCTTTGCTGCTGAACCTTATGCTAAGCTAACTAGCATCTGAAGCTAACATGCTTCCAAGCCTCGTACTATCAGAATGTTTAACGGGTTACTTGATGAGTTTGATGACCGCTCGATAAATACATTTTAAAGGATAAATCAACATTACATGTTATTTCTGGCAAAGATAAGGAAAGAAATCTTACCGTTTAATTCAGAATAAGTTAGCCTGGAGCACCAGCGTTGTTGGGTGGGCATGGGGTCCTTCCTTCAGTCTAGTAGTGGGTATAGCTGCCCAGACAGGTGCCTGATTATTTTTTCATCTGCCGTTTTTTTCTCAATTTCTTAATTGCTGTTCTATTTGAAAATTATCATTTTAGTTAATTTGCAGAATGAGCAATGCTTAATTTAAAAAGCAGTTTGGGTGATTTATTTTTAATTTATTTATGAGTAAAGAATGCCATTTGTTTTCGGAAAATGAAAAAGCATTTTTTTTAATGCATTTTAATTTAAAAATGTGACGTTTCCAATTCATTTTTGTTGGGGTTTTATTTAAAATTAAATGTTAAATACCTTTTTCTTTTTAATGAAGGCAAGGCAATTTTATGTGTATAACACTTTCAACACAAGGCAATTCAAGGTGCTTTACATGATTTGGCGAAAAATAACCCAAATATATGGCCAGAGTAGGAAAATTAAAACAGAGAAACAATAAGACAATAACATTTAGCATTTGATCAAAACAAGAATTTAAGATAAAAATGAAAAACAGACAAAATTGTCCAAAGCAATAATGGTATCAGTTACTCATAAGCAAGTCTAAATAAGTTTTAATTTTAGTTTTAAAGGAGTTCAGTGTCTCTGCAGCTTTGCATTCATCCAGCAGTTTGTTCCAGACGTGGGGAGCATAGAAACTGAAAGCTGCTTCTCCATGTTTGGTTCTGGTTCTACCCAGCTGGCATTTCAACGTTGGGTCAAAGTTGAATCAACGTCAGGTGTCAGTGTTGGATAACCGTTGAATTTTCGATTCTGAAAATCTAATCGACGTTGAAACAGCAACGTCTCTCTGTCACTTTCATCAACATCGGCAACGTTGAATCAATATTGATTTTAGTTTAGATTTTTCGAATCCAGTCAACGTTTAAAATTTAACATCATTATAAAGTGTCTTTCACTTTCAAAGTTTGACACATGTAAAATGATGATGTGTGAAATGTTAGCTCACTTACAAACTATACAAAAGGAATATGTATAATAAAGATATATGAATTAGATTTACCATATTAACAATATAAAATAGGTGTTGAAACCGTATTTAAGTCCAATTTATAAGTCAGTTTAAACTTCATTAAACAGCATTAATGATCAACTAAACATGAGGCGGTGCAATTACGCCATAATCCACAAGGGGGCACCAGAGACCACAAATTGAATGTCTCAACTTTCAGCACTCGTAATGTCCTCGCAGTTTAGAGAAGGTGACACAGTTACGTATGATTGACGATACGAGTCGTTCACCTCCAACTATCCAGAAACCAGAAACATGGATACCCCCTACCTATGTGCCGTCCTTGATGAGCAGAGCATTCGTGGAAATGTCTTACAAGAAGTGTGGCGACGTGGCTGGCTGAAGGGCTAATCAGAGGATGTTTTTCATTGTTCGTGAGATCAGCAGAGGAGAGACGTCCACCAACTCGTAACAGTCCATCTCTGTCCACAACCGGATTGAGCTTTTTAAGTGTGTCCTTTTTAGAGTTTGTCTCTTTCCTTTCTTTTATCCTTTCAAATGACTCTTTGTAGACTTCGCTCTGAACTGAGTGAATGATTCAGCTAGAGTTCTTTAATGTTTGTACTCTCTTTTAGAGTTTTCCATCCTTTTTCTCTGTCTAAGTTTTGTTTGAAAGAAGCAGCGACATGAAAAAGTTTGGCTACTGCTCTGTGCAGTGCTGTCCAACATGAGAATCTTTTGAAGCGGTCGGTGCTTAGGTGCGACTCCAATATTGTAGTTGACAACGTTTTTACTTCCAGACATATTTGTCTTTATTAGGTCCATCCATTGTATGCTGATTTTCTTTCTAAGACTTGTTATCTGAATACAGAATGTATGGTCCTGTGAACCATTTATTGTTTTTAAGTTCAGCTGCTGGAATGACTCTGGTTGCCTGGTCAGCTGGGTTTAACTCTGTTATGTAGTGCCATTGGTAAGGCTGTGTGGATAACCTAATGCATGTTCCTTCTCACCCTCTTGAGCTGCCCGTCTCATGCAGTAAATGGCTACGACGGGTGACAGGCTGTTGCCAAAAACATGCACTTTCATCCTATGTTCGACTATACTCTGGGTGATGTCATTGTCCTCAAACCAGAGATAGCTACTGTAGTGTCTGTGTTTTCACACACCTCGAAACAATAAAACATCTGTTGTACATTTGCTGTCAGGTCTATGGGCTCTATTCTAAACCCCCATTGCACCCCGCATGAGAGAGTTGTTGAGATCGGGTCCACTAAGGAGCACCTGGTTGAGTGATACGCAGTCACGCTCAACCACAGTCTTATTTATTTGGTCCGATTCCTGTGAGTGGTATATACCAAATGTTGGCAGATACCAGTGTTCTTTACCTTCGGGCAGAGGTGGTGTGAGTTCAGCTTGATCATTATTTAGCATGTTTTGCATAAACTGAATGTAGTGATCTTTCATTACTGGTTTCTTTTCCAGAGTCTTTTTGAGGGAGTATTGCTTGGAAGCCTCTTTCTTGGAGAACGCAAAGGCAAGGGAGCAACCCAACTGTCCTCATTGTTCTGTCTGACTGCATTGTCCATAAGACGTAAAGAAGGTTTTGTTAGACAATAGACAACAAAGTGCGACCTTGTCATCTGAATCAGATCTATCAAACACTGAATGACCCAGCTTGTCAGTGTTATGCTCAAATTCCTTGTCCTTACACTGTGTGTAAGAGTGTTTTGGTGAGACGGCACACTATAATTGTCCTTCACAGTTATAATGTTAGGGCAAAATGATGTTGGCTCAAAATAGGATGCACGACCGCTGTCCAATGTGTGTTTTTTGTGATGTGCTGTGGGGCTTTCCTAAGCGCACCTCTCCAACAATAACCCAGACCAAGTCCAGTATTTGTGGATAAGGAGCATTATTTGGCCCATTGATCCGTTCGTGTACCTTATGTACCCTGAGGATGTCTCGTCCCAGCAGTAAGAGGGTAGGAGCATGGCGGATGACAGGTTGGATTTTGTTCGCTATAGGGAGCAGGTGAGGATGATGCTGAGCAATCTCGGGTGAAGGTATATTAGTTCTGTCATCAGAAACTGTATCATATTCAATCAAAGGGGGCAGCTTGAAATCTGTTTTTCCTTCCATGGATTGTATGAAAAAGTTTATGGCTCTCTATCCAGTAGCTTTAGCTTTTCCGGAGCAAGTCTTTAGGATGTACTGTGTAGGTGTTGCTTTGATTTCAAACAGGTTCAAAAACCATGTCCTCGCCAGCGACCTATTGCTTTATTCATCAAACACTGTATACATGTTGATTGCACGATCTTTTTGTAATTCTGGGTATGCTTTCACTGAGCAAATATTGGAGCAGGAGCGCAGGTTTTTTCTCTGACCGTACACCTCAATGCACTTGGAGATGACTGAAAGAGAGCTTTCAATTTGCTCTTCGCCTTTTTGTTCTTCACTTTCTGACAGGGTGCTTTTGGAAGCAGAAGTAGGACCTGGGTGAAGTGCTGATTTCTGCTTAGGACTGTTGCACTCATTACACTTGACTGCGGCTTTACAATCTTTTGCCATATGTTGGACTGAACCACAACATCTGTAAAAAATGCAAAGCTCTTTGAGAAAGGCCTGACGTTCTTCTATAGGCTTATCTCTGAACGTCTTACACTTTTTGACCCGGATGTGGCTTTTTGTGGATGGGGCACTGCCAATCAAGTTCTTCTATTTTTATTTTCTTCAGGCAAATTTTCTCTGCAACCTCTATTTTGTGTAATGACACAGTAGCTTTGCGGTTGTATGAAGTTGGCCTTTCTGGGCGTGACAGAGCTTGACTGTTGGAGCTAGATGCAGCAAAGCTTGGATAATTCCTAATTTTAGCTTGTTGCTGAACAAACCGCAGAAAAACTGAGAATGGAGGAAACGACACACCCTGAAACTCTTTGTATTGCGTCCCCACAGTTGTCCACCTTTCCTGTAAGTTGAAGGGAAGTTTTTCAACTATTTGTCTAACCCCTCAAGCCCTGTCTAGGTAGGCAAGTCGTGGTAGTGCACCATCTGCTTTAGCACACTGTAACTCCAACAGGTCACCCAGGTCTCTTAACCTTGCATTGTCTTTGTTTGTTAGTCTTGGAAAGTCCTCTACCTTTTTAAGCAGTGCATCCTCAATGGCCTCTGAGCAGCCGTAGCACTCCTCCAGGTGCTGCCACATCATTTTCACACTTGCAGAAGGATTCAGAGTATGTGCTGCGCGAATCCTTCTTGCCTTTTCTGAGGATTTTGGCCCCAACCGTTTTCAAACAGGTCAAGTTCTTCTCTAACTTACAAGTTTAAGTCTTTGGTTGTGATAACAAATGAGGCCTTCCATGCCCAATAATTCTCTGGCTTATTGTCATAATGCAATAAACCGGCGCTTGTTAATTCTTTGCGAATGAGATATTTAGTAAAATCTTTCACCCCAATTAACTCAACTGAAGTGTTATTTGGTGGTTGGAAGGTGTGAGCGAGAGGATTTAATAGGTGGGTATTTGTAGGACCATTGGTAGCCATTTGTTCTTGTTTTATGCCTGTACTAATGGGAGGAGGCATGTACTGAGTTGCAATTGTCAGCTGGCCGACTGATAATACTTCTATCGCATTATCTTTCATCTCAGGCCTATGTGTACCAACTGTCTTGATAACCGTAACCCAAGAATACGTCCCTAGACACCGATGTTCCAACATGCATGTGAGCATGCAAGTGTAGTAGGTTTCCAAAGGCAATTGTTTGATAGTTGCTGTAGGGAGCCATCAATCCGTCCTACAGACTGTGGCTCAGGGGGTTCAGAGGGTTGCCTTGCAATCGGAGGGTTTCTGGTTCGAGCGCCAGAGCCCCCAAATCCATCTGTCTCAGTTGTTGTGTCCTTGGGCAAGACACTTCACCTACCACCTACTGGTGTTGGCCGGAGGGGCCGATGGCGCGATATGGCAGCTGTGGCTACAATTGTAGCTTGCTTCCACCAGTGTGTGAACGTGAGAGTGAATGAATAATGGAATTTGTAAAGTGTCTCTGAGAGTCCAGAAAAGCGCTATATAAGTTTGATGCATTTTTATTACAGGACTCGACACATATGCCCAGAGTGCCCCAGGTTCAGGAGCCACAGGCAGACAAATGCAGGGCCAACCACACCCAGATAGAGGTCCCAGGGGAACATCCACCAGCCACCAGGTCACAGGGACTCAGGAGATGCATTCCTTGGCTCATCAACTGCTTCATTAGATGTGTGTTTTCATCTTACAAATTTATGGTGATTGGAAATCAACTTGATGGGCATTACTACCACATGGATTGCCATGTGGACCTGAATACAATTATTTTATGCCTGGATTTTAAGGAAATACCTTTGACTCTCTGAAATCTAATATCTAAATTATATCCCCCACACTCTTGTAAAAAACATCTCTACCATGAAAGTCTCAATAGAAAATGGAGAATATAGTATGATGTAATGAAACTTTCACCTCGTCACAGTGCCAAAGGTAGTCTTTACAGTGTGATTACGAAATTATAGACCTAGGGAGTTTGGATAAAATAAGTTATTTTCTAATAACCGATTATTAACAGTTCATCAGCAAAAAAGTTGATCTGATGTTGAGTTGCTCTTTCAGTTTATGATTTTAAAGATGTAATTGTAAAAAGGGAAACATCTATCTTTTTATTGGGTAAAGTTTAGGGAGTCGCTGGAGATTTTTTTACATGAAGAATTGTCAAACAACTAAAACTTAAGCAGACCCAAACATATGAGCAGTATTGCAAGGTTTCTGAAACAATCAATAGCAAAAAATAATTAAAGAAAACCTACAGGTCAATGATTATTAAGGACAGTGACAAATGGTCCATAAACTTTGGAGCTTTGCAACTTTAGCTCACTGTGAAGTCTCTTGAATTTTCTCAAGAGCAATTCAGTAAATTCAGTTAACCACATTTCATACCCCATGTATTGATTCTTCTTTGGTTAAAATTCATGTATAGCTAAATAATTTTATTTTACATTTTACATGCATCTCTACAGTGATTTATTTATGGAATGGATTCTCCTGTGTCGGCCTAAATTTGGCTTTAGACTAAAGCTGTGTCCACAAAGATCACAGCAGAATGGTTTCTCTCCTGTGTGGATTCTCCTGTGTTTATCTAAATATGACTTTCGACTAAAGCTGTGTCCACAGAGATCACAGCGGAATGGTTTCTCTCCTGTGTGGATTCTCCTGTGTTGATCTAAAACAGATTTTAGACTAAAGCTGTGTCCACAAAGATCACAGCGAAATGGTTTCTTTCCTGTGTGGATTCTCCTGTGTTGGTCGAAATGAGACTTTTGACTAAAGCTGTGTCCACATAGATGGCAGCGAAATGGTTTCTCTCCTGTGTGGATTCGTCTGTGTCGGTCTAAATGAGACTTTAGACTAAAGCTGTGTCCACATAGGTGACAGCAGAATGGTTTCTCTCCTGTGTGGATTCTACTATGTTGGTCTAAATTTGACTTTCGACTAAAGCTGTGTCCACAAAGATCACAGCAGAATGGTTTCTCTCCTGTGTGGATTTTCCTGTGTTGGTCTAAATTTGACTCTCGACTAAAGCTGTATCCACAGAGATCACAGCAGAATGGTTTCTCTCCTGAGTGGATTCTCCTGTGTTGGTCTAAACTTGACTTTCTACTAAAGCTGCGTCCACAAAGATCACAGTGAAATGGTTTCTCTCCTGTGTGGGTTCTTCTGTATTGATCTAAGTTTGACCCTCGACTAAAGCTGCGTCCACAAAGATCACAGTAAAATGGTTTCCCTCCTGTGGGGATTGTTCTTTGTTGGTCTAAATCTGAGTTTTGAGCCTCTGCATCACTCGTGACGGATGTGGTACAGACAGGAAAATGGTTAGTGTTTCTCTCCATTAAACAGAGCTGCTTTTCTTCTTGATCAGTCAATACTTGCTCTAATTCTTCTTTTATGTAGGAGGACTCTGGGACCTGCAAGACCAGACCATCATTCGTCTCTTCAGGAGCTTCCATTTTAACAGGCAGCATCTGCTTGACACCTGAAGGAACATAATATGGATACAGAAAAAAATTAACTTTGTATTCACACAAAGTGCAGTAAAAAAGAAATTTCTCCCTTAGAGCAGGGGTAGCTGTAGTTCATAGGAACCAGAAGGTTGAAGGATCAATTTCAGCTTCCTCACATATCACGTCACCACTAGACGAAGCACTTCACCTCAAATTACCAAAAAATTTGTTTATTAATTTTAACCGCAAGCATAAAATTGATGTCCTGCGCCAAGGAAGGAAGCTAAAGGGATCGGAGGTGTACATAAATGAACACCTTACCAAGAAGACGGCTGAGATCGCCCGCGAGGCCCGCATATTGAGGAGAAACAACAAGATCAGAGCAACGTGTACGCGGAACTGCAAAGTCTACATACAACTCAACGGAGCCTCTCCCGAACAAGCAAGAGTTATTCTGGTAAGAGATATGAAAGACATTGAACAATTCAAATAGTAGTGCGTATTCAACATTAATGACTTTCAAGAATTGTATGAATATCATCTTGCCAAGGATGGGAAGGGGATACGTTTGTGTGGAGATGTTGCGAGTGAATGCATATGGTCAATTTGGATGGATCGTGGTTTATATTTGGAAGGACATGTGTCTCATCTGCTTTTGAGGGACAGTACGGATTATTGGGGAAATATGGAATATTCTGTATGGGCATTAGAATAACCTGGACACGTGTGTGTGCCTGTCTCTGTCCAGTCTTTGTCCCGTCTCTGATTGTTAATGTATGTCCTGTGCTACGATTAGTAAATGTCAGTTTATTGTTTATAGTTGTGGTAAATGTAACCAACATAAATGATGGCTCTATGTGAAGAAGACTTTTTGGACATACATCAAGGGACAGATGAAAATGAATTGGATCACACTGATAATAATCTATTCCTTCCCTATTTAAATTATTGCGTAGAAATATGGGGGAACACATATAAAACTAATATCAATCGTATTTTCTTACTACAAAAAAAGGCTGTTAGGATTATTTATCAAGCAGAGTACTGTGCACCGACAAATTCCATTTTCTGTAGCTTAAAAATTCTGAAATTATCTGATCTTGTCGACCTGAGTATTTCAGTAGTAATGTATAAAGTTTATAACCAATTGCTCCCACAGTGTTTACAGAAACTCTTTGAACTGAGAAAAAGTTTGTACAACCTCAGAGGAGCAGCTTTATTTAAGAAAAATAAGATTAGAACAAATAAAAAAAGCTTTTGTGTTTCAGTTAGAGGCGTTAGTTTATGGAATAACTTAAATGATGAGTTAAAAAACTGTACTTCCAAAACCGCATTCAAAATTATGTATAAATCTGTGATTTTTGAGAAGTATCGAGTATTTGAATGAATTTCCTTTATCTATTAAGATGTATTATCAAGCAGAGCCTGATGGTGAATTTTTGTTGTTGAATTTGTTGCTTTCTTGGAATCCTGTGTTCATTTGTTTATGGGTTTAAGGCGTCATAAGTATTTCTTACTTCAGCCTGAACCCTTTGGGTTATGACGAGCATATTTTGTTTTAATGTTGTATGCTTGTTGTCATATGTTTAATCGAATAAACTTTAATCGAGAATAATACGGTGTTTGCGTTGAATGTGGATCTAGTATAAAGCCTCTTTGTGTGGTCAGTTTAACTACAAAACCACTATATGTATATAGTTAATATTGGACCATTTAGTAAAACGGTTCGTTTTTCTATAATCCCCCCCCCCCCCCCCCCGCGCAGAACTGCAGCAGCTCGGACTGAGAGAAACAGTGCTGAGCTTTATCTCAAACAGTATTCTGACGGTGAGTTTGAAAAGCACTAAGTACCACAATGAAAATATTAAGGGGTCAGACATTCGGTTCATTTTATTTTATTTTTGTAAAAAACGGAGTGAATAAAGCCTATTCAGTTGCTAAATATCCAGGCTTTAGACAGAGCCAAAAAAAAACTAGCTGAATCCATTAACCAAATCTTTCAGTTTATAAAAAAGCTGTGGGTGTTGTTTGCACCTGTTTACTGAACATTTTGAGATGCTACAGATCAATTAATTAACCACACCAGTCTAATCTTAAAAATAGACAGTATCTGCCTCACAGACTAAATCTGGTAGCTGGTTCCACGAGTGAGGAGCCTGATAACTAAAAGATCTGCTTCCCTCCTACTTTTAGAAATCCTAGGAACTACCAGTAGACCTGCATTCTGAGAACAAAGTTCTCTGTTAGGAACATATGGAACAATCAGACCTCTGATGTACGATGGAGCTGATTATTAAGGGCTTTATACGTAAGGAGGAGGATCTTAAACTCTATTCTGGATTTAACAGGGAGCCAATGGAGAGAAGATAAAACAGTAGAAATGTGATCTCTCTCTTTTTAATATTCATCAGAACTCTTGCTGCAGCATTTTGGATCAACTGAAGGCTTTTAATTGCATTTTGTGGACTTCCTGATAATAAGGAATTACAGTAATCCAGCCTTGAAGTAACAAATGCATGGACTAGTTTCTCTGCATCACTCCTGGACAGGATGTTTCTATACATCCATCCATTTTCTGAACCACTTAGTCCTCCAGGGGTCACGGGGGGGGGCTGAAGCCTATCTCCAGCTGTCAATGGGTGAGAGGTGGGGTACACCCTGGGCAGGTTGCCAGTCCATCACAGGGCCACATAGAGACAGACAGGACAAACAACCATGTACACACGCACACCTAAGAACAATTTAGAGTGATCAATTAACCTGACTGTGGGAGGAAGCCGGAGTACCCGGAGGGCATCCACGCAAACACGGGGAGAACATGCAAACTCCATGCAGATCCCGGGCCGGGATACGAACCCACAACCTTCTTGTGTCAAGGCAACATTGTTAACCACTAATTTTAGCGATATTCCGGAGGTGAAAGAAAGAAATCTTAGAAATCTGTTTATATGGGATTTAAATGTCATGTCTTGGTCAAAAATTACACAGAGGTTCTTTACATTATTACCAGAGACCAAATTAATGCCACCCAGATGAAGTGATTGAGCTCGTCTTCCATTGATAAGATATGGTAAATGGACTGAACTTATATAGCACTTTTGTAGTCAGACTGACCACTCAAAGCGCTTTACATTGAAGCCACATTCACCCATTCACACTCACATTCATACCCCGACAGCCAACATGGCTCGGTAGGACGATGTTTTTGGGGTTAAGTGCCTTGCCCAGGTGCACATCGACATGTGATTGGAGGAAGCTGGATATGTGTAGTGATATCACTAAAATGAAACCCTCTGATTGGTTAACGCGCTGCTTCAGGGCCGTCAGCACCGTCATAAGTTAAACTAGCTGAACTTCTGTGCTGCTGGCTTTATGAGCTTTGAAGCATGAAAAGCAGGAAAAGCTTGAAAAGTTGATGGAGCCAAAGCTCACAAAGTGCTGCAGAGACCGTGACGCTCCTCCAACGGCCTCCGCCGTAGACTTAACATGTAATCTTGACGTTGCTGATGCTGAAAAAGCCTGCGGCCTGAATGCACCTTTACTCTGCTGGTGGGTTTTAGCGTTAGGAACCTCGGATTAGCGCACGGAGCGGCCCCCAGAGACACGCAGCGCCGAATGTAGTGATTCATTCTCTTTTCACCCGGGATCTCAAACCAGAGCCGTTGTTAGCAGAAAGCTATATCATTGATAAAAGCCACGAGGTGTCTTTGTTAAACAGGGGACCACGCGGTACCTCGCCCTATGATAAAAAGTCATAAAACCCCCCCATTCGGCATGTGCCACGCTTCCACGTGAGTAGCTGCGCACGGTCGTCAGTAGGAAGCGCCCTGTAATGTGCCTAAGTGACGTCAGGGTGCCAAGGAGGTTTAATATTAGAAAGGCAACACGTGTTGTAAAAGCCTCTGAATTCTCTCTGGTTCTTGAAAAACCCCACAGGGTCGGATACTGGGTCATTTGCGTGTCGTCTTACAATCTCCAGTGATGCCATTGTTCGCCAATGTGATTTCTTTTCTAAATACTAAAATGCCATAAGCTAAAGACTTCTGTAAACTATCGGAGTCCAACTCCACGGGCATGCTGTGATGTTAGCCAGTGTATGACGTTCTGCAGGGGGAGTTAAACAAAGGGTAGTAGTGTAACACGAACGCCACCTTAATCAACATTACCACTCAGGTACCAACAGATGGCTGCACCATAAGGGTGCTAAGTAAATCAGTAGGTCCGATTCCAACCTTCACTCGGCTCCGGTAGTCGGCTCCTGCAGCAACGGTTTCCCCAGCGTGCTCCTTCAGCTAATGCCGGCGCAGCCACAGCTGATTTTAATAGCGGATGCGCCCTAACACGTGACACCGTACCGGCACAACATGACGTAACGGCATCAATAGAAGGCGGAGGGGAGATTTATAAAAGGGGTTTTCCACTCGGGTTACAGTAGGGCTTAGAGAGGCTCAGGCGATTATCAAGGTGTCAAATATGAAGATATTAATGTTTTTAAAAGCAGGCTCAAGACTTACCTTTTTAGCTTAGCCTTTAACTAATTATTATTTATTAATATATTTTTAACCGCTCAGCATGTTTTACCTGATTTTTCTTTTAACTGATTATTTATTAATCTGCTTTGCATTTTTATTATTTGTTTTACACTTATTGTGTTATACTTTATATACTTTATATTTTATAAACTTTATATTTAAACGTATTTTAATCTTTCTTTCCAGTGTTTCCTCTCTGGGGACCCCCTGCATCGGGGGCGGTGGTCGGCTGTGGCTGCCTGGGTGCCCTCCAGGTAGCGCGTGGGTGGAGGTGGGGGCACCAGCCCTCCCTCCTCTGGGCGCCCTGGGTCGGAGCCTTGGCTGCTGCTGTTGATCTGCTGCTGCTGATGCAGATGGCTCCCATGATGGCATTTCCTGGCTCATCTGTACTCAGCCCGCTTTTTGTAGCTTCTAAGTGTGTGTGTGAGTGAGTATGGCTGATGGGTTGGGTTGGGAGGGGGTTGTATTTGCATTGATGATTTTATTTTTGAAGGGGGGGTTGTGGGGTTATTTTAAATCTGTAAAGCACTTTGAGTAACTTTGTTTGTTTGAAAAGCGCTTTATAAATAAAGTTTGATTGATTGATTGATTGATATGAGAAGGCAAATTACTTTAAGGTGGATTTTGATATATTGATATTTGATATATAGATTTTCAGAATGATTTAGGGTAAAATTTTCATTTGAGTGTGCCATAGAATGGTACTGTGTGCCTGGGAGAAGCATAAAACCCCTCCTTTAAAAAGTAAACGTGTAAACTTCCAATAAGTTAGTATATATTGTCTGATAAAACTAATGTGCATGTTATGGCAGTAGCGTTGTTGTTCGGTTGATAAGTGCAATTTACAGCGCTGATGTGAACATCTATGTTTGCTGGGAGCAGTTTTGAAAGTACAATCTGACAGGTGCAGGGAGGAAGGAGCTGCGGAAACTCTTCTTCATGCATCTAGGATGCGGCAGTCTGTCACTGAAGGAGCTCTACTTTTCAGCAACATTTCCATGCATGGGGTGGGAGACTCTGTCCATCACCGATGTTATTCTGGCCCTTCTGTCTCCGACCACCTGCACTGGATCCAGGGTGCATCCTAGACCAGAGCTGGCCTTCCTGATGAGTAGCGATGGGTACAGACATGCGGTGCCATTATGGTACCAGTTTTGACATGAACTGTAGTAACCAGACCCCAAAGCAGCGGGCATTTCAGTGGCTTATTTCGGTTCTTTTTTTTCCGAAGATGTCAAACACAGTGGATTCTGGGCATGCCATCAGCCAGGAGTGATTCCCTATATCATCAGAAAAGGCAAAACTGACTATCTTTTTGAAAAAAATCCCCGAAAACCTGCTTAAAGTTAAGGCTGTCGAAATTAACGCATCAACGTGGGTAGAAAAAATTCCTAGAATTAACTTTTTTTTTAATGCAATTGACGCATACATAGAAGACAGCTCTGTTTATTGTGTAAATACAATAAGAACGTTTATTTCCTGTTGTGATGAACTGGAGAATCCGCTGAGTGTTTACTATTGGAAAATGGTAAATTGTGACATTAGATTACTAAGTCTATATCTCATTTGATTTACGTGATGTTTAATACAGACTGCTGCTATCCAAATGTTACGTTTATTCATATATTTTGGTTAGTTCTACCTCTATTTGTTGTGTTTCATAAGAGACCACACATACATTGTGAATGTGGTGTTCAAAACCAAAATTTGATTTTCCCTAAATGTTATTTTTAAAAAAGAGCAACTGCATCTAGATTTCTCCTTTTATTTATACTGAAAATTATTGTTGTTTTGGTCATATTTAGGAATGGTGATTAATTCACAGCCAACCTGTGATTATTTGGATCAAAACATTTTTGTTTGACAGCCCTACTAAAAAAAAAGGTTTTTGGACAAAGTTTGTATGTTTTCCATTCTTTAAGGCACCGCTTAACCACCAGCACCGTTTCAGAAGACCGGTTTGGCACCGGTATCGGATAAAACCTAAACAATACCCATCCCTACTGATGAGTTTGTCCATCGTCTTCCTCTCAGCTGTCGACAAACTGATGCTCCAACATTACACTGTAAAAAATGACGGAAGGCACCACAGAGTCATAGAAGCTCTTTACAAGCGCTCTAAATGACCTCAGCTGCCTCAGCAGGTACAGTCTGCTCTGACCTCTGACCCTTCCTGTAGAGATCATTAGTGTTGCGGCTCCAGTTCAGTTTGTTTTTCAGGTGAACACCCAGGTTAAATTTTCATTTCAGTTCACTTTTACTTATATAAGAGTCAATTTACAAATTTAAAAAGTCTCATGTTTTTGAATGCACTCTTATCGTAGTACTTTAAAAATCAAATTAGCACACTAGTTTGCTCGGGATATTAAAATTTTTCTTCTACTCTTGTTGTTTTTCTTGCAAACTACAAATAATTCATATTACACCTGCACATTCTGTAAAATGTTTTACATTATCCAGCTCAGTTGCACAATCCTCAAATCTGAGTGTCAATTTTATTTTTAATAATTACAAAGTACTATACATTTTATCCCTAATGTACTTATATTCTGATCATTATATTTTTCTTCAGTGAATCTAATGTTTATTTCCCTGTGTGGAACAGCTTTGTGCAAACATTTCTTAAAGATGTTAGATTTTAAAGCTGGACTTTAATGACTTCAATTTGTCCTTTTTGTCTTGGCATGGGGAAGACAACCGATCATTAATCACTGCAATACCAATGGTACCAGTACCAGCGGGATCAACATGTTCTGATGGAGAGGGGCAGCAAGCTGGCTTACGAAGGGTAGCAATGACACAATGCTGCCTTCAATTAAACCTTTTTAGGGGTGCTGGGAGAGATCGTACACACCATGACCCACAGACATGTGCAACTTTTTATATACTTCTCCAAAAAAATGTCTAAATTATCTGCTTGCATTTTCATTTGTAATTTCCTCGTTCACTAGTTCATGGAATCCGTAGTGCAACCTAGGGCTGAACGATTAATTGCATATGCAATTAAATCGCGATTTGGTAAAATGCGATTTCCTAATCGCAAAGGCTGCGATTTTACTTGATGTAAACATATCTGGTAAAGTCACGTGACTTGCAAACAACGCAGGGAGAGAAGGAAACGCTGCACTTTAACCAGTTATAAAATGACCAAAAGCTTAACAGAATCCAACACTACACAATATTTAGTACCAAAGAGGAACAGTACATCAGTTGTGAGAAATTATATCTGCTATGAAAACGTTGATGCTGCGCAACGCCAGGTATTATGCAGAACCCGTCTTGGTATTGTTGCTGCCTCACGAGGTAGGCTACAGTACGAACCTTTATCAACACCTAAAAACATCACACCACCATATATGAGAGTTGCACGGCTAAACTGACCGCCACCAGTGTTTAAATTTCCAGTAAACAAACTTCGAGGCGACAGGGATCGCTGACCGAGCTGTTTGAAAGAATCGCTCCTTACGAACATAAAAAAACGGCACACTGAAATAATTCGTGCTATAACGGGTTTTATAGCCAAAAGTATGCTTTGTTAACCATGATGAATAAGCTAGGATTCAATCTCACACACACATTTTAGCCACATTTTACCTGCGCTGTATAAAAAATGCCGACAGAAAGTTAAAGCCGCACCGAAAACAGCGGAGTATTTTGCAACAACTGACCTGAGATCAAACCGCTCTACGGAGCCATACCAGAGTCTGAAAGTGCATTAGATCGATGGAGAATTAAAAATCAGAGCTTGTTCCTTCAAGCATCCTACTTCCTGGATAACCACACGGAGGAAAACATTGCAGCCGGAGGGAATTATTAGCTGGGATCAAAAGGAAGAAAATCTTTGCAGAACGACACCGATGACCATCGAGTGTGATGATTAAAAGTAGATAAAGTTGTTAATATTTGCCTTTGTCTTAAAATAAGTAAATAATTTTATGGAATAGAATAAATTATGTATAAAAATCTGTTTATAATACACAATATTTTTGCTTGCATTAATTTAAAAATGCATGAGAAAAGCCCCACAAAAATAATTGCATATTAAATCCTAATATTGAAGAAAAAAAATCGCAATTAGATTATTTTCCAAAATCGTTCAGCCCTAGTGCAACCTAAGCATTTGCCTTGTGAGTGTTAATGGCTCATCACTGACACACTTGATTGTGTTGAGGTCTGAGGCATATGTATATGATATCAAGCATTCCAACAAACCAAACCAACGGGAGGACCGTCCGCCTCTCTCTTTCCCCTCCCCAGCTGAGCGCTGGAAAATCTGTCACACGGATTGGCATGAGCGCCGATCCATCAAGACCGACGCAGGTCTCTGCAGCGTGATTGGGGACCGATACGAGGAAAGGGGGGAGAAACACCCCCACGAAGCTTTGTTCTATCTCTCAACTCGCTCCGGTGGGTAAAAGGTTTCCTTTGGAACGGCAAAGAAGAGATCCCCTTTTCCAACACGTGTTTTTGACCCTTCCCCTTTGCGCAACCAAATCGTCTGGTCTCTTACCGGCAGCTATCAAAGACTTTGTGTCTTTTTCTCTTTTTTTTCGTTTCGTTTATTCTCTCTCTCTCTTCGAACGGCTGCAATCAAGAAACGCGGCATCCCTTTTTTTTTTTCACCTGGAACGGCTTCTTCGTTCAAAGAAAGTAAGACTGTTTTAGTTTATTGAAATTCTTTGTATTTCTGCATGCATGCATTTTTTCAAGTTTTACTGACCTGTGTGATCGGAGCGCTCTGTGAAGTTTCTGTGCTGTGTTTCTACTTACTGGTAAAATTGTGGGTATACATAGAAGTTGGTCTCTGCATGCTGTTTACTTTTACTTTAACAGGGGTTTTCATATGTAGGAAGCTCAGCGACCACCGCCACTGTCTAATTTATTACCGCCACCGGCTCACCATGGGGATATAAATAAATACTTTCAGCGCTGCTGTCTGTCGGGTCTATGCGCTCAGTGGTCGGGATTTAACTGCAGTTAGACAAACGCAGCAACAATGCTCGTTATGCGCTGTTTCGATGGCGTAATTTTTCTCCTAAAAGTTGCCTAGCGACAAATCTGCCGACATTTCTGACCCCCGTTTGTTACTTTCTGTGAAAATTTGTCACCTATATTCCCTACAGATTAGAGAGCCGTCTTGTTCTTCATGTTTGCAGAAGTTTGTCTGCATTATAAGCTGCATGCACACTTGGTGCATTCAAGAAACGTTGTGTTTTCTATGTTGTTTTGCTAAATAAATCTTATTTACATTATTTGGCATCCACAGTGAGTTATTGGGACTGTTATTTGGTGCATAGAATAGAATGGAAGAATCGTTTATTGTCCCACAAGGAGAAATTCAGTTGTAACAGCAGAAAAAGCAAAAACAAAACACAATTTAAGAATTCAGAAAAAAAAAAAAATTATGGACATGGTTACAAAAACAAGAGAACTGTACCGTTATTAAGATAAAAAAAAAATACAGATAAAGCGACATAACCGGGTTGTAATGTGCAACAAAACAGGAAACTTAAAGACGTTTAAATAATTAAAAATATTTCAAAATATGTACAGAATGTGCAGAATAGACCAGGAAGAAATATGTGAGCATTAAAATGGGCAGAGAAGCCAGAGTTTAGGCTTAAGGTTTGATTAGAATTTAATGGCGATTATATCGGCTATCGGCATTTACTACTGTTTTATATCGGTATCGATATCAGACCCCAAAAATCCATATCGGTTGGGCACTAATTTTAACACATTCGTCACAAGTAAAAGATGGTGTTGGTGTCTGGACTGTGTTTTGTGAGTCTACATTTTTCTTAACCTTTAAACATTTCTTACTAACCAAACTGCTTTAACTCCCCGTTATTGGAGGATGTGGTAGAAACAGGAAAAAGGTCAGTGTTTTCCTCCTTCACACAGAGCTGCTTTTCCTCTTGATCAGTCAACACCACCTTCAATTCTTCTTCTATGTAGGAGGACTCAGGGACCTGCAGGACCAGATCATGACTGGTTTCTTCAGGAGCTTCCATTTTAACAACCAGCATCTGCTTGATACCTGAAGGAACACAATATGGATACAGTGAACAAATGTAACTTTGGATTCATACAAAGTAAAATAGTATTTGCTCCCTTACAGCAGGGGGAGCTGTAGTTCATAGGAACCAGAAGGTTGTAGGATCAATTCCAGCTTCCTCACATATCACATCACCAGTTAAATCACTTCAGCTCAAGTGGCCAACCAATTAATACATTGTAATTTTATGGTGATTATGCTTTTGGCTGAATTTAGATCTAGTATAAAGCCTCTTTGTGTCATCAGTTTGACTAGAAAACTGCTATATGAATTTATATACAAATATCCTGTCACTTTTGCTTAATAAAGGTTTTAGACATTTAAACAAATTGTATTAACCAACAGGGAGAGCCACAGTAAATGCAGACAGTTTTAAAATCAGGATTTTAATTAAACGGGAAAAAAGCTTTCCAAACCCTGGGTTTTCTTCTTTTCTAATTTATACTAAAAAGTCCTAATGCTGGAGAAGTTGGTAGTGTAAAAGTCTGAACCTCTTTCATCTTCCAAACTTCCAGAAGGTCAAAGAAGGAATAGTTTGTCTGCGACGTTGTTCCTGCTCACACCTCAGAGTCCCAGTCAACAATGATGCTGGTCATGACATGGTTTTCCCGTCCCAAAGTAAATGAGGCCAGATCCAAGCCATAAAAGCCATGAATGCTGCACCAACAGAATCAGTGGAAATAAAGCATTGAGAGGCGCCCATCTCCAGTTGGGAACAGGGGAATTCAGCAGGATCAGGGGACAAAGAAAGAGGAAAATGAAGCTAGTTAAGATCCACCAGCAGCCGCCATCTTTTACCAGAACAACAACCAGTGAGACAACAGTACAGAGTGTGCAGCCGATCCCACTACATGATCTGACACCGGTGACTAAGACATATGGATCTAATTGGGAGGAAAAGGCACAGAGAATAAAAATAATAATAATAATAAGACAGCTGCAGCCACTACTTGTTTGAATGAAGGACCCCCACCCAGTCAGAACCACCATGAACCAGCCCACTCATTTTACTCTAAAGTTTAGGGTTTAATCTTTCACTACTTTTATAGATAGTTTAGATGTTATTATTTCCTACCATGTGATAATGTGCTTTAATTTATGCTGATTTTTCTGTGATAATTGAAGTTAAGATTCTATCTCAACCAGCTATTTGCACCATTATTCTGGTTATTGTTTGATTTATTTGTTTTTTATACGTAAAGAAACTTGAATTTGTTATATTTTCAATTGTTCTCAAACCATTTGCACTCAGGTTAGGTTACTGTTTTAATTTATATTGCACACAGTGAATATTCAGTTGTCTTTCACCATGAATATGCCGCTAAAAAGTATAAACATCTGCCTTGGATATCGGCTTTAATATCAGCCGTCGGCGACAAATTTTTTCATGTATTTTTTAATCGGTATCGGCCTTTAAAAAAAACATATCGGTCGGCCTCCACTTTGTGCTGACCACTTTGTAGACCTGCTGGCTCCACTTAAAGTCTTAAACACTCATTCAAAACGCACAGTACCGTGGAGAAATTAAGCTTTTAAAACTCTTAAAGAGGAGCTGCAGGGTGGCAGAAAGGAAATGGAGGAAAAATAAAATCACTATAAATCATCAGATAAACATAGAACATCTCAGATTATATAATAACGCTTTAAGAAATTCCAGAAATACATACTTTTCCAGAATCATCTCAGAACATAAAAATAATCCCAAAATTCTGTTTTCCACCATTGACAACATTTTACATCATAATTCTAATACTTTTCAGAAAAACCCCTCAAACAGTCTCTGTGAGGAGTATGCAGACCACTTCAGAGGGAAGGTAGACACCATCAGATGTAATATTTTATCCTCTCAAACAAACATGGTTTTAGACAAATCAGAGTGTCTGCCTTCACCAGAGGAAACACTGGACAGTTTTGTCCTGGTAGAAGCTGGGACCCTTGATAAAGTTTTCTCCTCAGTGAGGCCCACCACAAGCGCTTTGGACCCGATTCCCACCAGGTTTTTTAAGCAATTTTATGGTTCTTTTAAAGATGAGATTTTAAACTTTATGAATTGCTCCCTTCAGACGGGGGTTTTTCCTGCTGCCTTTAAAGCGGCGGTAGTGAGGCCCCTGCTGAAGAAGAGCAATTTAGATTTTAATGATTTAAACAACTACCGACCAGTATCTAACTTACCATTTTTAAGCAAAGTTTTAGAAAAACTTGTTTTTATTCAACTTAATGATTTTATTAACGCTCATAATGTCCTAGAGAAATTTCAGTCTGGTTTTAGGATGAACCACAGCACAGGGACGGCGCTTTTAAAGATTTTAAATGATTTTAGATTAAACTATGATGCTAAAAAGGTGACAGTGTTGGTTCTTCTGGATCTAAGCGCTGCCTTTGATACAGCAGACCACACTATTCTTTTAACTCGTTTAAAACAGATCGGCCTCTCTGGTGCTGTTCACAAATGGTTCACATCCTACCTCACAGACAGGACTTTTACGGTAAGTTTAGATACCTGTTCCTCTAAGGTCCATAAGATCACTTGTGGTGTTCCCCAGGGTTCAGTTTTAGGCCCAGCGCTTTTTAACCTGTATATGCTCCCTCTTGGCAGTGTTATCAGGAGACATGGAGTTAACTTTCACAGTTATGCTGATGATACACAGTTGTACATCTCCATGTCTCCTGATGACACACGGCCAATGGATGCACTTTTTAACTGCATTTTAGACATTAAATCCTGGATGGCAGAAAACTTTCTCCAGCTCAACCAGGACAAAACTGAGGTTTTAGTTATCGGTCCTGAGGCTCAGAGAGAGAAACTTTTACCAAAACTACAATCATTGTCTTTTAATTCTTCTTTACAAGTGAAGAACCTGGGTGTGATTTTTGACTCTGAGCTGACTTTTATCCCTCACATTAAAAACATCACCAAAATAGGTTTTTATCACCTAAAGAACATCGCCAGAGTCCGCCCCATTCTCTCTCGGGCCAATACGGAGACGCTAATGCATGCTTTTATCACCAGTAGAATTGATTATTGTAATGCCCTGCTTTCTGGTCTTCCCAAAAAGACTACCTCAGGTTTACAGCTTTTACAGAATTCAGCAGCTCGTGTCCTGATGAAGACTAGGAGGCGGGAGCACATTACACCGGTCTTAGAATCACTGCATTGGCTCCCCGTATGTTTTAGGATCGATTTTAAGGTTCTTTTAATGGTTTTTAAGTGTCTTAATGGTCTTGGGCCTTCTTATCTGTCAGAAATGCTTTTACCGTATGAACCCTCGCGGTCTCTGCGCTCCTCTTGCCGCCGTCTCCTTGTCATCAGGACACAGACTCATGATGAGGCGTCTTTCCATTATTATGGCCCTCACCTCTGGAACAGGCCGCCACAGCTGTGGTTTGAAAAGCACATTATGAATAAATTTTGATGTGATTACTGTTTGAGTTTATTTTATTTTGTGTAACTAAAGAGACTTGAATCTATTTTATTTTCTATTGTTCTGAAACCGTTTGCACTCAGGTTACTGTTTGGATTTTGTTTTAATATTGTTATAAATTTGAAGTTCAATAAATATTTAAAGAGTTTTATTGATTTGTTGATTTTTACTGCACACTGAGTAATCAATTGTCTT
Organism: Apricaphanius iberus; assembly: GCA_028564705.1. Classification (NCBI taxonomy): domain Eukaryota; kingdom Metazoa; phylum Chordata; class Actinopteri; order Cyprinodontiformes; family Aphaniidae; genus Apricaphanius; species Apricaphanius iberus. Next base: position 289,276 of record JAPXFQ010000484.1, on the reverse strand, counting down.
TCACAATCAATGTTCTGCTAAATGGTGAATATATATCAGCCTTAATAATCAGCTTCAGATATCGGCCATCACTCAACAAAAAACTGCAGCCTTTATATTCAGGCCTTAAATAGGACAGAATATTAGAATTGCTTCAATTAAGGCGCTTTGCTATGATATGTAAAACTAAGACATTTCCAAATTAAAGCATCGACCCTGGGAAGCCACTGCTGACATAAGAAACGTCTATCAATAAATCTTCAGCAAATTTCTCTGTTACAGTCAGAAAAATGCACCAAAAAAAGCTGCTTACTTTGATTCCTTCTCAGTCGTTCGTCCATCTTCCGCTGCTCCGTTCTTATTGTTGTTAGCGTCAGCGTCAATGACGTAAAGACGTAGATACCCGCGCTGTTCGTACTGAGACGTGGCAACACGGCGGCCATCTTACTGCAGTCAGCTTCCCCCTTTACTTTTTTTTTATTTTATTTTTTTTATAGACACTTATTTAAACTTCAAAAAATATAAAACATAGACATATCAAAAAACAAATGACCACTTCACATTGATACTTATTCAAGAAAAATATCTGAGAAAAAAAAGCTACTCCTCCTTAACAATGATGTAGTTAGCTCAAGATATAGAAACAAAATTATCTTTCAGCTATAATATATGTAAACTACTAAGCACAGAAAACAGGACCACATCAGACAAAGAAATATAAATAAAAATTAATCAAACAAATTTAAGAACAAAACAAAATCACGGACGTCGGGTTTTATATCAAGTGAAATTCTGATTTCTTTAAGGATTTACAAAATAAATGAAAGTCATTTTGTAATGCATTAACATTTGGAAGAGATTTTGTGAAACGAGTTTTAACCTACTTTAAAACGGTTAGATTTTTTTAATATAAGCAACAGAAATGTGGCTATGAAATATATTGGTTTTAGATGGAAAAATGTAACGACCTAATAATAATAATAATAAATTATAGTTTATAAAAATTACATGCTTGGAGATGTAGTCTATGTTTCTGCATACTCAATACATAATTTAAACCATGGGGTTTTCATAAATATTAATCAGATAGCCACACACACACAAGGGGTTTAATCATTCAGATACAACACATTTAATATCTAGTATAATAAGCCTATGACTATATACATAACAGTGAAATATGTGTATATATCAGTATCATCTTTCTTGTGGATGGATGGATGGATGGATGGATGGATGGATGGATGGATGGATGGATGGATGGATGGATGGATGGATGGATTGATGGATGGATGGATGGATGGATAGATAGATAGATAGATAGATAGATAGATAGATAGATAGATAGATAGATAGATAGATAGATAGATAGATAGATAGATAGATTTATTTATTTTACCGAAATGTGTCTATCTGCTCAAGCATGAAAGATTACACTTCATGTGAATATATTGCCTCAAGACGAACAACAGAGGACGCTCTAGATTACTAATCGGGAGTTTTAGATGCGGTAAAAGAAGATCGTTTGGCACAGTAGCTTGCTAAAATGGACATTACAGCTTGGTTTAGCAAACAGAAAAACAATCCCAGCACAAGCAGGGATAATGCATCAAGTGCAGCCAGAAATTGCTTCTACAAGCGCTTCTGTTCCTCCTCCTCCCTCCGTGTCTCCTCCAGCAATGTCCCAGCAGGCGCCACCTGAACAGTGATTCCGCCACCGGGTTGCAGCAGCACCAACATAAATTACTGTTCGGATGACACTGCTGATTTCCTTCTAAGATTTTTGTCGTTATTACTATCTTGTGAAACAACCAGGATATTTCTTTTCAAAGGCCATATAAACATTTATTTATGTGCTTGGATTTTAAAAAGTCCTGCAATTTTTGATTAAAATGTTTTTAAAAAGCCGATTAAAATTAAAAATGTTTTTGAACAATTTTGAATACAGGGGTGGCTGCTGTCTTTTTGATTAAAATGTTTCAAAAAGCATATGAAAGTTGAAACTTTTTCAATCATCTTTTTGGAAAGAAAACACTAGATTTGCCCCCCAAATCTTCTGTTTAGAAAAAAACGGTGGTGCATATTTCTTTCCAGCAGGTGGCGGGAATGCATCAAGTTTACCAGCCGTGATAAAGAAAAAGAAGCACGCAGCTAATGCAGTAGCATGCTAATTAGTATTTGTGATGTAAACATTACGAGAAATACGTGCAAAAAGAAGAATTTACTACGTTTTTAAGCGGCTGGGCAGGATTCAGAGGAATGACTTGTGGACTAAGTACTTTATTAGAGACCATTAACTGGACATAAGGATCGTTTTTGTTTGAGATGACTCGGTGATGCGCAGGCGCAGCTAAGAACGGTGAGTTGGACATATTTTTCTAAGAGGCTCAGTAAAATTGGTTACTGTGTCTTAAGTTTAATTGGCATACATAATCTTAATCAAACATTGAATACTCTTAGCTTTCCATCAAGTTAGTGATGCAAAACGGTAGATTTGACCCGGAAATATATGCATGTAACGCCCACCGGATACATTTATAAACATGCAAAAGGGCTAATTACTGGGCCCCCCCAGAAAAACCCACTCCGCCCCCAGGCAATGCCCTCTGGCGCCGGGTCTGTATCTGGTTATCTGGTTAGCCAGATATACAGATTGTATATGGTTGTACTGAAAGAGGTTTGAGACGATAAAGTCTAAAATTGGGAATAACATGCCTCGTCTGCTTATTAGAACATTAAGCGAGACAAGACATGGTGTCAGAAGTAGTCATGAGCAGCTAAAAAAAGGATTTGCCACGGGGGAGCCATAAGAAGAGGAGAAAAAGAGTGCTTCTGGCAGCGTGAGTAAAGCGTGAGTAAAGCGTGAGTAAAAGCGTGAGTAAAGCGTGAGTAAGAGTAAAGCGTGAGTAAAGCGTGCCACGCAGTGACATGCTAATGAACTGTGCTACATCCCGTGCCTGAATCGCGTGACGGCTATGAGCAGCAGTGAAAGAGAAGCAGAGAACGAGGGATAGATTGAGCAAGAAAAGGATTCTATGCTATGGATAAGCTACGTCCGCCCACATCCATGCAATTGACCGGTAATCTTGCCGACAACTGGAAGCGCTTTAAGCAAAGATTTGATATACATTTAATAGCCGGCGAAGCAGGGGGTGATAACGAAAAACTGAAAGCTCATATCCTGTTGCATGTTATTGGGGAGGATGCTTTGGATAAATACAACAGCTTTCAGATTGATGAAGCTAATCTGACTCTTTCCAATGTAAAGACAAACTTCGAGGAGCATCTCGTACCTAAACAGTTTTTCCACTCATGACAAAAAGCAGAGTGAACCTTTAGATCAATATTTAGCAGAGCTTCACACATTGGAATCCTAAGAGACTCATTAAATGGTAAATGGGCTGAACTTATATAGCGCTTTTCTAGTCATACTGACCACTCAAAGCGCTTTACATTGAAGCCACATCCACCCATTCACACTCACATTCATACACAGATAGTAGGATGATGTAGAATTGTCTGGGTTAAGTGCATTGACCAGGGGCACATCGAAATGTGACTGGAGGGAATAGGAATCGAACCAAAAACCCTCCAATTGCAAGCCAACTACTCTACCACTGAGCCACAGTCGCCCTAGTAAGAGACAGGATTGTCTGTGGTACAGTGGATAATGCACAGAGAGAAAGGCTACTCAGAGAGACTGGGCTTACACTGGAAAAGTGTATCAGCATCTGCAGAGCAGCAGAAACTACAAGAGCACAAGCAAAAGAGCTCCGGAGAGGTGAAAAAACAGTGCATGCAATAAATAAGGATGGGGGAAAAAAGAAAACATTTACCAAACAAAAATATGAGAAAGAGAAAGCAGCAGAGTTCAGATGTGGTAAAGGTGGAAACAGTCACAAACCAAAATCATTCCCAGCATTTGGGAAATCCTGTAACAACTGTGGAGAAAGTTATCACTATGATAAATGTTGCAAGGCAGCACCGAAACAGAAAGTGCACACAGTAGATGAGGAAGAACAGGATGAGGAGGAATTCACTGAGGATGAAGTGCAAACCTGTACAACAGAGAAAGACGAATGGGTCGTACCAATTGGAGACAATAATTCCATTCAAGTTAGACACAAGTGCCCAGGTAAATTTGTTATCTTGGGAAGATTACAAAGCCCTAAAAAAAAGAGACATCAGTGAAACAAGTGAAAATGAAACCTAAATAATGGAGCATTCTGCTTTAAATAAGGAGGATGGCCAAACACCTATTAATAGTCGTAAGAAGCTGAGGAAGAGAGGCATGAAGGCACGAGAGGAAAATGCAAACAGCGTCATGCTAGCTATTGAGTCGGTGATTAAAAGATTTGACGGTCTAGATGGGAAAATTGAAAAAAGTTTGACGGGCTAGAAATCAAAATACAAAATACGGAAGAAAACACAGACACCAATAAATGAGCCATAGATGAAAATAAAGGGAACATCGACCAACCACAAAGACAAGTTGAATTCCAGGCTGCAGAGAACAAATCCCTGAAGCAGAAAGCTTCGGAAGATGCAGGATACAAGAGGAGATGGAACCTCAGGCTCTTGGGGTTGGCGGAGAAGGAAGATGAAAAAATCAGAGATGAAGTCATTGGTATCCATACGAGCGTGGTCCAAACGTCTGTCGAACGCTCCGCCGAAGTGCTGATGCTGTCCACCGTCTGGGGATAAAAGGTGCAATGAACAATAACGTGGCAAGACCCATCAATATGCACTTTGTTTCGTGAACGGTGAAGGAAGAAGAGAGGAAGATGTCGAGGGAAGCCAGCGTCTGTAAGGAAAAGATGATATTGAAGAAAAAATATTCCAAAGGAGACCGGGAGGCCAGGCAGAAGCTGTGGATGACGCCAGACACCGCGGAAAGAAGGCTTTGTTGAAGGAAAGATGCGTGATAATCGATGGTAAAAAGTCTTATCCCTGACACTTACATGGTATTTTACACAATCTGACTGAAAATATTAACATACAGGCTATAGTTCTGCTACGATGGGCTACAGAATATATGGGAAAGGAGGTTTTCATTGAGATGGATCAAAATAGCCCAAACCTTTATTTTTGACTGTTATATTTAGACATTTCGATTGAGCTGTAATTTATTTGGACAGAATTGCTCACTCCTGTTCTTCTTGTTAACTCAAGAGCGTTTGCATTAGGCAAGCTCTTATCTTAAACTCTACTATTCAGAGCTGCATCTGAATCTTTTTATTTTGTTTACCCGATTGTGTTTTATCTGTTTTAATTGCTTAAATTTGTTCCTTACATTATTTTTTATTGTTGTGGTTTATTTCTATTCTTATTCATTTTGCATTTATTTTTTCTAATTTCTTTTTTTAGTGATTGTTTATTAATTACATAATTTTGTTCCTTATATTATCTTTTCTTACTGTTTGATTACTGTTAAACTTATATGTTTTGTTTGTAATCATGTGGTTTCATTATCACTGAATCATGTAAAGCACCTTGAATTGCCTTGTGTTGAAAGTGTGCTATACAAATATATATATATTTAACTATATATATAAAAAATGGCCTTATCTTGTTCTAGTTTTCAATGTTTTGTTTACTTCCTTAAATGTTGAAGGTTTAAAAAAATATCACAAAAAGCAAGGCACTTTTTCTATTTTGGAAAGAATTTAAGGAAAAAGTGGTTTTCTTACAGGAAACACATTCTGCTACAGCAGATAAAACATGTTGGAAACAACAATGGGCGGATAATGTTTTATTTTCTCATGGTACGAACTTCTCGGCAGGTGTTATGGTACTGTTTAATAAGTTTACAGGAAAAGTAATTAGTCACGTATGGGATAAAGATGGCCACTTGTTGATTGCAGCTATTGAAATATGTGACCAAAAATGTATTGTGCTCTCAATATAAGGACATAATAATAAAGTAAACAACAGAAGAATGTTAGATAAATAGGGCAGATTGGTGAGGGAATGGAAAACCATTCAAATGACATATAAAATTATTATGGGAAGTGATTTTAACATTGCTCCTAATTCTTGGTTAGATACGTTACCTCCTAGAGGTCAACAACCTAAAAACAATGAAGCACTACATCATTTTTGCACTGTAACTAATTCTTCTTATTATTGGTGATTGAATAACCCTACAAATGTGGAAACTTTGAAATCTCTAAACTGCCCTTCAGTGGTCTGAATTCCACAAACAAGTGTTACATTATTGGAAGATGGTATTTACTCATAACTTTACCCGTCATTGTGGAATAACCCGACTTGTAGAATAATAGAGTTATTGTATCGAACAAAAAGTGTAATCATCATTATGGGTAAATACCATATCCATAAAAATAAATGGAAACTGTTTAAATGAACTTCTTATGTTAGTATCCTCTTTGAATCTTACAAAAACTTGCAACCAAACTGCAGAAAGTATTTGTCATACTGCTGAAATGTTTTTGATCCTGTAATACATTATTTATTTGATAAGAATTCCGATTTTTCTTTCTGTTTTTGTTGTTGTTGTTGATGCCTTGCATATTTTTTGTTTTGTTTTTTGTTTTGTCCTTTGCTGTTGTCTCCACGAAATTCTGTAATAAACTTTTTTCCAATAAAAAAAAACTGAAAGAGGTTCGAGACAATAAAGTCTAAAAACAGAGATTACATGCCTAGTCTTCTTATTAGAACACTAAGAGAGACAACACAGCTCATTCTGTAAATTATTTAAAATTAAAAAGAAGAATGTATGTAAGATATTCAAATAGAAACCAAAGGCCGCTTAAAAAATAGTCAGGCACCTGTGTGGGCAGCTACAGCCACTACTGCACTGAAGGAAGGACCCCAGCCCACCCAGCAACGCTGTGCTCCAGGCTAACTTATTCTGAATTAAACGGTAAAATTTCTTTCCTTATCTTTACCAGAAATAACATGTAATGTTGATTTATCCTTTAAAATGTATTTATCGAGCGGTCATCAAACTCATCAAGTAACCCGTTAAACATTCTGATAGTACGAGGCTTGGAAGCATGTTAGCTTCAGATGCTAATTAGCTTAGCATAAGGTTCAGCAGCAAAGGCAAGCGGCAGCCTGATTCCATTTACTGGGGTTTGTTAGTAAAATCAAGTCCATTGGTAGCAGATATAAACGGAAGATTAAAGATTGCAGAAACATTAGTGGGGATTTTTATATCGGACGCAGTTGTTGCAGAAATGTATGTAAGCAAAACGCGACTAGTTCCGGTGTAGGAAGCAGATCTGTTCGTATAACATACAGATAATATAAAGGTCAAAAATAAAATCAAAATAAAAGCAAGGAGACACAAAGCAGCCAACAGGTTAATCACATTAGACAAATAAAGGAGAAAATACTAACAGTTTTAATAGCTTTGGTATTCTGGGAATGATATATAGATTTAACATGTTGCTTGGTCTCTGATAGAAAATGATGAATAGAGAGATTTGTACAATTAAAATGTAGTTTTGTGAATATAAAAATTTGGCCCGTAATATAAGTAAGTTTGTTATATAAAATTGGTCCGATTTAGTATTTGGGTAATTCACATAACCAAACATCTTATTAAGTGTGAGACAGAAGTTATGTAGAAGAAATTATTAGTGAACAAACAGTGCCAAAATAAATGCATAGTATCTTTTTCACTTTATTTAAGAGAAATTTGGATGGTAGAGTCTAGGGCTGAACCATTAATTGCATATGCAATAATATGGCAAAAGATTTTCTAATCACAAAGGCTGCGATTTGACTGGTCATAAAGATGAGATCTGGGAAAGTCACATGACCTGTAAGCAGCTCCAACAATGCAGGGTGAGAAGGAAACGCTGCGTTTAAACCTGTTATTAAATGACCTAATGGTGCGTTTAAACCTGTTATTAAATGACCTAATGGTGCGTTTAAACCTGTTATTAAATGATCTAATGGTGCGTTTAAACCTGTTATTAAATGATCTAATGGTGCGTTTAAACCTGTTATTAAATGATCTAATGGTGCGTTTAAACCTGTTATTAAATGATCTAATGTGCGTTTAAACCTGTTATTAAATGATCTAATGGTGCGTTTAAACCTGTTATTAAATGACCTAATGGTGCGTTTAAACCTGTTATTAAATGATCTATATGGTGCGTTTAAACCTGTTATTAAATGATCTAATGGTGCGTTTAAACCTGTTATTAAATGATCTAATGGTGCGTTTAAACCTGTTATTAAATGATCTAATGGTGCGTTTAAACCTGTTATTAAATGACCTAATGGTGCGTTTAAACCTGTTATTAAATGATCTAATGGTGCGTTTAAACCTGTTATTAAATGATCTAATGGTGCGTTTAAACCTGTTATTAAATGATCTAATGGTGCGTTTAAACCTGTTATTAAATGATCTAATGGTGCGTTTAAACCCGTTATTAAATGATCTAATGGTGCGTTTAAACCTGTTATTAAATGAGCTAATGGTGCGTTTAAACCTGTTATTAAATGATCTAATGGTGCGTTTAAACCTGTTATTAAATGATCTAATGGTGCGTTTAAACCTGTTATTAAATGATCTAATGGTGCGTTTAAACCGCACAGTTTGTCTGCGCCAAGCAATGGACCAAATGTAGTTTGATGTATGTACTTTTCGGCTTCCACCGCTTGCTTCTGAGCAAAAAAAGAGTGCGTGGGCGGGACTTCCTCTGTTGCCGTACGTTCTGAACTATGGCGGATCGTAACTAGAGAGCGGCTTGGCTTTATTTGCTAGATAAAGCCAGACAGCGTTGACGTCGGGTGCATCAGCGCTCATTCTTCAGATGCGTTCTGAGTTTGGGGAGTTTAACTATTTGCTCCAGGAGCTGCTTATGGATGAGGTTCGCTTTCAGCGCTACTTCCGTCTGTCCCGCGCCTAATTTTCCTCGGCCACATCGGAGCTTAAATCTCCTACCAGGACACCAACTACAGCTGCTCTGTTAATTTTTGTAAACTTATAGATGTTGCAATAGACAATTTTACAAATAAAAATAAATAAATCTCGTTCTGTCTCTCCTTCGTTTTCATGGGAGCTTTAAAATCAGTCAGAGGCGAAATTACATCGTATTCCTTACTTTAAATGAAAAGACAAAATGCGAACAAGACCAGTTGATTGAATCGCTCAGAGCTGTTGATAGACAATATTCTTCCTCACCATCTAAATAACTATACAAAGAAAGAATATCTATTCAGACACAATACAAAGTACTTTATTCTACTAAAACAGTGAATAACATTCTTCCAAGTCGTAGGCTAGTGTATGAAGCTGGGGAGAAAGCAGGCCGCCTTTTAGCTCACTAATTAGACATTCAATCAGCTTCACATCTTATACCCCAGATCTACAATGTGTCCCATACGGTAACAATTGAAATAAATAACAACTTTACATCATATTCTCTATGCTATATACTACAGACATGCCCAAGGATATGATACTAATGAGGGATTTTTTTTATTAAATACACCTAACATAGACCCTAACCAAAAATCAAAGTTGGATGAGCCCATTCAATTAACCGAAGTTAAAGACGCAATCAACAACATGCAGTCTGGCAAGGCTCTTGGGGTTGATGGTGTTCCCATTAATTTTTATAATAAAATGTTCATTAAAAATGGCTGCACTCTTACTTGATATATATGTACATTCATTGGAAACCGAATCTTTACCCTTTAAGCTTGCCGACGCATCCATCTTTCTGATACATAAATAAGACAAAGATCCTATTGAGTGCAGTTCATACAGGTCAATCTCACTTCTAAATTCAGATGTTAAAATATTAGCAAAAATATTACAAGATGTTTTTCTGCTGTGAAGGAGATGAATAAGACTTGATTTTTTTAAAAACGGGATGCCCTCCATTTATCTTTAGCTGGCAGAATTGAATGCTTAAAAATGAATACCTATAATTCATGTAGTTCTACTTTGTCAGCTTTAATTACAGCAAAGTTACCCTTTTAATCCTCAAAACGAACTACTTCTCCAATAGACGGGTCCACTCAATACACAAGGCTCCACGTTTTCCCCAATCTGTAATAATAATTTTCACTGGAAGTCAAAAGGCATTCAAAAAATTGAAGATCTTTTCAATTAATGGAATATTTTCAGACTTCGAAACCTTAAGAAAATACATGCTAACCAGTCTATTTTGTTACTTTTAGACTTGGAAATGTGTCCGTAAGCTAGATCCAACCTTCCTGAGTTTGCCTCAGACATTTAGGATGATGATATTTCAAAACTAGACCCACTTACACATTTATACATTTCTCAAATAATATATATAATTTCGGGAATGGAGATCTATTCTGACCAGTGTTCTAGAGAGTGAGTAACATTTCATTTTGTGCCAGACTTAATTTATTACAGTTCAAGATTGTATATCGCCTGCATTATTTTAAGTCCAAAATGTCAAAATGTACCCTAACAATGATTATAAATGTGATAGATGTTGCCTTTTAAGGCAGATCTAGCTCACATGTTTAGGTCCCTCCCAAAAATGACTGTATATTGGTCCGTTGTGTTTCGTGTCTTAGCAGTCTACGTCACGTCACATTTCGCTCTACTGCGCATGTAATTTCCAGAAAAGGTTAGCCATCATGTTGGTTGTAAAAACCGTTTTGATTAAAAACAACAAAACTCGCAAGTTTTACTGAATCCCATCAACTCGGACTCCTTTCAAGGTAAACGGAAGACGTCTTTGTTTGCAAGCTACCAGAAGAAGTGACTGGAACGACCAAATCATCAAAAATGCATTGATCTGCAGCGACCACTTCATATCTGGTCAGGACAACATGAGCTTAAAAGTACAGCTGGTTAACACAGTTAGGATCGGTTTTACACAGTTTGCATATGGTAAACACAAATAGGATAGGGTTTTGGTTGGGACTGATGGCGTTAGCGTTATGCTAACGCGACATTAGAGACTCAGCCATGTCTGTCACTGCTAGCTGGTGCTAACGCAGCATGAAGTCACTGGAATACTTTCTGTACAGGAGAAGAATCCGATGACATTGACAGCCCTGACTTTGTCCCGTCTATCTTCCCCTACGCTACCCAGTCGGGCAAAGACAGCAAATGAAAAATGGAGTGGTAAATCACATTTTGTTACTTCTGTATGCGTTGTTGTTGTTGTCGAACAAGCGGCATGACGCCACATACTATGAATGGAAGAGCAAACAATGGTAAGGTCTCCTAACTGTGGCTCTGGATCCTAAAGAGGCTAGTTATAACTTCAACAAGTATCAGTAGCTTTTTTGTAACAGACTCAGGTTGTACTAGGATTTTTTTATTTATTGAATAATTGAAAACCAGCCTTTGATTTAAAGCAACAGTAGTTGATAGATTTATAAAAATGCCCGTTTTTGGGTTTGTTCTTCAATTTTTGTCAGCACTTGTGTTGACAAAAAGTCTGATGGGGGGCAAGTCTGATGTGGCTGATGTGTAAACGCACGACTTTTAAAGGAGAAGTTCAACTTTCGAAATCTAAGTTGCACAGACTTATATTAAATTGGAGTATTTGACTTTTTATTTTTATTTTGATTGAATTCTCGCAAGGAGTTATGGTCAGTTGGAATACAAATTAGCCCTGGTGTCACCGGAGATTCCCGGCAACCCAAATAAAGTTACTGTTTTAATAAATAAGTTATCTTGGGTGTAATTCAGATACAACAGAAAAAGAAAAAGGGGATGAATCCCCAATCAGGTGTCCAGGTTATGGAGATCGGTCCACACAAACAGCTGTTTCTTCAGATGACACACTAATTTCCGCCTCATCAAACAATTGTGGAATGGAGCGTCGTGCTGACCTTTGTACTTGTTAGATACCTTTGAACACATTTTCTATGTGTTTCTAAAATTTTACATGCTCAATGTTGCAGCCTGGGACAGTCAATAAAATAAATTGTGTTGTCATGTTTAGATATTTTTATTGATTTTTTATTTTTTTTAATTCTTTTTTGATTCTCCGACCGCAAATTTGCCCTCAGATGCAGACGTATTGATGCAGACATTTTTTGTTTAAAGTACTCTATAGTAGGGCTGCAAAATTAATCGGATTTTGATCGTGATCACGATTTTGGTGGCCACAATTAAATGAACCTGATCGTGAACGATATTTACATTCAAAATGCGAGCTTCACTGCGTGCCTCTTCATCATACACCGCCTCAACCATAAGTCTGCCAACCACCAGGGGGCAAACTCATGGCTAAAGCTTCATTAAGCTGACCTAATAAAAAGCGCGCAATCAGCACTCATAATGGCTGCACTACGCTTGCTACGTAGCAGGTGAAAAGGAGTATTAAAGCAATGTAGTTGGTCCAAATCTCCATTATAGATCTGACTAGTAAGCAGAAAGTTCCCGAAAGTGTACTATGGCCACAGTAAGATGCCGGTGGATGCTACGCTATCCCACAATGCAGCGGACGCCCCGAAATCATAGAAGAAGAAGGACCTAGCTTAAAATGGCTACAGACAAACTGTCAACCATTGATAGCACCGCAGTTTTGGCTGATAAATGTACGTGAAGCGATGTTACTGATTACAGTAATAGTTTTTTGACTGATTAAACATTTAAGTTGTTACGTCATACCAGACAAAATAACAGCTAGAGGAGGCGGGACCACAGCCGAACGTAACGTAAATATCTGGGTCAACAGAACGGTCAATACGGGTCAAAGGACATGCAAAAAGGTGGAGCAGTTCGTCTGATTTCATGTCTATTACGCGATCGTTTGCTATGCAGTATTACATTAACAGGTGAGTAATAGTTGCTACGTAGCATATAGTGAATACTAAGGATTTGGATGCAGGGAATGTTAAAGGCCTTTTCTGTATAAGCTGTAATTGTTTCTGTTAAATTGCACTTTGAGATTGCACTCTGCAGTAACATATTTAGCTTGTACTTTTAAATTATATATATATATATATATATATATATATATAGGAGTTTGTTTTTGTTAGTTTTTTTGTATTGTTAATCATCTATTCTAATCAAAAGTTTTATTTTTCACAAATGTTTTTTTAATTTTTAAAAGTTTCTAATTGGTGCAAAAAAAAAATGATGTTTTACAGGACTGTATGAATGATCGTGATTAATAATCGTGATTACAATATTGATCAAAATAATCGTGATTATTTTTTTGGACATAATCGTGCAGCCCTACTCTATAGTATAGTATTGCTCGACTCGGACAGGAGGGAGTGCTAACTTTTAATGGCGTCTGCCTACTGCGCCGGTTCATTTTCTAGGCTCGTGAACGCATTTCTTCCTCAAGGAGCAATGAATTGAATAATCCTTTATTGTCCCACGAGGGGAAATTCAGTTTTACAGTACAACCTGTCCAAGATCATTACCAACAAACAGATCCAGGTCACTGTTGGGCAGTATATGGACTCACAACACAGGTAATAAAAAAAAGCCACACCAAAAATATAGAGAAGCACATATTTCAACGTTCACAATGATGACATGAAGGACGGTTAGGCGGATTCAGGAGCCCCTGGTCGACAATCTGCATGCAGCGCTCAACTCTAAGCGCGCAGCCAGACAGCTTGGGAGACAGCGAGACATTGTGTGTGTGTGTGTGTGTGTGTCTGACTGATCCATGTGAGTGTGTGTGTCAGTTTTTGCACGTGTGCGTGGTGGAGGATTCTCTGTTTACATTTTTCCTCACAGGCATTGATAACGGACCAAGTTGAACGTCTACATGAAGCCAAAACAATAATATTTGGATAGCAGGGAGAGACAAAAAAAACATTTCCTCTCTACCTTTCAGTCTGTCAGTGGTTTCTTTTATAGTCTAATTCAACAAAATTAAAGTTCAGATTACTCCATTAATTTCCAGTTGCACCAATCCGCTGTTTCTCCCAGTCCGATGACAATCGCGAGTGAGTCCCAAAGCGCCAGCTAGATCGCCTCTTGCAGCGTCCAGCCTGTGCTCGAGCTCACCAAGCGTGAGGTTCTGAGTTCCATCAGCACAAATCCGCGCTTCAGACGGCTCCTTCAGCCTTCCAATCGCTTCCAGAACTGTCTCCAATGTCGGTATTTGTTGCTCCATTTTGCAGCAGATCCAGTACCTGCCTGTTCCAATCAGCAGGAACCCGATCCATATAAACTCAAATAGCCAGATGTCTTCCATACAACCCGGATGCCCTTTGCCGGTGCTTCGTAGAGTTGTGTAGATTTTATCGGTAGCATGCTGACCTTTTCCATCTTTCGTTTATTCAGTTTTGGTTCGGAGAAAAATGCAAAAAAGACACTCCAGATTGAGGCAAAGGACATAGAGCAGTGGGATAAGACACAGGAGGAGGTTTTGATTAAGTTGCAAAGCTTTTTACTAGAGGTGCACCTCATTGAATCCTCTAGAAACGCATGGAAACGGAACACAGCGGCCTTTTATGTGGTTTTCCTACACGTCCTTGTGTTAAAAATAACCCAAAGAAAAGCTTAGATCTCTGGCTGTTGCTGAAACTGATAAATCAGATGAATACGCTCTCCGTTGACGAATAGTTAAAAATTGGGCCTCTACTTTTGCGTTCTTGCGTAGGTGACGGAGAGCCCTTGCGTTGACCGATAATGACGTTGCGTCAATCCGTCTGTCAAAACGGAGAAGCATAAACTAGGCTTAAATCAGAGGTGTCGACCTCATTTTTGATTTTGGGTCACATCAAGATCATGAATGCCCTTAAACCCGGTTGAGGTTGAGAGTATTGATAAAACTATCTTCGACAGACTGGTAAAATATGAATAAATATATCTCTGCATTTGTGTACTACTTAAAATGAAATAATAGTGAACAGAAATATGTGAATTGGCAATATTCAAAGTAACGCTGATTTGATTTGACTGATAAAATGGTGTTTAGGTGTAAAACATATCACATACATAGAACTGTAAGGTTCAATTTACATTCTTCTCTTTGAGGTGCCGTTTGGCAAGTTACACAGTTAAAAATTAGCAGCAATAATCAGGTTTATATAGCCTGTCATAAGAGAAATTAAGAAGTAATATATTTTTGAGTCTTTCTTACATCCATGTGTAATTAATGACACATTTTGCACTTTCAAACTAAATGTTTAGTTAAACAGTTAAATATTGAGTTAAGAAGTTACAATTTTTGTTTGGATGCTAAACATTTAGTCAAAAAAATAAATATTTAGTTTACAAGTTTTAGAATGTTGTTACTAATTTTAGTGTTTAGTTAAGAAGGTAAATATAAAATTTGCAAAATAAATGTTCTAGTTAAAAATTTAAATAATTAGTAAAGGTTAATAAATACTTTGGAAGCTATTTAGTAGAGAACTTAAATCAGTTTATAAGTTGAATATCTAGCTAAGATAAATAATTAATAACATTTCAAATTGTCTGATCTGTTCTTCAGAAACTACATTTGCGATGGCAGTCCAGGACGACCTCAAACAGAAGTACAGCCAGCTTCAGAGGGTGTGACAACCTGCGTGTGGACGTCAACAAACTAAAAGCTGAGAACGAACGACTAAAGGATATGGTCAGGGATGCACAGTTCACCTACACTTCTGTCCAGTGTAAAGCTGAACAGCTCCTGTTTTTCAAAGGTTAGACTTCTGTCCTGTTTCAATGGATCCTGCAGGCTATTAAATACGATGTAGGGCATAGTTCACTGACCCTGGAAGACCATCTGCTGGCCACCCTTATGAAACTGTGGTTAGGGCTTACAAATAAGGATATAGCTTTCAGATTTAACATTTCTGAATGTGACATTTCCAGACTTTTTAGAAGTTGGCTCCCTGTTATGTCTCAGACTTTGAGGACTCTGATCAGGTGGACAAATAAAGCTGGGTTTGTGCTTGCCGCGTCGGCGAGGTCCGCACGGCTCCACGCGGCCAAATTACGTCATTTCAGTAACCACGCCTCAACGCGCTGCCTCCTCCCGCCCCAAAATTTCCGCACCGCGCTCCTAGGAAAATTTGTAACTACGCGGAAAAACATGATGGACTGGCAAGAGCTCATATTGCCGGAGGTTCGTAAAAAGACATCTTTAATGATTCGGCCGATAGAGATCACTGTGATCAACTGTGTTTTAATGGAAGAGAGAACGGTCTCCTTTTTTCGTCTTTTTTCCTAATAAACAGCATAAAAGTTGTGCTTTGTTTAAGCTCGGGTATCACCATCTAGTAAACAGTGATTACTACTTCTACTATGGTGTAGTGTTGTATGCATGCCGTAGAGCCCTATGTCGCCACCTACGGTCGTCAAGAATATTGGCTCTCAGCAGGGACAAGCGGCAAAAAGTATAAACGCTGCTCGTAGGCGTTTAGGCCGGTTCCGCACGTCTCGTTTCTGCGCGGAATGTTCATGCGGCAATCATAAACCAAGCTTAAGCGGGCCATATTAAAGTTCATGCCAACGTTTTTTAAACCTAAATACCAGAGTTGCAGATGCATTGACTGCACAGAAATGTTTATTAACAGACCTACAAATCTAACAGCCAGAGCCCAAACCTATTCAAATTACAAGAGCCACAACAAAGTCAAGTATTTGGTTGGTGCGTCACCAGCAGGAGCGATTACGTTTCTGTCTGAAGGTTGGGGAGGGCGTGTATCTGATAAAAAAAAAAAAAATTACAGCTGAATCAGGATTTTATGACGTTCTCGAAGTACGGGATGAGATACTAGCAGACCGAGGTTTTACCATCAGAGATGAGCTTGCCCTGCACGGTGCTACCCTGAGAATCCCCCACTTTACGAAAGGAAAAAAGCCGCTGTCTGCTCAAGAGGTGGAACAATCAAGGCGGTTGTCCAACGTCAGAATACACATTGAAAGAGTAATCGGTAGATGGAAAAATCTTAAACTTCTTACAGCTGTTATTCCCCTCTCCCAGGTGGACCTGTTAGATGATATTGTAGTTGTTTGTGCAGCATTCACAAACATTTCCAAATACATTGTCCCCAGAAAAAGAACTGTAAGTAATGTATGCTCTCTTCAGGCAATGATACCGCAGCAGCTTTTTGTTAGTCTTGAGTATCACTCAAGACTAGGTAGTACAATAGTATTACAAGTAGTACAGTAGTATAAAGAAATATTCTTATGACATGAACTTTGCTTTTTGAAGCACACATGTACAGATTTTGTATTTTTAACTTCAACAGTTTCAATAAAGGATTTTCACCGTTGAATTTGTGTTACTCTGTTCTCATTGCACTGATGCTTTATAATGATCACACCACCATTCTTTGACCTTTCTTTTTTCAGCTTTTCACAGGCGTAGTGAAATTGCTTATTGCACTTTGAACATCATCTGTCCAAACTCTGGCCTTCCACAGCGCGAGCAGACTGTAGGGGCTTGATGTTCTGGGTCCATTCTGTAAAAGTTCTGGAAGAAGACTGTCTCAAGAACTGTTCAGCAGTTGGGAGGACTGTGCACATCATTTCTTCATCTTTGGCTACACGAGTGATTGTGTAATCCTGCTGGCTCCAAACCACTAAGTCGCAGTTCTGGACACAACGCACAAACATGTGGAGTTGAACTTGATAGTAGTACTCATGGCTGTTCTTCAGATGGGATGATTTATCCAGGCAGAAATCTGTGTCCTCATTGCTCCCTGTTGGACTTTTTCTGTATTTGTATGGGAACTTGATCTCTACAGTGCCTCTACCAGAGCAGCTACAGTTTGCCATTCAATCAGGTGATGCCCCAAGATATGGATATGGTTTATGTACAACAAGACCACAGAGATCGAATTTGAAGTTTGAATCAACTACTATCCTTGCTTTGATGTAGCTGTTTCTGGCAGCGTGCTTATTAGTTTTTCCCCACCGTATTGCATCTACACCAGATAAGTCTTCTTGTCGTACTGCATCGTGTTTGAGTAAATTTGTTTTAGTCGTCTCAGCTCTAACAGTACAAACACGATGTAAGGTGGTGCTTGTTATACGTCCTATTCTGTGTGTTTGCCATGCCTATGACTAAGGATGGGTATCGTTAAGGAATTATCAATACTACTTCTCCTAACGATGCTCCTTAACGATCCGATACTGTATCGATATCCTTATCTGTACTTTTTTTTTGAATGAATAAAAAAAAGGGGAAAAACACAAATAATGAACTATAATTGTTTTATTTTTTTAATAATTGAACAGCAAAGCACAGAAAATAAATTATTACAAATAAAAAGAAATTAATAACTTAATAAAAACATTAGGCTATATAAACATTCTTTTATATATCAAAAACTAAAAATACTATGTGGTCTATTTAAAAATGTTTATAGCATTCACATAAATATCAAACATGACTTCCCTATAAAACAATGCAAGAGAGAGTGTATAGTGCAAAATAAGTCCTAAGAACAACAAAATAACATCCACCCATCCATTTTCTGTACCGCTGCATCCTGCTGCAGCACTCAGGCGGTCAAAAAAACCTTTTTGGTGTATTTTAGCAAGGTGTTTGGTCAAATTACTCGTGTTCTGGCCTTTGCAAGAAAAGCTTTTATTGCATTTGTGACAGCGTGCATAGTCGGCTTCTACTTTTGTAAAACGAAGCCAAAGTTTGGATTGTTTCGTTCGCTCTGCCATCTTGTCTGTGTAGCTACTGCTGAGCGGAGCTTCTAGAGAGAGCGCTGCACAGCAGTCGCCCCTCCTGCAATCAATCCCCGCAGCGTGTGTGCTTGTTAAGGGGGAGCAGGCTGCCAATACAGTGTTTGGCTTGTGTTTTTATCATAGACTTCCCACAAAAGATAAATACGACCTTAATTTTTCCGTTAAGAGGAACGATGAGGCTGAAGCTCATCGGTCCAGGTGGACCGTCAGAATCAGCCCCGGGACTAATTTAATACAGGGTTTTGGTACCCATCCCTACCTGTGTCTGGGCCTGATTTTTAGTAATGTGTTCAAGATTCACACACTTCTCTGTCATTCCTCACCAAGTCTGGAAAATGTCTCATCACTCTTCCTTTGTAGCTCAGTTTAGGAGAGGCCTCTCAGGTTCTCATTGTCGTGGGATTTTAGACTCTTAATAAAATGAGAGATTCCTTTAAGCGTTTTGGAGGTTTTAATATGATTTGAATTGATCATACAAGAGGAAAGTATCACATCACAGTAAATGCAAAATACTGAACTGTCTCGGACTTACAACAACAAGCTTATATTATTTCTAGCAACCTTGGTCTATCTATTCTACCCGATAAAGTAATACTCTCGGGGTGAAAATCAGAAACTTTATGGCGTCTTTCTCTTTGATTAGAAAGCTGTGAACTTTGTAGACCTTTAAGGATGCCTGGTCGAAGAGCCATCTCCATGGTAACACAGGATGTGGACTATCGTCAAACTCTCTGACAATGACTTGGGTAAAGACATCAAAGTAATACTACAACATTAAGTAAGCATGGTCACAGTTGATTACAAAGTACAGAAAAATTATAACACTAAATTTCTCCACCACATCATCATACAGAGCTGCCAGTGGCTCCAGCGGGTCTTCGTTCTCTTGGTCAGATGCTGATGTCTGTGTCACTGCAGTCCAGACTAGTGAGGACACACGCCATCCTCTCCAGGCCCTTCAGCCTACCTATGTAGTGGTCAGACACCCCTGAAATAAGAAGAGATTACTACATGAAAAAATATATTGCTCCTTACAAAGAAATGGGGTGCCATTTTTGAAGTTATCTTAATAATATAAAATATAGTTTAGCCTGCCATTAGAAACAATAGGGGATCATGTTTAACAGTCAAATTAAAGTTTCAACAACAAAAATAACTAGGACTTCTTCACAGAGTGGTTAATTTAAAAAACTAAAAGTGTGGCTTCCAAGTTACATATTTAAGTCCATAAATAAGGAGTTGGTATGAAACTTAAAACAAGAATGAATATATAACGTGAATGCAAACAAGACTTGAAATATAGAAGTCTTAATTTAATTCTAAGTTATCATCCTTATAATTACATTTCTTTAGAAATAAGTCATACCTTTGACATTTATTTCTCTGTGTGGTCCTGTGGAAGGTTGCTGTAAGCCCGTGTCTGTCCACTTGGGCCTTTTGATACAGTTGTCCCTCATTTTGGCTTCCTTCACCTCTCTTCTTGATTGTTGCACTTGGCTGCTCGGCGGACCAACTGTCGTTGAGCCGTACATGTTTGAGCCGATAGCTCGCGCGTTGCTCGAGGCCACCAGTGCGGTCGGCACTGATGAGCCTGCTGAAGTAAAATGCTCGCTCACTATTCCAACTCGCTACGGGGGCGGCTGCTTTTATACCCCAAGCGGCAGAGCGACGGAAGTCACACAGCTACCAGACCAAATAGGGAGGACAGGAATGATATTCAGTGCAACCGAAAATGTACTGAGGGCGCCACACAGAAAGTTTTAGGCTCAAAAGTGAGATTTTATCTAATTAGCACTAAAATGTCAAAAAAAGGGTTTCTAAGCAACACAAAGTTGATTTGGTGCTTAGTTGTCCTTTAAGTTGTTTTCCTTTCACTAAAGTTAACTTTGTTGCATAATCCTTCTGGTCACTTGATGACAAACTGTTGTATTATGCAGAAAACATCGCTAGTTAACAATATAGCACACAACTTGAACACAACCACTGCTTAGAACAAGACGTTAAACGCGTTGCGCGCGCATCCGCCATGTTTGTAAACAAATAAGGGGTCCATATCCAAAGCATTTACAGCAGATCTATAACCATCAGTCGAAAGAGCTATTTTCGGTTTAATGAAAGCTGTTAATACATGTTTGACCAGAAAACAAATAAATGCCATAGCCTCTGCCACTCTCATAGCCAGGATTTTATCGTAATTTTGTAATTTATCATATTTAAAATGGGAAAAAATTAAGTATACTATTAATCACGCAATACTTTAAACCCGATTTGTGGCCTGTATTCGGAAAAAACGTTTGAAATAAAGAGATGAGAAAGATTCCTTTATTTCTTGGAGCTTTAATTTTAACTTGTTCGTAGAAGCAAGGAGGAACAGTATTACAGAGTGTTCGCACCAACTGACTGACCTCTTTATAGGACACGCTCAATCTTAGGACACTTCAGGACATCCAGTGCTCCGAGGGTTGTTTCCATGGCAATAGTAGATGGTGGGATTCTAATATAAATTTGACCTAAACTAATATTATAGTGTCACACAATCAAACTATCACTATATTATGAAGAAATGTTAAACAGTTCTCTCAGTATATAAGAATGGTCAGAAAAGATCATTCTTAATGAGTTTCTCAATATAAACTTCTTAAAATAAATGTTCGCATAACAGTCCCCCCTTTTTATCATAACACAGTGATAAACAAAAAAAACCCTAATATATCAGAAAGACACAATTAGAAACTACCCCTATTGGAAAGGCAGGCAGCAGAAAAAAAAAACAAATCAAGAACATTACAAGTCACAGTAAGTCTTCTGATCAAAATGGTCTAATCCATACATCCTTCTTGATGACGTTATCCGATCCGATACAGAACAACATACAAAAACCCACAGGCGTAAGCTAAACAACCTCCGCGCCTATGGTCGTGTTTGCGTCCCTCACGACTGTGTGGGACAAAAGAATGTGGTGGCCCCTATGCCCCCTAGGTGGCCTTTCTGTATGGCTCCTAATCAGTCAGGATGCCTAAAAATAACTACAAAAGAGAGAGGGCATAATGTTAGAAACGATCAGTCATGTATAAAATAAAAAGTAAATTTTTTTAGCACAAATTGAAACATGTACTCTTCCCTTGACGTGAGGCTTGCATCCACAATGTGAACCCCACTCTGACCCTTAAAGAGGTTACACAAAAAAAACAGATCAGTATCATTATCAATAATAATACTAATCCATCAAAACAAAACTTAGAAAATAAACCTTAAAATTAACATAATAAAACTCCAAGCTCAGTCATAATCAGGTAAAATTATGCTATGAAAACAAATCGCACAAGAACATTTTATAATCTCCCACCTTTTCATAAAGAAACATGAAAAAAAATGAAAGAATAATGCTAATAAAATGAAGTATAATAGAATTGAGCAAAAAGGAAAAAAATAAATCTCATTAAACAAGAGAATTAGTGCAAAATAAAACCACAAAAAAACTAAAGTAATTTAAAAAAAGAAATAAAATTAAAATAAAACAAAAATAATAACTAAAAAATGGAAACCCTCAGCTCCATGCTACACCTTGATGCGAGATCCCGCTGAATTTCAGTGAACAGCCAGACTCGGATAAAGGGAATACAAGGCATTAGTCACAGAAGAAAAAAAACATCATAGAAACCAAATTCACAAAGTGAATTAAAATAAATCTTCAATGAATCAAAGGTCATTCGTCCTACACTGTAATCCAATCAGCCATCCAGTGAGAGGGAGGTCCAGAGTGTCCATACCATATCCTTCTTCATCTCCTCGACGTCCGTGTGAGGTACGTCATCACCTCTAGGCTCAGCCAGAGATTTCTTCATCATCTGGTGTGTAAAAGTTCTGCCAGACACTTTGACCATTAGTTTCCGAATGCAAGGAATGACACAAAAGCAATCCCCTTTTTCCATGACCATCAGACCTTCTAGAGGTGTCGATACCTCAACCACAGACAGCATCCAGTGTCTCATGGTTGTCGATCCATCACTCCCTTGGAAGGCTCCCTCCAGAGAACCTCTACTGCAATCCGCAGAAGGATCAGGAGACTAGGAGAGTGGGTTCACACCCCCTCTCATGCCACGCATGGTCAATATCATTTGATACAGTTGTTACACTTACTAAATGTTGTTGTGTAATTTAAATACAATCTGATTTTCCCAAGGCTAGTTATCAATTTTATGTTAACTAGTTGAAAGGTATTGCATTACCCATTTCACAACTGCAGCGATATTGTCTAAACAAAGCTCAACGCCTATTAAATAATTAGATTACTCTTTTCTCATAGGAAACTACCTTAAATTCCAAAAATGTTTCAAATCAAATTGAATACTTCTCATTGTGTTCTGAGGGTTCAACTGTAATAATGCGTTCTGTAGTAGTACTCCTGAAAAGTACGTCTAGTGAATTAACAAGCAGCAGTTAATGCCATAGCAAAACATTTACTTTAACCAATTTAACATAAAAAAAACATTTCTCCAATCTAATTTTTCTAGGTTCACAGAAAATTGGGAATACTAATGACATTTCCTCGCCGTGGGAAAAGAAACACCTTAAAGGAAAATCGTGGAACTTCAAGATCTTGCCTATTCTCAAGGGTCTTGTATGCACAACAACCTCTGACAGCCTCTAGAACTGTATTGTACATGGGGCACAAAAAAATTAATTACTTTGTTTCACAATGACTGAATTCTTTGGTAGAATTACAAAAATGACTTCCTTTTAAGTGTTAACTAAACATTGGTATAATCATTTCAATACTCAAAGCACTCACATTTTGTGAATAAGAGAAACCTGTTTAACTTGTGTAACATTCACTAGAATTCTCTCTAAATTCAAAGACCTTTTGGCATTACTCAATTCTAGCACTGCGATTTGTACACTAAAGATTTATCTAGGAAAAAGTTCTCCAACCACACATTTTGCACATCTGTCATGACTTTTTTTCCCTCAGCTCCAAATCATGCAAAGGAAAGAAACTATAGAAAACTCATTACTGTGTTTACCGGTTACTTTATCTTTCAGAAAAGACGGCAACCAAAAACACACATCCTAAAGTTTCAACCATCACATTGCTAGAGACTAATTAAATTAATTGAATATTATAGCAGGAGGCTGCACAGTGGGGCAGTGGTTTGCACTGTTGCCTTGCAGCAAGAAGGTTGTGGGTTCATATCCCAGCCCAGGGTCTTTCTGCATGGAGTTTGCATGTTCTCCCCGTGCATGCGTGGGTTCCCTCCGGGTACTCCGGCTTCCTCCCACAGTCCAAAAACATGACTTTCAGGTTAATTGATCTCTCCAAATTGTCTTTAGGTGTGAGTGTGTGCATGTTTGTTTGTCCTGTCTGTCTCTATGTGGCCTTGTGATGGACTGGCGACCTGTCCAGGGTGTACCCCGCCTCTTGCCCGTTGACAGCTGGAGATAGGCACCTCCCCCGCAACCCATTGAGGATTAAACGGTTAAAAAAATGGATGAATGGATTATAGAAGGAATCAAAACTCACCTGTGATGGTTTTTGAATTCTGGACGGTAAGGGATTAGTCATGCAGATCAAGCCCCCTCCTACTCACAAGCCTACAGAGGTCCAATGGCCAGAAGGTTAATTCCTCTGTGTCTAGGCCATTTAACTGTTTGATCTAATCTGATCAAGGTCTATTCTGCCCGTTGGAATCCCCGTTACGTAGGGCGCCAAAATCTATACGGAAAAACATTTTAAATAAATAGGTCAGAAAGATTCGTTCATTTCTTGGAAGTTTAATTTGAACTTGTTTGTACAAGCAAGGAGGAACAGTTTTACAGTGTGTTCACAACAGCTGAATCCTGCCTTCCACCAACTGACTGACCTCTTTATAGATATAGACATTGCTATTGTCTCTCTCCTATTAGTAAATATTTCTCCTCAGTGAAGTTGGTAGACTCCCAAGCGTCTTCATCTGATAAGACAAGCTCAGGACATCCAGTGCTCCAAGGGTCGTTTCCATGGCAATACTAGACGTGGGGGATTCTAATGTCAGTTCATTTGACCTAACCTAATACTATACAGTGTCACACAATCAGACCATCACTAGATCATGAAGAAATGGCACACAGTTCTCTCAGTATGCAAGAATACACAGAAAAGATCATTCTTAATATACATTTCTCAATATAAACTTCTCATTAGACATTTTCCCATAACAGGGCCTTTGATTAGATTATGCCCAAAGAATTAAAATTCCTTCGTTCAAGTGATGTGTCATATATAATATACCGATACTTACATTGTCGATTTAAATATTTTGGGTAGATTAAAGTCTAGAAGAGATGGAATACTGTACAGGGCTATCACATTGGGGGAAATAATTATTTGACCCTTTGCCGAGTTTGTAAGTGTGTCCAATGACAAAGAAATTAAAAGTCTCAGAACAGTATTATTTTAATAGGTTTATTTTAACAGTAAAAGATCGTACATCAAAAGGAAAATAAAAAACTTTAAATAAAAGACACTTATTTGCATTTCATTGAGTGAAATAAGTATTAGAACCCCTAGCAATCATTAAAGTACAGGTTGCAGGCTAAATAGTTGCTAATATGCATGTAAAATGTTGTACAAATGGATTGTGATCATTTTTCTTAAAAATTGTCAATTAGGTTGTTCGCGGGACATGGAGCCTGTTTCCAGAGAAAAAGAAAACAAACTCAAAGAAGAGGCAGCATCCTCACTGTCTGGGTACATTTTATGCAACCAAAACAGCCCTGTTTTGGCTGATTAAAACACTTGAAATTTATGGTGCTTGCCGCGTCCGCGAGGTCCGCACGGCTCAACGCGGCCAAATTACGTAATTTCGGTAACCGCGTAAGGTAATGATTTTGTACTTTTTCTGTAGTCATTTATTTTCTGTGCTTTGCTGTTCCAATTGCTAAAAAATAAAATTATGGTTCATTATTAGTTTTTTCCTATTTTGTTTTAGTCTTTCAAAAAAAAAGTACCAATAAGGATAATGGTAAAACACCGGTTTGTTACGGAGTATCGTTAAGAGTATGTGGTATTCAATTTAATTGAAAGATACTTTCTGGATCCCAGAGGGGAAATTTCAGTTTACAGTACAACCAGTCCAAGATCATTACAAAGAACAGCAAACAAAAACAGATCCAGGTCACTGAAGGGTTTGAAGCCGCCTGAGCGGCGCTCCTATGTATGCAGACAGAAACAGATAAGTCAGGGAGGGAGGGTTCCGTGGTGGGGGGAAAAAAAACACTCAACTGTGTTTTAAATCCTTAATCCAGAGTCAGAATACAGCTAATAGAAAAAAAACTACACCTAAACATTTAAGCACATGCTGCAACAGATGCACACCGTCTACCTACTTCCTGGAGCGGGCAGGAGAGATTGGGGGTACAGCTAGAGCAGTAATGACAAGGAAAGTGTGTGCATGTGTAAGGATGTGAGTCCATGTGTGCATCAGTAGTCAGTAGCCCATGAACTCCACACAGCTCAATCCCAGTCTGTTCGTCTATGATGTAATTTGCGTCCTTGGAGAGCTGAACCAGCTCAAAGTTGGAGGTGTGGGGGGGAAGGAGCGTCCCTCTACATTCCTCCTAGATTTCCATCCAAGGGAGTATGTTTGGTCTAAGCCGAATTCCAATTGATAAGAAATGAACAGGCCTTTTCCTTCTTAGCCTTAGAGTTCGTCAAAGTGGTCTCCCTTCGAGCCAAATCAGGGGACATTTCAATTCCAGCCGGCTGAGAACTTCTCCAAGTCGTTTCCCCACACAGCAACAAATGAGTTCATGCTCGAAAAGAGTGAGCTTTACAACAGCCATGCAGCTTCTCGCTTCTAGGCAGCCGGCCAGTTTCTGCCTTAAAAGCCATAAATTTACAATACCTGGGAAAAACCTGCCATGCGCTATTCAGCAGATATCCAGTTATGATGAATCCAATTGTCCAGATGTTTCTAGTGTCTCAATGGTCAAAGTGAGAGACCCAGGATCCTCCACAGTAATCCATCGGGACAGCTCGGCACTCCCTTATTGCCTTCTCCGGGAAACAAAATTTTCTCAGGAGACCGTCTGACCAGTCCATGTCCAGATCCGACGTTGATTATTCCGGAGGAGAATGCAAAAAGAGGCTCCATAGCAGTCGACATACAAAGGGCTGTGGGATAAGCACACTGCTTATAAGCGTCTGCTCTCGCTGAGTGCCGGAAGTGGAAAACAAAATGTAAAAATCGATATCGATAAATCCTTAACGACACCCATCCCTACTTGTAAGGCAAGTCAATTTTATTAATAAATGTATTCTATAAAACTTTAATCTTGACTTGTCTACTAAAACAGAAAGCAAACATAACTTTAGTTAAAAAATATATTGAGCAAATAGAATAAAATAAATATTTTAAAATAAAAGACTAACATGCAGCTTCAAATACAATGAAATATGTATTGTGCAATATATATAACACGCCAATTAATAATCCTCATACAACGGGGTAAATGCAGCTTTAACCGGTTCAAATGTTTTTTTGCAGAAGGCTGATGTTGTAAACATACAAGCATAAGTAATATTGTAATGTAAAAACAACACGGTATACAAAGTGCTGCTGGTACATAAGGCTTGGTAGTGTGGTCAAAATTAAGACCAGTTTCCTACCACAAGAGGCTACATCCATTCCAAAGCCAGCAACCGATCTGACTATTGATACATTGGCGCTAGCAACTGAGAGGGAAACCGCTCACTAGTGTTAGCATTGGATAGGCTAGGGACTAGCATACCTTGGCTCATCAACCGCTTTATAGGATAATCTTTGTTGACATCTTTTTGCGCATGTTTGAGTAGTTGTGTGGCAGAAAGCAAACTAAATGAACGGTGGCTATAGATACACAATCATTTAGCAGGCGGATTCCCAGAGATATAACCACTTTAACGTTTGAAAACTGGGAGAGCTTTAGAGAGATACTTAAAATCTCTATTTATGGCGAAATGCCCGTTTGACTCATGTAAAAGATATTTGTTTGATTTGCTGGTGTCCTGGCCACAAATCCGCTGGGTAGACATTTATCCCTATTCCTAAAGCTGACCCTTCACTCATAAAAAAAGTTTACCGCTTGCATAAGTCTGGAGGCCTGAGATTGTATTGTTTCAATGAGGGTAAGGCTGATCTCTGTGAAAAAGAAAGCCACCTTTGTTCTAAAAGTTGAAGTCAGACGAGCAGAAAGTGTTATTCGCACCAGAGGGTGATTGCCGAACAACGAAATTCTCAAGACGACTGCAAAGCTGGGTAAATCCTCATTGATTACTGTCCTCATTGGTCTATGGAAATGTAATCGCTGTTGTACAAGTTATGTTGCCCTGCACGTGGCTTGAGTAATAAAGTGCCATCCGGTCTCTGGCAAAAACTAAATATCAGCACTTAGTTATTTTTTATCCAGTCTTGGAGAAACATGCAGTCATGTAAGCAGCTTTAATGATCAAATAAATTAGAATCAGTTGTCTGGATTGGATTTACAACTGCTGCATGTACAGTAGCGGGCATAGACAGGGTGCTGATTGCAGTTTAAAACATCTGAATCATAAAACAGAAAACAAAAAACTATCAGGCCTCGAGTAGGCTGTACTGTCGACCACACAGCAAGAGTGAATCATCTGTTCCACTAAATCCTCCTCCAAACATGGGGTGGGTGGTGAGGAAGCGGTTGCGATTGTTAAACCAACTTAAGCCTAGCTTATACTTCTCCGACCGCGAACTTGCACTCACGTATGACGTATTGACGGAGACTTTTGTCGTTTATAGTAGTCTGTTTTTTCCACTCCACCCTCTATTGTTTTTGCAGTGTTGCTTGACCAGGACAGCAGGGGGTGCTAACTTTTCATGGCATCTCTGCCTACTATCACACAGCGCTGTTCCGTTTTTTTTCTAGGCTTTTGAATGCATTTCTTCCTCAAGGAGCAATGAACGACAGAAAGTAAGTTTTGATTAAGCTGTAATGCTTTTTAAAGTAGTGAAGCTCATAGAAATCTCTAAAAACAAATGGAAGCAAACAGAGCAGTTTTTTTTTTCTCTACACCTCCGTGTTGAAAATTGCCAACAAAACAGATTATATAAATTATCCTTTCGATATAAAGCATATAGTGGCCAAACACTGCATTAACTACTGATTACAGCAACTAAAGAGCCCCGTTCTGTAGAAACGATCCCTGGCTGTTGCTGAAACTAACCAATCAGATGTATACACTCTCCATTGATGGAGACGGTAAGTTAAAAATTTGGCCTGTACTCCGTGCGTCCTGGCATAGATGAAAGAGCGCCCTTGCGTTGACGGATAATGGTCTTTCGTCAATTCGTCTTTTCATCTTTCACACACATCACACTACAGAGAGTGATTTTTGGAATGGATTCTCCTGTGTTGGTCTAAATGCGACTTTTGACTATAGCTGCGTTCACAAAGATCACAGCTGTATGGTTTCTCTCCTGTGTGGATTCTCCTGTGTTGGTCTAAATGTGACTTTTGACTAAAGTGCTGTCCACAAAAATTACAGCAGTATGGTTTCTCTCCCGTGTGGATTCTCCTGTGTTTGTCCAAATTACACTTTAGACTAAAGCTGTGTCCACAACGATCACAGCGGAATGGTTTCTCTCCTGTGTGGATTCTCCTATGTTGTTCTAAATGAGAGTTTTGACTAAAGCTGTGTCCACAAACATCACATCGGAATGGCCTCTCTCCTGTGTGGATTCTCCTGTGTTTGTCTAAATAAGACTTTAGAATAAAGCTGCGTCCACAAAGATCACAGCAGAATGGTTTCTCTCCTGTGTGGATTCTCCTGTGTTTGACTAAATAAGACTTTAGAATAAAGCTGCGTCCACAAAGATCACAGCTAAATGCTTTCTTTCCTATGTGGATTCTACTGTGTTTAGCTAAACTACACTTTAGACTAAAGCTGTGTCCACAGAGATCACAGCGGAATGGTTTCTCTCCTGTGTGGATTCTACAGTGTTTCTCTAAATTAGACTTCAACATAAAGCTGCGTCTACAAACATCACAACGGAATGGTTTCTCTCCCGTGTGAATTCTCCTGTGTTTGTTTAAACCGGACTTTCTACTAAAGCTGCGTCTACAAACATCACAGTGGAATGGTTTCTCTCCTGTGTGACTTCTCCTGTGTTGATCTAAACTTGACTTTTGACTAAACTCGTATCCACAAAGATCACATCGGAATGGCCTTTCTCCTGTGTGGATTTTCCTGTGTCTGTCTAAACTTGACTTTTGACTAAAGCTATTTCCACAAAGATTACAAGAGAATGGTTTCTCTCCCGTGTGGATTCTTCTGTGATTGGCTAAGTGTGCCTTTAGACTAAAGCTGCATCCACAAACATCACAGTGGAATCGTTTCTTTCCAGTGTCGATTCTTCTGTCCCTGTAAAAATCTGAGTTTTGAGTCTCTGCATCATCCTCACTCATGATGGAAGTGGTAGGAACAGGAAAACGATCAGTGTTTTCCTCCTTCACACAGAGCTGCTTTTCCTCCTGATCAGTCAACACTTCCTCCAATTCTTCTTTTATGTAGGAGGACTCTGGGACCTGCAGGACCAGACCATGACTCGTTTCTTCAGGTTCTTCCATTTTAACAGGCAGCATCTGCTTGACACCTGAAGGAACACAATATGGATACAGTGAACACATGTAACTTTGGATTCACACAAAGTGCAGTAAAAAAGTGTTTGCTCCCTTATAGCAGGGGGAGCTGTAGTTCATAGGAACCAGAAGGTTGAAGGATCAATTTCAGCTTCCTCACATATCAGTTCACCACCAGGTAAGGCACTTGACTTGGCCAACCTACTATTTGATTATTGTTTTATTACGGTTTTTGTGCTTTTGGTTGAATGTGAATCTAGTATAAAGCGTCTTTGTGTGGTCAGTTTGACAAGAAAATCACTATATGAATTTATATGTTGATCTTGATGTCTGTATGTGCCTCATTTACTTACCTTTGTATATGGTTTAAGTCATTGTTTGTTAATTTAACCTGCTTTGGGACAGCAGATGAAAATTAGCTCTCGTGCTAACTCTGGCATATTTACATCGATGCTTTCTGCTGACATGTTGATTAATATGAATTGTCCTAATAAAAACTGCTAATAAAAATTTTAAAAAAATATACAGGGGTTCCTCGTTTATTGGGTGGGTTACATTCTAAAAATAACTCGTAATAGGCAAAACCCACAAAGTAGTCATCTTTATGTTTTAAAGAATTCAGGCCCTTCTAGAGCAGTTCCTTATATCAAACGTTTCGGACATTGCTTGAGCTCTTTACTGGTATTACTGTATATTAAAAATTCCTATGATGAAAATAAACACTTGTTTTCGTAACGAGCCGGTATACCACACAGGCTTACTGGCAATAGTCTTCCAGAGGGGGCAAAAAATGACCGTTGAGTAGTCCTGAAAGAACCCAACCGACAAGCTAGAACAGCATATTTCTCGTCATTGATAGAGGTAAATAAATAAAAAATCTTAGGGTTATTTTTTTTACAGTTGCCAAACTTACAGACTCTCAGCTCTGTTGACCCAACTTTCCCCCCCTTCTCTCAGTAGTGATGACTTTCTGGGATTCTTCGTAAGTAAATTCTAAGAAAAATAAAATCAGTGGCATTGTCCCAAAAATGGCTTTTCTACGTCTCCTTGTGTCATCAGTCCTTTAATCCTAGAAATTTTCCTCAGGTTATAGAAAGCTGACCTGGTTATTGCCGTTATGTGACCTTGGAGGTTCAGGTCTTGAGTCTATTATAAAACCTTTATTTCTGGCCTGGTCAGCAGTTTCTAGCTGGACTAATTGGAGTTGTTTACTGATATGTAATCAATAGTTTTTGGGTCCGGAGATAATTACTTCAGTTTTGTTTTTGTTCAGTTGGAAGAAATTATGGCACATCCAGCTGTTAATTTGCTCAATGCATTTATGGAGGATTTCGATGGGTTCAACATCACCTGGTGACATTGAGATATGGAGCCGAGTGTCACCAGCATAGTTGTGGTAGTTAACATTAATGGTGGTTATAATCTGGATTATTGGGAGCACGTAGATGCTAAATAGGATGGGCCCTAGGATGGAGCCCTGGGGGACCCCGAATTTGATTTCTGTGTTTTGTGATGAGAAATGGTTAATCAATACAAATAAATTCCAGTTTTTGAGGTAGGATTTGAACCAGTCGAGTGCCGTACCAGAGTGTCCGACCCAGCTCTCTAGACATTCTAGTAATACATCATACTCAACGATGTCAAACGGCGCACTGAGGTCTAATAGAACCAGTACTGGGGTTTTACCACAGTATTTGTATGGATGTCATTGAAAACTTTGACGAGGGCCGTCTCTGTACTGTGGTGCCAACGAAAACCAGGCTGATAAGTATAAAAGCAGTTCATTGTTAGAAAGCTGTTTAACGGTTGTAACAGCTTTTTCAATAATTTTACTGATAAATGGGAGATTAGAGATTGGCCTGTCATTTTCTATTAATTTGCTGTCTAGGTTCTTCTTTTTTAGTATTAGTTTTTTTAACTGCTGTTTTTAACGCTGATTAAAATAAATTAATAGTTAAAAGAAAAGGACACAAAAGAAGATGAATATGTAATAAGATGGGAGACCTTGGATTCTGATGTCACAGTTCTGGATGATTTTAGATGTTTTGTTACGAATCAAATCTTGATCTGCAGATGCTGGAATGAAAGCTGAATTTGACTAATTTAGCACCTCTAAACCAATATGCAATGTAAGAAAACATAAAACATTGTTTGGATTAAGAAATGTTATGTTTAAAAATGATCTGGATAAGAGTAATCTTTGTAAAATGTATTCTATTTGGATTGATCATAAAAAATCTAATTCCAGTATTTTGAGACAGAGCGGGGTCTCAAACATGGCTAATAAGATTAGTTTCTGTTATTAAACAATTTTTAAACCAAATTCTATTTGAACACCTCTGTTTATTCATTGCGAGCCGGGTTGGGCCAACACGTGGGCTAATCTTATTTTAGCTCCCTGTAACACACGTGGGTGTGTGGATTAGCTTTAATATGTTTACCAAACATTAAACAAAGAAAGTGAAACTTCTGTGGGTTTGAGTGACTCAAATTACAGAATTTAGAAATCAGAAAGTCTTTAAAAAAACAAAAAACGTTAGCTTCAGGCCGAAGCCTGGATTAACCAAAGATAGCAGATCAAAACAATACAACAAAAAGGGAACGCCTCAAAAATGAGTTAATCCTAACTAATTTGCCCCTGCCCAAACAGACCTTATGAAGGATTAAGCGTCCTCTGAGGTGCTCTGTGATCGATGAGGGAAGGGGGTAAGGATACATTAGCCTAGTGGCTAACAATGGCTCCAAACTGGTTAGCGGCCTAGCAGCGTGGGGCTCATGGCTCTGGCTGGCTGCATAGCAATCAGTCCAGTACTCATTTGAACAGTACCTTGCTGGAGCTCTCCAGTCTGGCATTCACCTCTCATCAGCTATGTGGCGACAGAATGCAGATTCCGGCTGGCTCAGGCTCTCAGCTACCGTTTCTTAGCAGTCCGCACTCTGAAACTCAGAGGGGGGTTTCGTCGGGCTCTGGGGATAAACATCTTTGTTTATCAGCGTTTAAGATTCACTTGAATTGGTCTTAGGTTTCTTTTGGAGCAAGTTTCTGCTAGGGCTGAACGATTAATTGTATATGCAATTAAATCGCAATGTGGCAAAATGAGATTTTCTAATTGCAAACGCTGCGATTTGACTTAACGTAAACATATCTGGTAAAGTCACGTGACTTGCAAACAGCTCAAACAATGCAGGGAGAGAAGGAAACGCTGCACTTTAACCTTATATAAAATGGCCTAAAGCTTAACAGAATCCAACGCTGCACAATATGGTACCTAAGAGAAACAATACATCAGTTGTGGGAAATTATATCGGCTATGAAAACGTTGATGCTGCGCAACGGCAGGTAACGCAGAACATGCCTTGCTGCCTCACGAGGTACACTGCGAACCTTTATCATCAACTAAGAACATCACACCACCATTTATGAGAGTTGCCACCGACCGCCACCAGTGTTTAAATTTCCAGTAAACAAACTTCCAGCCGACAGGGATCGCTGACCGAGCTGTTTGACAGAGTATCTCTTACAAACATAAAAAACGGCACACCGAAATAATTCGTTCAATAACGGGGTTCATAGCTAAGGGTTTGCTTTGATAAGCATGATGAATAAGATAGGATTTAATCTCACGAACACATTTTAGCCACATTTAACCTGCGCTGTATAAAAAACGCTGACAGAAAGGTATAGCTGCACCGAAAACAGAGTATTTTGTAACAACTGACCTGAGATCAAACCGCACTACAGAGTCATACCAGAGTCTGAAAGTGCATTAAATCAATGGAGAATTAAAAATTAAGAGCTTGTTGCTTCAAGCATCCTACTTCCTGGATAACCACACGGAGGAAAACATTGCAGCCGGCCTGAGTGGGGCTTACCAGCTGGGATCTACAGGAAGAAAACCTTGATTGCATACAACGGCGATCGCCATTGAGTTTGATGATGTAAGTAGATAAAGTTTATAATATACAGCCATGCTTCATTTGCCTTTTCTTAAAATAAGTTTAGCCTTTGGAAAAGAATAAATTATTTATAAAAAAATCTGTTTATAATACATAATATTTTTGCTTGCATTAACTAAAAAATGATTGAGAAATGCCCCACAAAAATAATTGCTAATTAAATCGCAATTGCAATATAAAAAAAAAATAAAAAAAATCCCAATTAGATTTTCCAAAATTGTTCAGCCCTAGTTTCGGCGAGAACTTGCGCGCCTTCACGTCGCCAGCGAGGCAGACGGTTGGAGATTGCCTTCCGTTTCCCGAAAGAGTGGAGATTAGCGCCACCCGATGGCTGTGTGTGTGACCAAACACAGCCCTACTAAAAATAAAAATAACAGGGTTTTTGGACAAAGTTTGTACCTTTTCCATTCTTTAAGCACAGTTTCGAGCGTCATTTAAGCACAGGCACAGTTTCAAAAGTACTTGGCTTGGCACTGGTGGTTTGGCACTGGTATCAGATAAAACCTAAACGATACCCATCCCTACTCCAGATTCAGTAAGTTGATGGCAATCCAGTGTGATAATGACAGGTATGAGGATGATATGCTTATTGTCTTTTGGTCTCAGAACAGTATCATTGTAATGGTAGGTTTATTTTAACAGTGTCAGATAGCACATCAAAAGGAAATTTGAAAAAATGACTAAATAAAAGATAGAAACTGATTTACACCAAGTATTTGAACACTCTTAAAAAAAAAAGCAATACTGCAACATTCCCAAATGCCTTAAAAACAGCGGTCATTAAGCCTCTTTCTAAAGAAGAGCAGCCTTGATGCCACAGTACTGAGCAACTACCGGCCCATATCAAACCTACCATTCTTAGGAAAAGTCCTAGAAAAAGTAGTATATCAACAGCTCACTTACTTTCTCCTGTCTAACAATGTGTTTGATACTTTCCAGTCAGGCTTTAGGCCCCACCACAGCACTAAGACGGCTCTGATCAAGGTGACAAATGATATCCGCATGAACACCAACGCAGGCAAAGTCTCAGTTTTAGTTTTGCTGGACCTGAGCGCTGCTCATTTGCTCCTCACTGTGCTTCGCGATGCGCATTGTGGAGAGGAAGTCGTGTCTCTATGCCAACCAGCTGCTGGAGCGGGGAACAGCGAGCTGGTTGTTGCGCCTGTGTCTGGGAGCGCGGTGCAGTTTGGTAACGTCGGGCCGGCAGTAACTAATTACCAGCACAAAATCAATGGCAGTACCGAAGTCCCGCGGTACAGGAAGACGGATTGTCCCGTGCAGGGCGCACCGAGCGTTCCAGTACTTTACCCTGTCCTGTTGCATCCCTACAGTGGACCATGGGATCTTACTTCACAGGTTAGAAAACTGGGTGGGAATCTCTGGTACTGCTCTAAACTGGTTCAAGTCCTATCTCGAGGACAGGACGTACTTTGTTGAAATTGGCAACCGTGTCTCAGACAAAATTCCCATGACCTGTGGAGTCCCCCAGGGGTCAATCTTGGGACCACCTTCATTCAACTTGTACATGCTTCAATTGGGTCAGCTAATTAACAGCAATAATGTGTCTTACCATAACTATGCAGATGATACTCAGATCTACGTGTCACTGACGGCAGGTGAACATGGGCCTATAGATACATTCCGTCACTGTATTGAACAGATCAGTGTGTGGATGCAAAACAACTTTCTCCAGTTAAACTCAGACAAAACAGAGATGATTGTTTTTGGCCCACAGACACAAAGATAAAGTGTTATCAGTCATCTTGAGTCTCTCTGTCTTCAACCAAAAAAAATCAGGTTAGATTTAAATCTAGGGCTAATCATGAACTCGGACCTGAACTTAAACAGCCACATCAAAGCAATAACATCAACAGCTTTTTACCATCTGAAAAACATTGCTAAGATCAGAGGAATAGTGTGGAAACCAGACTTAGAGAGACTTATCTATGCATTTGTCTCCAGCAGGTTAGACTACTGTAACGGCCTGCTCACTGGCCTCTCTACACGAGCTGTTAGACAGCTGCAGTACATCCAGAACGCTGCTGCTGGAGTCATGACAAGAACCAGGAAATACGACCATATTAGTCCAGTGCTCCGGTCTCTGCACTGGCTTCCTGTCGCTCAGAGAATAGAATTTAAAACAGCTCTGCTTGTGTACAAGTCTTTTCATGGTTTGGCACCAAACTACATCTCTGACATGTTAGAGACATATGAAACATCTCGGGCCCTGAGAACTTCAGGGAGGGGTCTCCTGGTGGTTCCCAGAGTCAACAATAAACACGGTGAGGCTGCATTTCAGTTTGAGGCAGCTAAAATCTGGAACTGTCTTCATGAGGATGTGAGACAAGAATCAACTCTAACAATGTTTAAATCCAGGCTGAAAACAGTTCTTTTTACCCGTGCATATGACAATTGAAAGTATTTTATCTGCACTCTTGCTTTTTATTGTAATTAATTATTTTTTAAGTTTATTTCTTTTTCTTCTGTTTATCCGTTTTTTTAATTTTATGCAACTTTGAAGCCCTTTGAATTGCCTTGTGTATGAATTGTGCTCTACAAATAAACTTGCCTTGCCTTAATGCTCCAGCATCTTAACAGGAAACGTGGTGTGGCCGACTACGAAGAGGGACAATTGGCTCGCGAACCTAATTAACGCGTTAGCTGCTAACGTTAACACCAAAAGTAGGCTGACTGAACGGCCTCTTTTACCATGACGTGTCGGCTTTGTGTTCTGTCTGGGGCATTCAGAGATCGAAATAAATGTCTGAGTTTTTATATTTATTGCAGCTTTTCTCTCATGTCACCAGTGCCTGGATGGTGGCTAGTTCTGTTTAAAGCGGACAGCATAGCACTGCTGCCGTCTACAAAGGATAGGTGTATGGTCGCAACAATTGTGGTTGAGTGCACATAGCTGGCTCATTTATTTCTGTTTATGGCAGCAGCCCAATACCCCTTTGGTCTCATGGACGTAAAAACTATGAAAAGGCTGAACAAAGTGAGAGTTTATTAAATGCAAAATGTTATTAATTACTTGTATTAATATCTGTAACATTAACAGTAGAGATTGTGATTTTATTTCCCTTAGCACGTCATGTCTCTGCTGTACATTAGTTTTTTATAATTAGTTTATAAATGTTGAATAAGCGATCGTTTTACAAAGAATAGCACATGATACTTTGAGAAAACACTTCCAGCTGGAAGCCAATGATGTATATATTTGAGCATCTTCTGCGATAAGATTTTATGGGTGATCCGATTTGTTAACCAATTGGCAAAATGTATGGCTTATCCTGTATGGATTCTGATTTAGTTTACAATTCATTTATAGCTAAACTGATCACAGTGGAATGGTTTCTCTCTTGTGTGTGGATTCTCATTCGTCTGCTGACTGTTTTAGCACATTAGTCACAAGGATGGTGGTGGTGTCTGCACTGTGTTTTGTGTAGTATACAGTTTTCTTAACCTTAAAACATTTCTTACTAACCAAACTGCTTGAATTCCCTGTTTTTGGAGGATGTGGTGGTAGAAACAGGAAAACGATCAGTGTTTTCCTCCTTCACACAGAGCTGCTTTTCCTCTTGATCAGTCAACACTTCCTCCAGTTCTTCTTTTATGTAGGACGACTGCAGGACCAGACCATGACTCTTTTCTACAGGAGCTTCCATTTTAACAGGCAGCAGGTGCTTGATACCTGAAGGAACACAATATGGATACAGTAAATAATGTAACTTTGGATTCATACAAAGTGCAGTAAAAAAGTATTTGCTCCCTTACACGGGGATGGGAACCAGAAGGTTGTAGGATCAATTTCAGCTTCCTCACGTCACTTCACCTTGTGACCAACCAATTTTATAGATTTCAATGTGACGTTTTTACCTTTGGTTGAATGAGAATCTAGTATAAAAACTCTGGTCAGTTTGACTAGAAAACCACCATGTTAATTTATATACAAATATCTTCTAACTTTTGTTTTAAAAAAGGTTTTAGATATTGAAACAAATTGTAATACCAAACAGGGAGAGCCACAGCAAATATATAGATTTTTTAAATCAGCATTTTAGTTAAAAGGGGAAAAATTTAATCCAAACTCAGTGTTTTCCTTGGTCATAAAAGGTCAGTGGTGGTACCCAAACAAGGACTTGAGAGCACATTATTATTTGTCCCAATTGAATTTCCGTTAGTAGCCCAGTGTTTCCCTTAAGTAGACGTTACCATGGTGCTCCACCACGGCAGAAATTCAAGCGCCATGCCTACATAACCTGTACATTACGTATTATTGCGAATTACGAAAAGCTGCAGATATTTGAGTTCTGTGCTAAATGTGCTGTACTCATGTCTGACAACATGATGTAGCAGCGCAGTGAAGCAGTTTAAGCCAATCGTAGAAGAACGAGGCTACTGAACGCAACATCTGCACCCCCCCTGCTCCATACTTCCTCCTACTGTTAGCCTCTGTCCTCCGTTCTTCACTCGCTGCACCTGGACTAAAAGGTAAACTGGGTTTGTGTGTCGCAGTCCTGCCAGCTTTTAGTAAACGTTACTTTAACCGTGGAAAGCTCTAAACCCTCAGCGGGTTCCTGGAGAGTGCGTGGGAGTTCGCCTACATGTGTTTTGTGGACCTGGAGAAGGCGATCAACTGAGTTCCTCTGGGTATCATGTGGGGGGTACCAGGCCTTTTAATACACAATATTAGGTCCCTGTATGACCGGTGTCAGAGTTTGGTTCGCATTGCTGGCGGTAAGTCGGGCTCGTTTCCAGCGAGAGTTAGAGTCCGCCAAGGTTGCCCTTTGTCACCGATCAAAGACCCACCCTGGGCCCCTTTTAGCCCCTCTTTATTCACCTCCTGGATACGCCCCTGCTCAGCACCACTGAGCGTTTAGAAATAATCATTTATTAATCATAGTCAGGAGAGAATGGGAAAGTTTTTTTTTCTTACTTTGGGCGCAGTGCAGCATTACGTCTTTTTTGATGCTGTAACTGTGATGTTGGAGCATTTTTTGTTCCAGATAGTAACTCAGTTTACATCCGTCCAACACGCAGATAACGAAAACAGAGAAAACGCAGTTCTCAACTTTGGCCAGAATTTTTTAGATTTTTTTTTTTCTTTTGCAGAAAATCTGCGTTTACAAGAGGATGACCGGCCAAACCGTAGAAAAATATCTCCGTTTTGTGAGATACCCGGCTACATGTGGACAAGGCTCTCTTGCAATCGAATGTGAAGAACTTCACTACTTAAAAACATCAAAGGTAAACTTAATATCTAGTCAAACAGCATCATGACATCGCTACAAATGGAGTATTAAAATTAGCGAACGTCAATGTATACAGGCTTTAGGTCACGTTTAGGGTTGGGCATCGTTTGCATTTTAACGATTCCAATTCCGATTCTCACTATCGATTCCAATTCTTTGTGGTGCAGAAGAGGAAAAAACAAACAAAAAATGTAACAAAGCCTTTATGCAGGGCATTCTGTCAATCTGTCAATAAAATAAAACCTGAACTGTTACTGTAACTTAAATCAGGGGTAGATAAAGTAGCTACCAGATAAGTTATTTAGCTTAATCTTATTTATTTAACGTTGCGACTCTACATCACAAAGGGGTTGAAGCCTTTTTAACACATTCGCCGTTACTTTTCTGCGGCACGCGGCAATTTGCTCTGCTGACAGCTTTCCCCTTGTTGCCATGGTGATGGTTTGTCCATTTGCTGGCTGGGGCCTCTGGCCGGTTAGCGTAGCAGCAGCCTGCCTTATGCTAGCGTCACTAGTTTATTCAAACTTAAGCTAATCTGTAAAGAATAAAACAATCATCATTTCCGTGTACCTGATTCCGCTTCCAACGAGGAGTTGCTGTCTGACGGTTAAAAGGCCGAAGTGGAGGAAGCGACGGGAGAAGGAGAGCGACGTACAACACCTTAAACACTGTACACTCGTTAGCACAATGTAAACCAGGCCGAAGGTGTTTTGTCATGTTTGTTGTACATCCTCCGTTAGCGCTAAGTTTATCACAGGTGTTGCACTTTGCGAATCCGTCCTTTTGTAAGTTAAAATGAAGCCAGATTTTAGAGCAGCGTCTACGCTCCATGCTGTTTAGCGTATTATACAGTCTACGGTTCAGAGAAGTGACATTTAGCAGGGCTCGCTGGGCGGAGCAAAACCTAATACAAACCCCAGAAACAAACTAGACCGTGGCCCGTACTATTTTGTTTGCTCACACTGCGGGCGTTTAGGAACCGAAAAAAGGGCATCAAAAATTCAAACATCTTCTTAACGGTTCCGGAACCGGACGTTACGAATTGTTTCCCATTTGGAACCGGTTCTCGGTGCCCAACCCTAGTTACAGCAACGCTTGGTGAAAATTTTTCATTTTGCTATTTGGTAAATTCTTCATTCATAAATGCAGATCCCATAAAACCAAACCTTCTCTGACTCATTGGGGGAATGAGCTAAATCTGTTTAGCAAATCCCTTAAACGGATTAAAGATAAGAAAGACCTGAATTTATATTCTTTATTCAAAAATTTAAGTTAATTTAAGATGGCCCCTGGTATGTTTTCCTTTTTTTATTATTTGCTCTTTGTGTTGTTTGATAACTGTGATCTTAATGTCAGATATATTCTGTATAGTTGTTGCTCTTGCTCAATCGTTATGGTAAAATATAAGAAGGTGTTAAATGTTCTTTGCCTTGTATGTTTGTTGAATACCTTCAAATAAATAAATAAATACCTGGCTACAGAAAACAGCTCCATCTCCCCCCGAGCAGATCTGCTTCCTACACCGGAACTAGTCGCGTTTTGCTTACATACATTTCTGCAACAACTGCGTCCGATATAAAAATCCCCACTAATGTTTCTGCAATCTTTAATCTTCCGTTTATATCTGCTATCAATGGACTTGATTTTACTAACAAACCCCAGTAAATGGAATCAGGCTGCCGCTTGCCTTTGCTGCTGAACCTTATGCTAAGCTAACTAGCATCTGAAGCTAACATGCTTCCAAGCCTCGTACTATCAGAATGTTTAACGGGTTACTTGATGAGTTTGATGACCGCTCGATAAATACATTTTAAAGGATAAATCAACATTACATGTTATTTCTGGCAAAGATAAGGAAAGAAATCTTACCGTTTAATTCAGAATAAGTTAGCCTGGAGCACAGCGTTGCTGGGTGGGCTGGGGTCCTTCCTTCAGTCAGTAGTGGCTGTAGCTGCCCACACAGGTGCCTGATTATTCTTTTAATGTTTTTTTTTCTCGACATAACTATTTCTTTTTAATTTGACTTAATTTAAAGAATGAGCAAAGCTGAATTGAAAAATGAAACAGCAGTTTGGATGATTTATTTTTAATTTATTGATGAGTCAAGAATGTCATTTGTATTCAGAAAATGAAAAAGCATTTCTTGAAATGCATTTTAATTTTAAAATTTGACAATTCCATTTGAATTTTGTCAAAATTTTGTTGGGGCTATATTTAAAAAATAAGTATTAAATATCTTTTTCATTTTAATTAAGGGAATGCAATTTTATTTGTATAGCACACTTTCAACACAAAGCAATTGAAGGTGCTTTTTATGGTTTGGTGAAAAAGAAACCAAATATATGACAAGGGTACGAAAATTAAAAAAAGAGAAAAAATAAAACAATAACATTTAGCATTTGATCAAAACAAAAACATAGGATAAAAATTAAAAACAGACAAAACACAAGAAATCACTAGCGAATTAATAAAAGCAATAATAGTATCAGTTACTCATAAGCAAGTCAATATAAGTAAGTTTTAATTTTAGATTTAAAAGAGTTCAGTGTCTCTGCAGCTTTGCATTCATCCAGCAGTTTGTTCCAGGCGTGGGGAGCATAGAAACTGAAAGCTGCTACTCCATGTTTGGTTCTGGTTCTACTCAGCTGGGATTTTAACGTTAGGTCAAAGTTGAATCAACGTCAGGAGCCAGTGTTGGATAACCGTTGATTTTTGTTTAGATTTTACAAATCTAATCAACATTTAAATAGCAACATCACTTTCATCAACATCGGTGAATTCACCAACATTGAATCAATATTGATTTCAGTTTAGATTTTGCAAATTCAATCAGCATTTAAAATTCAACATCACTATAAAGTCCTGCTTTTTAAAATAGTTTATTTTGTAAAACTTTTTTCACTAAAGTATTGATTTCTTCAACAAAAACACAAGCAGCTTAAAATAAATCCATAAAAACAGCCAGTAGGGAACAAACCTTGGTAAAGAAATAAGACCTGGAAAATATTAATAAAGACATTTCACACATCATTTTACATGTGTCAAACTTTAACCTTTACAAAAAACAGCCCAAACATTGGGCAACATAACACTGCATCTTCCTTTTTTTTCATTCTTTTTGGCTCTGCCACCACCACCCGTTCTCTCTGCTGCATATTTTAGATATTAGGCCACAGCGTCTGTTGAGTGGGGAAAAAAAGGAGCAGATCAGTATTAGCCACGCTAACCTTTCATATTAAAATATTTTGCAAATATCAGCTTTTGTTTCATTGTCTATGTTTCAGGTATATAAATGAGCATTTATCAGGACTCTAAATATGTTTATTGATAATCATTTGCTTGGGCAACCAGCAAAAGGCAGTTAGTAACCAGTGCTGCTGGTAGAGAGGTTAGTCTACAGCCCAGAATGGAGGATTAGATATAATATTTGAGCATGCTCTGTAGAATCCTCCAACTAAAATGATTTATCTTATTAATCATTATTCTGATTACTATTCAATTATTTCAAAAATTGTTCCAAAACTATTATGTTAAAGCAAACTCAGCACAGATGATCTTGTACAACTGAAATGAACATTTCCACTTCTACCTCTGAGGCTCATCATGGTCAGCCTTTTATTTGTCATGGTTTTGTCATGGTAAAATAGATTATATTAGAATATTGTGTAATATTTCATGTATGCTGGGTCTACACGAGTCTGGCCAGAGTCTTCTAACAGAAAGACTGCAGCAAAATCCAGGGGTTGTAGAAGCTTCCTTCATTGAATCCACAGTAACAGGTTAAAATGGAGCAGATACATATGTGTAGTTGTGATTTTAGTTGAATGTGGTTTCCTATGACAAAGAAATATGTATAATAAAGACATATGAATTAAATTTATAATATTAACAGCATAAAATAAAATTGTTGAAACAGTATTTAAGTCCAACATGTAAGTCAGTTTAAACTTCATTAAACAGCGTTAATGGTCAATTATTGTAAATATGAGGCGCTGTAATTAGGTCACAGTCCACCAGAGGGCACCAGAGACCACAAATTGAATGTCTCAGCTTTCAGGAATGGCAGACAGAGAGGCTGGATACTTAACTTAGCAGCAAAAACGTGACAATGTAAAAAGTGTAAACTTACCATCAAAATAAAACAATAATTTACTCATAGATGCATGGAAGCGCAAAAGTTTTAATGAATCTGAGGAGTCCTGAGTCTGCCATCTTTCCTCTGCATCTCCCTCAGCATACTAATGCTGCATTCCATTTATCTCGGATACTCGGGTGTCCGAGTTGGTGTAAACGAGAATGTGACGTCATTCCCAACTTAAAGCGTTCCAGTTTCACCCCGAGGTGGAAAGAACATGGATGCTATGAGGGCAGCAGCTGTCGATGGGTAGCCTAGTCATTAGTATTCTATTGAATATAATAATGTGATTAAAAATATCCCAAGGGGCTCTGATCCACGTAGTCAAGAAATCCATTTTAAAACTTTAATTAATATTTACCCACTGAACCACTTTATTCAAACTAGATTCAATTTCAATGTTGAAAAATGTTACTTATGCAAACCAGAGGTTGAATCAACTAAACATCTCTTCTATAAATGTGGTAAAATTATGGATCTTTGTAAATCACATCAGGAGTTGCTTAACTCTAGAAAAGAAATATAAAAAAAAGTATTTGTTGTTAGCATCTTTAGCA
The DNA here is from genome assembly GCA_028564705.1 of Apricaphanius iberus. NCBI lineage: Eukaryota > Metazoa > Chordata > Actinopteri > Cyprinodontiformes > Aphaniidae > Apricaphanius > Apricaphanius iberus. Next base: position 245,182 of record JAPXFQ010000484.1, on the reverse strand, counting down.
GTACAGCATGAAAAACAAAGCTGTACACAGCAAGGCCGTGCAATGTATAAACTGGTGACTGGATTAAAGCAGAAATGTAGACAAATGTGTAAGAGCATTTAAAAACTACAACAAACTGTAGTACGAATACAAAGAAAATACATCCAAACTACGGGCGCAGCAATCTTTGTTCTCTGCAACGCAGCATAACGACAGAGCCGTGTGCGCATATATATACGTAAACGTGGTCTCTTAAAGGCACGGTGTGTAAAGCAGGGACATTTGACAACAATTGTGTTACAATCAAGTTCATTAAGAAAATTTAGCAAAGAGAGTAAGTGGGTGTGTGTGTGTGGGGGGGGGATTGCATGACAGGGAACATGACTATAAACTAATGCAAAAAAGGAAGATAGTTACGCAGCCATTGACTTCTTCACATGATCCGCAGCATCAAAGCCTCCCAGCCTCTTCAGATGGTTACTCTGAAAAGAAGCAACAAGGAATGTAAAATAGAAGAAGAAAAAAGTGGTCAGTAGAGTCCAGACCTCCATAAAGCAGGAACAAGATGAGGACGGGGAGTATGTAGTGGTCACCAAGGTGAACAAGCCACATGTCAGAATGAAACTTTACCAGCACTTTACAAGATTTACTAGGAACCTTTTTGTTGTCTTCATGTTTTATAGCATTAAGCATTCATTTTTTATAGTGTTTTTGTCTTGTACCCAATCAGGGAGAGGGCTACGAATCTCTCTCAGATCTTTAGCATTGAAATAGCCCCATGTACATTAGAGTTGTGAAAGCATTTTTCACTAGCCTGATACTCAGAGCCCAATACCATCTGAGGGTTCAAACTTCATAGTTCTGCTCCCTCATTCTTGTCCTCCAGGCGATTCTCTAAAGCTTCAAGCTCTTCTTCACTGTTTGCCGGCTTCACTTCATAACTTGTTCCAACAGATGAGGCGGCAACGTGAATTGTATCCTTGATTTCAACAAGCAGCTGAAGAACTCTCTTCTGGGATTCTAGCCAAAAAAGAAGCAACAGATTCATATTTTTGATAATGTAGCAGGTATGCTCTACACCACAAAATCATAGTTTGTTTTATTTGCAGTGAAAATGCTGCAAAATCTACATTTTACCAAGAATATTTGTGATATTTCTCATCAAATGTCTAAATTCTGATTAAAATGAATCTCATACACTTAAAATAAGACCTAAAAAGGAACTTATATTTATACAATTTCACCTGTTTCAAGCAGATTTTCACTTCAAATAAATATGGTAAATGGTCTGTACTTGTATAGCGCTTTACGTAGTCCCAAAGGACCCCAAAGCACCTTACACACATTCAGTCATTCACACACTTCAGAAGCAGATTTGCACAAACAATTAGCGCGACTGATTCAATGGAAAACTCGCTGTATTTTATGCGGTGCATTTTGTGCATTCGCGCTCATGGCGTCTATCGTTCGAGTTGGAAAAATCTGAACTCCAGCTTCAAATCGCCACAACAACCAATCAGGGGACAGAGTTTCAGTGATTCTGTGACTGTCATGGAGTCACAGCCTCAGCAGGACATGGAGGAAATACTGATAAACATTGTGGCTAATCACCCCGAGCTCCATGACACAAGCAGTTTGCTATAGAGAGACAGGAATAAAAAATATATATAATTGAGTTAAACTATTTTGACAGGAATGCTCTTAAGAGGTTTGTGGGTGGCTCTTAAAAGAGTCGTTGTTGCTGTAAAAGCACCTCTCTGCCTAGAAGTGAGCCTAGAATGGCGTCCTCACCTGGGGGCCTGGCAGTAGCTTGCCGCACCACATCCCAGCTCAAATATTATAAAGTTGGTGTGTCGGCGGGCGAAGCTTGGACCTTCGCGGCACAAACTGGGCGAGCAGGTCACGTTCTACAGGCGGCGAGGAGCCGGTGTTTATGGATCCCTCTGCCGTAGCTAGACTGTATCTGTAGCTCACCAAACCCGTCCAGTCCCAGCTCTGACGGAGGCCAGGCCGAACACGTAATCCACTCCATCAGCTCGGAGACTATAGTCCACAATACACTACCAGTTCCTTCCCCCGTAGGAGCAAGACAAGCCAAACATTTAATGCAGTGAAATCAGAGACCAAAGTCGACTGGTAGCTCCCAGAGGTTTGGGGGAAGGAGGCTGGCACAGAGCAGTCCCAGTAAATGGAATGGTAAATGGCCTGAACTTATATAGTGCTTTTCTAGTCTTACTGACCACTCAAAGCGCTTTACATTGCAGCTACATTCACGCACCGACAGCCAACATGGTTCGTACATCGACATGTGACTGGAGGAAGCTGGAATCGAACCTACGACCCTCCGATGAGTCACACTCGCCAAGTCAGGGTCCTCCCACAAGTACAAATGTCTCTTTTACCGTTCGCGTGTGAAAATGGCATATTTTGAAGGACAACCAGTTTCCTTTGTACACGCTTCAAAGTGTGAACGTGCAAGCAACCAGCTAGGCGTGTGTTGCACTTTTTAGTCGCTTCTTTCGCGTTTGGTGTGTACGTACCATTACCCAACAATCAGAGTCTGAGTTGATGTCTCTACCAATTAAATTACATTGTGAAGATTTGTAGTTTCAGACTGCAGCTGTACAGCGCTTTATTTGTAGTGGCAACATTGTACTTTTGATCATATTTAAATTAAATCCCTACTATTATTACTATTTCAACTGAGTACATAAAACATTTTCTTACATCTGGAAGGGCTAAAGCAATCAATCAGTGCATCTTGTCTCTTCAGTGTAATTGTGATGTTCATACCAAATAAAATCTAATAATAATAGGTGCTTCATTTATACTTGTAATGTTGCACTTTTGATCATATTTATATTAATACCTTGGACAAATAGAGACTCAGAGGGACTCCTGCTACCACTGTGTGCCAAGGATGGAGACTGAGGGCTGAGCGGACGTCCATTTGGGCTCCTTCTGCATTTTTAGAGAGTTTAGAAGGTTTAGACACTGGGAAGGGTTATTATCTCAATAATTCAAAATGACTTTGCATGTATTTGGTTAATCAACATAAGCAACAGCAACATTTTGCATGCAATTCAAGTTGTAACCTTTCAGTTCTTTTATGGCATACTACATTTCAAAATATTGATACCCATAAAATATAATCATAGAATCAATAAGAGAAAGCATAAACAAACATTTATAAAAACAATAGCAATGATTTGAAAACAACAATTTAGGGCAATAATAGTATCAGTTACACATAAGCAAGTCTACATATGTTTTAATTTTAGATTTAAAAGAGTTTAGTGTCTCTGCAATTTTGCATTCGTCCAGCAGTTTGTTCCAGATGTGAGGAGCATAGAAACTGAAAGCTGTGGCGCCTAATCCCTCTCTCTCCTCGCTTTCTGTGAGTCTGCCTGTCAGAGCGCCGTAGACACGCCTCCTCCCCTCCTGCACCGTTTGGTCTAGAGCAGAGGTAAAATGGAACGAGAGCGACAGCTCAAGAGAAAAAGAGGAGCAGAGAGAGAGAGGGAGATTACGAAAAAGAAGAAAGCACTGCTCACAGACACGGGAAAATGCTTAAAATTAACTGACATGTTTGTCATTAGGGGAGCAGGTGAGTCATTTAACATTATTGGTGACAGCAGACTCACATGATCACTAGCTTAATGAGGAGGTTAGCTCAGGCCCTGCATCAAACATTTTAATCAGTTTAAAGTTTTCTATGTAAGGAATCCCAGCAGATTGCGTTGAGTCATCGACGTGAGGTTGTGCCCGGATCATGCATACCACAGCAATCCCTCATACTGAGCAAGCATGTAGCGACAGTGTTCCCCTTTAACAGGAAGAAACCTCTGGCAGAACCTGGCTCAGTACAAGCGGTCATCTGCTACGACTGTCTGGGGGTCTGAGAAGACAAAGAAGAGACAGCACGGAGGATGCTTGGTCACTTTGAGCATCATCTGGACCAACACTCCCCATCCAGTAGGGGGCGCTGTAGCTGAGCAGGGTTACAGTTCGGGTGGAGCTTCTATGGGGAGAAAAACACTGAGAGAAAACTGGGTTAACAATCACAATAACAGCAGAAAAATATATCTGGAGAGTGGTAGAAGAGAAAAGTAGAAGAGAAAGGAAAAGTGGCCAGTCTGTCCTCCAACAGTCTAAACCTATAGCAGCATTTTTACAAAAATAACTCAGCATAACCTAAGCCATTCTAACTATAAGCTTTATCAAAAAGGAAGGTTTTAAGCCTAGTCTTAAAAACAGACAGAGTTTCTGCCTCATGGACTAAAAATGGGAGCCGGTTCCACAGGAGAGGAGCCTGATAACTAAAAGATCTGCCTCCTATTCTACTTTTAGAAATCCTAGGAACTACCAGTAGACCTGCATTCTGAGAACAAAGTTCTCTGTTAGGAACATATGGAACAATCAGACCTCTGATGTACGATGGAGCTGATTATTAAGGGCTTTATACGTAAAGAGGAGGATCTTAAACTCTATTCTGGATTTAACAGGGAGCCAATGGAGAGAAGCCAAAACAGGAGAAATGTGATCTCTGTCTTTTTAATATTCATCAGAACTCTTGCTGCAGCATGTTGGATCAACTGAAGGCTTTTAATTGCATTTTGTGGACTTCCTGATAATAAGGAATTACAGTAGTCCAGCCTTGAAGTAACAAATGCATGGACTATTTTCTCTGCATCACTCCTGGACAGGATGTTTCTAATTTTAGCAATATTCAGGAGGTGGAGGAAAGAAATCTTAGAAACCTGTTTAATATGGGATTTAAATGTCATGTCTTGGTGAGAGACGATTATCTTCTATAAAGGAAGATGTCTCACTCATATACTGAAGCCAATACATAGCAGGGTCATGGCTCAAACGCGGTTCTTTTGGAGAACAAAAACAAACGTCCTGACCACTGATCTAGAACAGAGCAATAGTCCAGGAAAACTCCAAAACCTGCCTCAGTCAGACCCTTTTAAAATGACGTATAATATGAACATATACATAGAAGAAGTGACAAAAAGGGTGTTTTGATCTGATGTAACATGCTGCCAACAGGAGGTAAGAATGCGTAAATAAATAAAATTGGGCCCAGCCAAAATAAGTTGCGGCTCTGACGCCGGGTCTGGGTTAGCTGATGGACTAAAGCCATAAGACATATTAGATAATAGCTGTAAGTTTTGTTGGAGACCAGGGCTGTTGGTTGACACTTTCTGATCTGCTGGTAATTGCTCATCCTCCAAAGATACATTTGTAGATTAAATGAAAAGTCTAGGATCTTGGCTTGAACTTAAACTTTGTGAAACTCCCCCTACAGAACGTCACACTCCGGCTAATATTACAGAATGCGCGTGGAGTCGGACTCTGATGGTTTACAGACGTTTTCAGTGTGTTGCATTTTAGTATTTAGGGGGGGGGGGAATCAAATCACTGGAGATTGTAAGACAACACGCAAATGATCTGATATCTGACCCTGAAAGTGGGTTTTTGAAGAACCAGAGAGAATTCAGAGGCTTTACAAGACGTGTCGGCTTTGTAATATTTAACCTCTTTAGCACCCTTTCATAAATATTAATCACTATGAAGCGACGTTTTGCACTGAAACCATAAATTCAAAAAAAATATAAACCTACGTTTTGTATTGCAACCATAAAAGCATAGAAATATATGTTTTTAAATCGGAGTTAGTAATGCTAAGCCACAGTTCTTACCTGTACAGGTTCTGATGGAGTAGCTTCACCTTTAGGGCCAATCCGCTTATTCATCCACTATTAAAAAGGCTTTTGTTCAGAAATTAGTCCTCGGTGAAGTGATTTGCGCAAAAATAACAGATCTTTTACGGTCTAGGATTGTTTCCAAAGGTTAAGTCCAAACTCTTAGCCTTACAATTAGCCTAAGCTAACTGTAGGAGCCCACCTCCAGTCCCAGAGGGGTGCTGCAGGCGCAGTGGGTTGCCTGCTGAGTAAGCTACGTCAGGTAGGGGGAGGAGATGGGTGACAGGTGGAACCAGGCGTTTCAGCAGACCCTACCAGCAGATACTCAAAAGTAATTCAAAAAGAAATGGATGAGTCAAAGCAACACTTCAGGAATGTTTTTAATGAGGAAATAACATGTTATCAGGGTGTTACACGTCAAAAAGTCCATTTTGCATAATAAATTTATTGTAATAAACGTTTATTAATTGTCAAAGACCCTCTGACCCACTGTGAAAACCTGACTGTTGGGGTTGGTTGTCCAAATTAATTTCAATTCAGTTTTTGTTTAAAATTTAAGATGTTATTGAATTGTGTAACTTTTAATTATTATTAAAACAGATAAAAATGGATTTGGTTAAGGAATAAATAATAATTGACCTTCCTTTTGTTTAAAAAAAAGCTTTAGAGAAAATAATTATGTTTTGTTATTATTAACACAGAAAAAAATCATCCAATTTTGTTCCTGATGTTCATTATGCATGCGAATGTATTTATTGGGTCTTTAAATCTTTCCCCAGTTCATTTTCTGAACTATTATGTCAACTAGGCTATTTAGCCATATCTTAAAGCACAAAAGCCAAGACTCATATGTGACAACCAGCCCCATGTGACTCATTGACAAAAAAGGTCGGTAGCTAACACATGGTTATAGCTACATGTCACCTTAAATAATAGGTGTAATCTTTGATTTTTTTTATTAATATGTTTTTAAAGATAACTTACAAATATTTAATACAAAAATAACACCAACATGAAAAATTATTCCGACCCCAAAATACACAATGTAGCCTTGTCGCCATGTTGCATGTTCAAATCAAAGATAAATGGTGTAAAATAAATAAGCAAAATGTTTAATATCCAAATTAAACCCCAGTATGGTTGTAATAAATGTGACAACCAACCAATGATGGAAATACCAGCCCTGGTCTCTCCTAACAGAATATTACAAACTTTAGAACATGGTCAACTACATAGACAAAAGAAAATACATACAATTAATATTGAAATCACTTAAATTTTTAGTAAGTGCCAAATATTTTATATTTATTAAACAAATAAAACATGTACATCCAAACTATACAGAAAGCTGCCCGGGAAGCGTACGTAATCCCTCCAGTCTTGCAAAATGGTGCATCTGTCATATATTATTCCAGTCCAGTAACAGTATTTAGGGTCCTGTAAAGGCTCCATTTTCCCCATTTCTCAGCCATTTGTGCTCCCTGTAGCCTCAATATATGCGTCAGTTTTTCCATTAAAAGGATTTCTTCCACAATTGTTATCCATTGTTCTTTTGTCGGTGGTGTTTCCTTTCCCCAGTTCCTGGTGATTGCCGGCCACAAGTAGTATTTTGATCGGGTATCCATCATTAGTGTTCTCAATCCCTTCTGTGAAATTACACAAGTAAAGCACTGAACAAGTCTTGGGTACTCCATATCTTAATATTTGCTGTAGTTCCCTACAACATACCTCCCAGAATACAGTTATTTTCTGACATTTCCAAAAGATGTGATAGTGGTCTACATTCAAAGAACCACATTTCTGATGTCTGTGCTTACTCTTCATTTTTGGTGTAATAAAAAAAACGGATCCGATTCTTTCATGGGAATTCCCTCCAAATTCGCGGATTGGTGGTTGAGTGATGTATCTCCCACATTTTGTGCCACTCCTCATCTGTATTTTCTACATTAAGTTCTGTCTGAAATCGCTGTTTTATATTATTTTATTTAACTCAATTTAAGCAGGCAAAGTCTCATTAAGATTAAGAACATTTGTAGGTATATGAACAGAGCCTATGCATAAAAAAAATGTAACTTATTGATTCTGAAAAGATGGAATATTATGAGTTGGTTTTGGATTTGTTTTTACAAAGATGGAGACAGGAGCAGCATCAGCAGTGGCAGCAGCACAAGTGCAGCAAGAGTTCCTGCAGTAGTAAAGAATCAGAACAGGATCATGAAGTACTAACCAAACAGGCAGGCTGATAAGTGTGTAAAACAGGAAGTAGAATTTCAGTTCATGCAAGCTGAGTACAGGTTATTGCAGCAGAACAAAAAAAATCTATTTTGCAGAGGAGAGAAACAGAACAAGCTGTATGTGGGCGCATAGGTAGCTTTTGTTTTATTATTTTACACTTTTCCAGCAGTAGGCAGGCACCCTACCTAACTCAGTTTTGGCATTTTGCGTTAAGTGGATGGTGGTGGCCTGGTAAGGTACCAACATTCCCAGCTAGAATTATTGTCCCAGTCCACCCCTGCTGGCCTCTCTTACTCAGAACTGGAAAACGTCTCTGCAGCCGGATCACTGGACCAAACCTTCAGCATTAAAGGTTCTGCATTTGGGTCAGGAAACCAAGCGGACCATAAGGAAGAGAAGGAAGTTACTGATCACTGAACCCAGAACCCGACCAGAAGCTGGTGTAATGATTCTGCAGAGATCTGAGGCTCAGTGTGGAAGACCAGCCTGAAGGGTTGGTCTGTAGAACCTTCTCTGCTCTAAAGCCGTCAGTTTTCACAGGACAGGAAGAAGTGAAACATTTCACGGTCAGCAGTGGAGATGTTCACACCAAACGTTCTCACCTCTGACCTCCTCCTCCAGACACTCACTGACTTACTGTTTATAGAACAGAACAAAGCTTAAGTAATCCAACTAGGAGAAATTCAGTGATACTTTTTTTCCTTCATGTTTTCATGTTTAATGACTCTAGAGAAGTTAAAAGCAGATCACGACGTAGAGGCAGGCAGGTGGCTGAGCTGGAATCTGGACAGATTTATTAGTCCTTCAAAACACTGACAAACCAGGAAGCAGAGTCGTAGTTTAAGCCACCTCTCTGCAGCTTCTGTACTGTTACCCACTCAATACCCCATAGAGACGGTGTTTTACCCACGGCCAAAATCAAACAGAATAAAAGTTAACCTGACAAAAGCAATTATGAAAATGTCATTAAAATAAATATGAGTCGGACCAAACAAGAAATTAGAGCAATTAGATGAGGTTTAATGAACATAAGATCCCTCTCCTCAAAGACTTTATTAGTAAATGACTTGATATGTGATAATAAGAATAATTTATTCAATAATTTATTCAGGATTTTGAAATCATAAATGAGTCAACTCCTTCCAATTATTTCCATTTTCACATTCCTAGAAGTACTGGGCGAGGAGGAGGAGTTGCAAATCAAGCAATGTTCATGCCAAACGAATGTGTTTGATGGTGGTTTATTTACACAGGAAGCAAGTGCACAAACTTTTTGCATCCTCTCTATCGTTGGTAAAAAAAAAAAAACCTTGGCTGGCTCCACCCACCGTGACCTTTTAATGCAAATAATCTTTCACATGTGACCAACAAACAATAATTAAATAACCAAAATGAGCAGGAATGATAAACATCGAATAATAAGTATAGATGCAAAATAAAGCAAACTAACTTTAGCAAGAAAGGAAATAAATTAGGTTGCCTACCGGACTGACCGGTAGGCAATGCAGACAGATGCCACTGCGGCCGCCTGGTTAGCGGCAGCGCCACCAGCAGCGCAGATTTGCTGCTCATCACCACTTCTGGATGCATCACAAATAAATGACAGCAGAACAGCAACAATGCAGCTGCTGTATCGAAAGGTGGCCACCTAATGACCTCAAGCGGCCGCACGACCAGACGGCTCGCCCCCTGCTCATCACCATCATCACAAAGAAATAAAAAAAGCTAAATGAATAAATAAATAAAGCAGACGGAGTGGTTGCAACAATAAGCCGCCCCAAATGGGCTAAATAAATAGCCTATAGCAGAGCAGATATGTCAGTAGCCAGCCGCAAAACAAATATGAATAAAAATAATAATTAAGTGAAGCTGTGGGATTTTTTTTTCCTGTGAAGGACAAATAGCCGAAATTTATGTCTATTTATAAGGTATTTTGGATATTTCTTGTGATCGTTGACCTGATGAGATGAAAGGTAACAACAAGTGAATGATGGGTAGTAAGCGACTGTATCTACCTGAAGGTAAAACGTTTATTTTTCATGTTCTGGTTAGGCTATTATATTCCCTGCTCCCTCTAAGCTGTGCTCATGCGCAATTAGGCACAGCTAGCATTGCTTTTGTGCACAGAAAATCTGCGTTGCACAAAAATAATCCAGCCTGAATAGAAAATAAAATAAACAAATAATTTGTTCTCTGCTGTTTTGCGTTATGGACCAATGAGTGTGCGTTTGTCCGTGTCCAGTTCCAGCGGCTCTCCTGCGCTCCATTTAGTTTTCCAGTTTTCCATGGTTATTATTATTGCGGCCGAGTTTCGCACACACAATCATGGCTAGCCGTGCTTTCTGAGCCTTAATTATTGGCCTTACCGAAATAATTGCTTGGTGACAAATATAAAAAAGCCATCAATACTATAAACAAACGCGATATAACATGGCCCAGTATGTCGGAGGTCCTGTTTAAACCTGGCATTAATGGCAGCACAGAGTAAAGGCTGTTTGAAGGCTTTCTTTCTGAGGTTCACCTCTGCATTGATTGCTATTATTTTCTTTAAATATACAAATCATAATACAGCTGTAGCATGTTTATTGGGACTGCTGAACAACGCATGAAGGTGAAGGAGTGAGAGACAGCGACGCATAATTAGATTACACATTAGATTAGATCATTAGATTACGCATCGCTGACTTGTCAATTAGCCGAAGGATTATTTAAAATAAAATACTGTCCATATGGTGTTTTATTATTTGTCATTCAGTTATAAAAATGTTTCACCTTATAGATATCTTAGAACGTAACTGTGTTACAGAAATAACGCCACAGTTACTAAGTCTAGCAACTGAGTTACTAACTCAATTACTTTTTGGAAAAAGTAATTCATAACTATAACTAATTACTTTTTTTATGTAAGATGCCCAACACTGGTTACCATTGACCTGAGGAGACAAATGTGGCCTCTCTGCCAAAATTGCCAGAGACTCTTTTTGGTGCCAGTCTGCCAGTGGTTATAACTTAAGATTAATTTTAAAGAAAATAGCTCAAAAAATAATTCGGAGTTTTCCTAATATGAGCTGCAAAACAGTAAAACCACCTCTGTTTGTGGTTTTGTTATCATCCACTAGGTTCAACATGGACCAACGTCCACCAGCCGGTTCTACAGGTCAGGGCTCAGAGACTCCCAGGTGTATGAATAAATCTGGCTTCTGTCATTGAGGACAGTATTTACAATCATGCAAAGAAATTATCTGAATCACACGTCTGACAGAAATGATCTGATTTACTGAGAAAAAATCCGCTGTTTACACAGAAACACTGAATACTAATAAATATTGGGTTAAAACGTGGCTGCTTGTTCCTGATGGCAAATATGGAAACATTGACACATCCGTCTGCTTGCAGGAAATATACACACCCTGGCGATCAATCTGAGGCTGTGATGTCATTTTGAGAACCCTGAACTGAAATCCACGTCATAGTGTCCTGAAGGGGGCGGTGTGGGACACATTTCTCTGTCCTGAAGGGGGCGGTGTGGGACATATGGTGTCCTGAAAGGGGTGCTCTCCAGTTTTTCGTTGAGTTTTTCTACCATATTAAAGTTTCCGTAGTTCCTCCTCATTGTTGCTTCAGTCCCAGCTGTCTGTTAGCAGTTCTGATCCGGGTCTGATCCGGGTCAGAACCCATCAGTTGATGGCTTCTGCAGACAGCCGGTGAGCGCTGCGGCTGCAGCGCAGCTTTAGCTCATGGTAACACTGGACAAAGCTGTGGTAGATGAAGGTGATGGGCAGCGCCAGAAGCACGATGCCGCTCACCACGCACACCCCGCCCAGAACCCGGCCCGCCACCGTCACCGGATACATGTCCCCATAGCCCACCGTCGTCATGGAGATGATGACCCACCAGCAGGCTGCGGGGATGCTGGCATAGTCCTGGTTTCCAGCCTCCAGGTCCAAGCCGTGCTCCAGGAGCTGGGCCAGCGCGCTGAAGATCGCCATGGCGACGCAGATGAAGACCAGCAGCATCGCCATCTCGCGGTAGCAGCGGCGCAGTGTCAGGCCCAGGGTCTGCAGGCCCAGGAAGTGACGGGCCAGCTTTATCACCCAGAAGATCCGCGTCATCCGCAGGATGCGCAACATGACGCTAGCTCGCTGCAGCTCCGAGTTCTCCCCCGTCAGCATCGTCATGGCAACAGAGACGTAGTAGGGCAGGACGGCCAGCAGGTCGATGATGTTCAGAGGATAGCGGACAAATTGGCATTTGTCCTGGGACACGAGGAAACGGATGAGGCACTCTGTGGTAAACCAACCAATGCAGACTGCCTCTATGATCCTGCAGGTCGAAAAGCCAATCAGAGACAAGAGCACACAGATTAGAGACCAATCACTGGGTGGACCGATCAGGAAGAAGACTGGTCCGGAAAAAGGGAACAGGATGGGACCAGTCCGTAAGAAAAACAGGAGGAAAGGGCGCTAATGACAAAAGAGGCGAATCAGGAAACTGAAAAAAATAAGGAAGAGATGGCGTGCCAAAGCCCCGCCCATTTACTTCTCCATTGGTCCCCTACGGTCAGAAAAATTAATTAGAGTCAATGAACATGTGATGGCCGCTAATTTTAAAGACACTTTTTGATGATTCATCAGGAGGCAAAAGTTACCCAGAGCCACTCAGAATCACCTCCAGAACCACCTCCCAAAAAATAGAAACATCTCCAGAACCCCCCAGAACCACCAAAAACTGCCTGCAGAACCACGTTTGAAGGGACTATATCATGCTGTTTTAAAGCTTTCAACTTCAGGGATAGACATATATGTGATAAAATGTTACCGTTGGTGTTATACAGTATTAATTTGTCTTAAAATTTAACTTGTATCCTGTAGTTAATGTTGGACCACAAAGTAAACCCCCCACCCCCAAATCACAATGAAAGTGCTGAACATCCTCTCAAACAGTATTCTGACGTCCCACAATGGAACTCTGCTGTACTAAGGGCTCAGACGTTTGGTTTATTTATTTATTTTTGTAAAAAATGGAGTCAATAAAGTCTCATTCAGTTCTTAAATCTCCAGGCTTTAGACCGAGCCCGAACCAACATAGCTGCGTCCACTAAGCAAATCTTTCCCGCCCAGTACATAAAAAAAGCTGCGGTTGTTGTTTGCACCCGTTTACTGAACATTCTGAGATGCTACAGATCAATTAATTAAACACAAAATGCTGTTATAAGATCACATAAGCAGCTTGATAAATGGCTAACGCACATTAGCATTAGCATGTAACCACTCTCAGTTCATCAGGCGTCTTTGTTCTTTGATCCAGCTGCTGTTCTTTAGGAATGTAGAATAAAATAATTTAACCCATGCAGCCAAATGGGTGTTTTAACAGAGAAAGTAAAAAAAAAATCCAACAAAAAAGTATTTTAAGCTGCCAAAAACCAAAGCAGCCATGAGCTGTGAAAAGGAGGAGGGTGTGTTTTCAACTAGTGATGTCACTAGCTGAACATTCAGTCGATTTCTAGGAGAGGGAGGGGCAGCCGCTCGAGGATTACTCAGACATGCGTGAATTAAGCCAAAAACCACTCTGGTGGGGTTTTTTTTATGGGAAACTTGCATTACCAGATGGTTGAATACTCCAAAAACTTAATTTTGCATGATATAGTCCAGCGAAAAACATTAAATCGTCGGACATATCCACTGCTTTTTCTCTAACTTTTAAAATATAATGCATTACAATCTTAAAAACAGGTTTTGTATGCATACAGCTCTTTATAGCTATGGGGCCACGAAATGCACCTGCTGATTACAAGCTGTCTCCCAGCCTGTAACTGGCGTCTTGTTTAAGCACCAGAATTTACTGCACAGAGTTCTGTCTGTTTGTATTTTAAGATTTCCGCAGCAGTAGTCTGCTGTTCTGCATTGCAGATACAACTTCTCTCACAAATCTGCATCAGAATCTGCTCAGCTGTTCAGACTGCGGTGAAACGCTGAGAAAGCCGTAGAAAACAAACAGAACAAATGTGGAAAAAGTCAGAAAGAAACAAAAACTTTTCTAAGAGTTTGAATTATGTGGTTCAGACCTGCTGTGTTTATCCCTAAAGCGAGTTTAATATTGAAAATGATAATGGTAATTAATGAGCTTGAATTATGTTTATATAAGCCCAAACATTCATTAGGACCACTTACCAGGCGGGTATCTAGGAAGTTTTTAAAGAGGGTTTAATAAGACCCGCTGATAATCTTGGGGTGTCACACCAAAATAAAAGCAACCTGTAATACAAAAGGGGCGGGGCTTCGACTGAGTGACAGAAATCAGCCACAAAGCAGGGGATATAAAGGTTGACATTAATGAAAATACATAAAGCTAAAATAATTATTTTAACAAAGTTTGTCAGGCTCATATCTATATAAGTCATAATGCAGCATCTTCATAAATGCTGAACAAAGCAGCTGCTGCAGAAACTTAGGCCGTTTTCACATGTGTGGCCGTACCAGAAAACGGCCAGAGAAAATGCTAACTTTTTCTGTTCACATGTCACGGATCTCTGCCCGTATTTGAATCCAGTGTTTTACTACAAATAAACAGCAGGTGGCGGTATACAAATAAGTCTTAGTTCTCCAACAAACAAGGGAGTGAGAAGTACCGACGTCATAAAACGAGCGACAGCCTAGAATGTAAACAAACTGGTCTACTGGTCAGCTGCTACCTGAAGCCATCTACAGGGTGAGTGTTGTAGTAAACCCGCCGTTTTGTAACCTGCTGTGTTGCTGTGGGATGCTTGAATCGCGTTGTTTTGGTATTTGTATGGTCGCGAGGTGATTCTGTAATTTCGGCCGGCGGTGTCGTCATTTCCGCATGGAGCGCGTCTATTGTAGAGTTGTAGAGTTGTAGAGTACGGGTTGTGTTCACATGATACGTGGCCGCTCATACCTGGACTCGGATACTACCTCCAAGGCAGGTCTCTCTGGCCGTATTCACGCACGGTACAGTCTGTGTTCACATGGTACGAAATAAGTGGATTTTGACCAAATACCGTACCCGAGTACGGACTCCCGTACCATGTGAAAGCGCCCTAAGGCAGGATTAAAATCCCATTAAACATTCCGACTAATGGAAAACTAATTAAAACTAAAAAACCTAAGTACGTATTTTAGTATTTAAACAAGGTGCCACAATGTTAAAAAACTTTATTAAAAAGCAATTTTTCCCTCCGTAGGCACCCACATAGCTCTTCAAAAGGTTGGGGGCTCAGGTCCAGGAGACGCTCCTGGGGCTGACTGAACTTTGGTCGATCATAAACATCTATTCCAACCCTCTGGGCTTGAACCACCATCCCCACAGGACCCAGATTTAGTGGTTCTGACCCAGAGATACAGTTTCTTACCCAGAGTAGAGCACATGTCTAGGAACCGAATCAGACCAGGACTAGTCTCGTCTTGGTTTAGTCCTGGTCTAGTTCTGGTCCTGTTCTAGTCTCACCTGTGCTGAGCCATGGTCTCTGCAGCCCTCCAGCCCGGTAAGGTCCCGGCACACAGCATCCCAATGGAGACGACGACCATGAGGACGGAGACAGAGGCTAGGACCTGAGCCAATAGGGAGGACGTGGGCTCCTCAAAAGTCCTCCTCAGCATCTCCTGCCAGCGGCTGCGCTTCTCCTCCTCCTGCGGGGCACGCCGCTCCTCCTCAGGAAAGAAGTGGACGCAGCAGTCAGACAGGCAGTCGTCCAGGCGGCGCTGGCAGCAGGGCTGCAGGTCTGAGCTCTCCAGGCCCCAGTACAGCATCTCGTTGTAGAAGGAGAGCTCGCACATGTGCGGCAGGAAGCGCAGCGTCCCGTGTTGGATGTACAGCATGATGAAGCCGAAGGCCTCCGCGTGGCGGTCGAAGAAGAACTCGTTGCTGTCCCGGTCGTAGTCGTCGCAGAGCTCCAGCAGCTCCCGCTCCGAGCTGCAGCGATGGAGCCGACTGAGTCTGCTGAGGGGAAGACTCTTCATCAGCTCGGCTGGGAAGGAGAACCTGGAGCCGCCTACGTTCAGGGTGCACAGCCGGCCGCCCAGCTTCATCCTGTCCAAAACCTGGAGACACTGGGTCTGGAGAAACCAGGTCTGAACTAACTGGGTCTGATCCAACCTGGGTGTTAGTCTAGTCTGCAGAAACAAAGTCGTCTTCACGCTGATGCAGGTCCCTCCGTAGCTCGTGACAGATGGCAGCAGCTCTGACCTGGATCTGTCTGTGAAGGAGAAGCTGCAGCTTCAGGAGGAAAGCAGCAGAGAGGTTTTTCCAGGAACATCTAGCAGGTTCTTCTGATGTTCTGATCCGACTCCGGCTGCTGTGTTACAGAGAGCAGCAGCAGCAGCAGACCTCCGTCTTCCTCCTGAGAAGATGATTAAACACCCAGCCTGGAGCTGCTCAACACTCCTTTGATCCTCCTCCTCACATCTCATCAGCTCCATCACTCATCAGCCAATCAGCTGTTTCATGGACATCAAAGGAGCAGATTGTGAGGAAACAGCTCCACCTGCTGGTGGTTCCTACCATGTTCAGGCTGAGGCCTCTCAGCAGATCCAGTCTGCAGACATAACTGGAGAGTTTAAGATCCTCCTTATGGGCTTATAATGATACCAGCTTGAGATGAATCTGAAAAGAAATATTTGCTCTGAAAATAAAATCTGGCAATGACAATAGGCTTAGTAAACTTGATCCTTAACCACTAGACCACCATAGAAGTTATGTTGCACTCCACCTGTGGCACAATTTACACGAAATGAAAGGACGGAAAGAGCGATTGATTTAAAAGTTATATCAAGATGAACATTACACAAGCTATAGCAGTGGATTTTGTTGTAATATGTGGACATTTTAGAGTTAAAAATATATATAAAAGCACTACAAGTGATCTTTACTGGGTTTAATGGGTATAAAACGGCCTGACTCACTGATAGCTGATAGCAATTTTGTTTCACTTTCAATTCTTATTTCACTTTTAATACAGAAATTTTAACTACATTTATTTCTGATTCAAAATAAAAAATTTCTGTTACAATTATATATTTCAATGCCAAATTTTATTTTCAGAGCCAATATTTCTTTTCAGTTTCACCTCAAGCTGGTATCGTTATAACCCCATAGTTCCTCTCCTGTGGCACCGGCTCCCAGTTTTACTCTGTGAGACAGACGCTCTTTATTTTTAAGACTAGGCTTAAAACCTTTTTTTATAAAGGCTTAGGTTATCCTGAGCTATCTCTGTAGTTACGCTGCTATAGGCTTAGACTATTGGAGGACAGACTGACCACTTTTCTTCACTCTGCTACTTTTTTCTCCTATTACTCTCCAGGTTCTTTTTTTATCTGCTTTTATTGCAATTGTTAATCTTCGTTTCTCTGTTTTTTTCTCCATAGAAGCTCCACATGGTCTGGTATCCTGCTCAGCTAAAAACGCCCCCTGCTGGATGGGGAACATTGATTTAGATGACGCTCCCAGTGACTGAACATCATCCATGTCATTTTGTCAACTTTTTACTTTCTTTAATATAGAAAGTACTCTTACATCAGTTCTTCTGTTCTTTGTGTTTCTTCTCTGTCTTCTCAAACCCCCAGATGGTTGTGGTAGATGGCCGCTTGTACTGATCCAGGTTCTGGTTCTGCTGGAGGTTTCTTCCTGTTAAAGGCGAGTTTTTTCCTCTCCACTGTCGCTACATGCTTGCTCAGTATGAGGAATTGCACAACCTCACATTGATGACTCAACGCAATCAGCTGGGATTCCTTACATAGAAAACTTTTAACTGGTACGAATTTTTGTATGATTGTGTTGAAATTACTTTTGTTTTACAAAGTGCCTTGAGATGACATCTGTTGTGAATTGGTGCAATATAAATAAACTGAAATGAATTAAAGAAATTTGTTTTATTGAAATATTGACATTTGAACAGAACGGAATGAGCAGCAATGAATCAAATCCAGAAGAAGAAAATCAGTTTCTTGCTGACTAAAACACATGAAGTAGAACTGCAGCAAATCTCCAACAGGAAGATGTTTCACATTTGAATCTAAGACGTGTTTAGAAAACTAGGAGGCGACAGAAACAGATAATGTCCAGTGATTGAGAAAAACTGGGAAACATTTCAATGAAATCTGAGTCGGGAATGAAAGGAAAAAACCAACATCCTGATATTCAGTGGGAAGCTTTGACTGGAAACAGACAGGAAAACAAGATCCTGGAAGAATCCTGGAATCATCCTGGAATAATCCCAGCTTCCATCTTTAAAGGACTGGAAGAGGAAGAAGTTTCCAAGGAATCATTTAGAAGAGTTTCAGAAAGAAACAGATTGAATCCATGAATCTGAAAACGTGTTTCTGAGTGAAAGAGACAGACATGTAGAGACTGAACTATCTGTTCAACAGGGAGAGAGTTTCTCTGCCAGGAGGAGGCGCTCTACACTCAACTCACACCAGGAACACTGAGGAACCATAATAAACATAGAATCCAGGGGTGTTTCTCAATGCCCAGGAACCTCGCCTTGGAGATACGTCATCAGGGACCGCCAAGGCGTGTTCCAATGTTCATGTTCTACGGAGGAATCTGTCGTCCGTTTGTTAGCCGTTTAGCTAACTAACCAAGGATACATCAGACATGCCTTGTGGCTGCTCTCGGTCAAAAATTTCCCATAATACAGCGCGGTAGGAGCCGGCAGCAGCTACTTCGGGGGAAAATTTCTATTTTAAATGTAAGTCAACTATTTTTAACCATCGGGCTTTTATCTAAAATGTTAGTTTTATTTTTATTTATTTATTTATTATTATTTAGATCCAAAGCAGTTATATATGGTTCATTAGTTGCTTAGTAGTTGCGGCTTCTGTGGCTACCAGGTACTAATTCGTTTGCACATTTGATTTAACTGACATATACAAAAAAAATTAAAAAAGTAAAACTCTCGTTATACATTTCCAGTTCCATGGTTGAAGTAATATTACTACGCTACAATGCTACTACGATGGGCGGGACGTAAACAGAGCACGTAAGCCGTCGCGGTCACGTAAGGCTAGTCTGTTCCAAACCGTTTTTTTGACCAAGGAAGGACAGTGTCCTCATAGGCAAGACGTCTTGACATTGAGAAACACCCCAGGTATCAGAGGTTCAGTGAATGTGGTGTTAAAGGTGTAGAGAAGGATCATTGAGTCAGAGGACACTCTGTAGAAGGACAGAACGCCAGCAGGAACGTCCACATACACTGCTACTCTGTTAGCGACACATAAGAGAGGAGAAGGAAGAAGAAGAGAGACGTGTATCTATGTTATTGTGACAGACAGTAACTATAGTATCCACCACCATCAGATCAGCTCAGCCTCCAGGAATGATCATTCCATCCAAACTCAGTCTTTACTGCCTCCTCCTCCTGATTCTTCTGTAACTCACTGATATAGAAATGTCTCCCCTCTATTCAACCTCCCAGTAACAGTGACCAGTCAGACCAGGTCTACACAGAAGCTGAGGATAACCATCAAAGCTCTACAGTCTTCTCTTATTGCACTCCTGGAGAACCGCTCCATGACAGTCGGATTAGCAAACCATGAAGCAGTCCCCCCAGGCCAGAACGTCCCATAGCTTTCTTGCTGCTCTGACATCTGTCACCAGTGATACTGCATCACTTTTCAGAGACATGAACAGCAGGCTGGGTTTTCCTACATGACCTACTCTCCTGAACATCACTTATAATGCAAGTTAAGCAATGCAATTTTATTTGTATAGCAAACTTTCAACAGGGTAAATCAAAGTACTTTATGTGATTCAGTGATAAAGAAAAACAAAACATATGATACATGATTAAACAATGAAAAGCATAGAACCCAGCATTGGAGAACGTTAAAACAGCAATTATAAAGCATGACAAGCATAAAATACAGAGAACATAAAGAACAGCTAAAACAATTATAAATCAACACATGATACATCATTTTTTCATAAGAATCTCTAAACAGATGAGTTTTTAGTTTTGATTTAAAGCAGCTCAGTGATTCAGCAGCTTTGCAGTCGTCAGGAAGTTTGTTCCAAATAAAGGGGAGCATAGAAACTAAAAGTTTCTGATTTTCGATGTGATTAGTAAACTAGAGTTGGAGGACCTGAGTGGTTGCTATAGTGACAGCAGGTCTCCAACATACTTTGGTGCTAAACTGTTCAGTGATTTATAAACTAGTAGGAGTATTTAGAAGTCTATTCTCTGAGCTACAGGGAGCCAGAGGAAGGACTTTAGAACTGGGATGATGTGTTCTACTTTCCTGGTTCTAGTGAGAACACGAGCAGCAGCGTTCTGGATCAGCTGCAGCTGTCTGATTTTTTTAGGTAGACCTGTGAAGATGCTGTTGCAGTAGTCAATACGACTAAAGATGAACGCATGGAGTTTTTCAAGGCACTGTTGAGACTACAGCCCCTTTCAAACAGGCCATGGAAAACTGTAATTTTCCACACTTGAGTCCTAAAGTGTGAAGCTGTAAGTGCACACATTGCTTCACACTCCTATCATTTCACTTCTATTTTCCATTCAGCTTCATCAATCTTGAGCTTACTTATGTGCAGAATTGCACACGTCACAAAGATGAGCACTGTGACAAATTCTGCTGTTTTGGCCATCTTTGCAATAATTACTTTATTTAGGGATATGACATGTATGCCTGTCACACTAACTTTACATCATGTACGCATACGACCCCTCCAGACATTCATCAGTATCCATTACGGTACATTTCTTGCCCCGTTAAAGTAGCTGAGTAAAGAACAAATGTAATTGTTAGCGAATAGCATGCGTATCTAAAAGCAGCTTATATGTGACAGTCTGGGAGTCCTGACTATGACTATTGATTATGCGCCCTGGTTACTTGGCCACCATAATATCCCTTTGGATGACTGGTTAGCGTGCATGACTCTCACCTAGGAAGCTGGGGATCGAATATCACACAGGCCCCGATTATGTTCCTTACCACATATACAACTGATTAAATCAACAGCTTTACTTCAGTTCTGAGTGCAAAAGATCACTATATTTCATGTTTGCAGTTATTCATTTAGAGATTCATCAGTGCAGTTATTGATTAAGCTTTCTGATTTAACCCTCAACAGTCCCTTAAATAAATACTACACTGGGGATCCTCTGCACAAAAACATGTCCATGAAAAAAAATCATATTTCATTACTATGGGGCGCCAAGTGTAAAATTTTCGTTATTTAGTAGAAATGCACTTTTTTTGAACATTTAGCTTCATTTTTCCCCATTTAGCACATTTTCATACATTTAGTAAGAAAATGTTTCTAAAATTCAACATTTACCACCATATTTACATTTTAAAAATCTATATTCTAAATATTATTTCGAAATGTAACATGTTAAATCTAAATGTTAAATCTAAATGTTAAATCTAAATGTTAAATCTAAATGTTAAATCTAAAAGATTTAACATTTAGATTTAACATGTTACATTTTGAAATTATATTTAGAATTTAGATTTTTAAAATGTAAATAATTGTTGAATTTTAGAAATATTTTCTCCCTAAATGTATGAAAATGTGCTAAATGTGGAAAAATGAGCTAAATGTTCAAAAAAAAGTGCATTTCTACTAAATAATGAACATTTTACACTTGGCGCTGTGCACAGTTTACATTACTCTCAATTTTTTTTGCACAAATGCCATCCTTAGCTTCAGTCCTCTCAAAATATATTTTTGTCTTGTGAGATTTATGCACTTTACTGATAGGTTTTATATTTAAAAAAATCTGCAATCTAAAAAAACAAAGAAACAGGAGAAATGAAAAAAAAAATTAAAATAATTTGGAATTTACATCCAGAAGACTTGTTTTGGGGTTGAATCGTAAGAGCTTTGGAGTGTCACTAATGGGCATAAAAATATTTTTGATATCTTCCTACTTTTTGTGTAGCATTAGATTTTATAAAGAAAAACACCAAGGACCTTGAGCACAAAAAAATGCTCAAACAAAACTTCAGATAAAAATATATTACAAAACATTGTATATCTACATGAATCTCATCCTTGACTTTAGTCCTCCAAAAAAATAAAATATTTCATTTTTTTCTGAAATTTAACCCCTTTTATGCCATGTTTTATAGAAGAAAACAAATCAGCTCTTTTAAAAAAAAAAAGGAAAATGAAATAATTTTGTGTGTTATGACCGGATGATTTGTTTAGGGGGTAAATTGTCAGGGCTTTGGAGTGTCACCAATGGCCATTGTTACGTCCCATTCCCAGATGGAGTCTAAGAGACGGGGGGAGGAAGTAAAAAAAGTTAATTTGGGATTAAACGAAAAGGCAATCAAGTTTAGCTAAAAATAAGTTTATTTATAAAAGGAAATGAAAGATGCTGTGGCTGGATCATCCTGGAAAGAAAGAGAAAGTAAAACAAAGCCAAACTCCAGTCCAGAAAATCTGGAGTACCCTCTCTTCAAATAAAGGGAACTATATTTGAAAATTCCCCCTTAATAGGGGAAAAATGGTCCAGGCAAACAAAGGACGAACTAACCCAAAAAAACCCTCTTCAACAAGGGATCCAAACCAAAAGAAAGGCACTGTCCTTCACCCATCTGTGTCTGTCTGAAAAGGAGCTGTAACTGTTCCAATTAGTTCAAATTGAGGCCTAGCCACGCCCACCTGGTTTGACGCAGCAAAATGTCTGATAACTTTTTGCGGTAGAAATCTGGGTGTCTGAGAGGCCTCGGATGAGAGAATAAAACAAAGAAAGCGTCAGCTATATTCGTACGTTCTCTCTAAAAAATTGAGAGTAATGAAATCTATGCTTTTTACACCTTTTTGTTCATGGACATGTTTTTGTGCAGAGGATCCCCAGCGAAGGGACTATTAAGGGCAGTGCTTAGCTGCTCAGGCCTAATAAATAATAATCAGTTAAAAGCTAGGCCTGCTCTTAAAAGCGTGAACGTTCTCTGCAGCCCTGAGGTCCTTCGGCAGCCTGTTCCAGAGGTGAGGGCCACAATAGTGAAAAGACGCCTCAACATGAGTCCGTGTCCTGACTTTGGGGATAATAAGGAGACGGCGGCAAGAGGAGCGCAGAGACCGTGAGGGTTCATACGGTAAAAGCATTTCTGAAAGATAGGAAGGCCCAAGACCATTAAGACACTTAAAAACCATCAAAAGAACCTTAAGTTGAGTTTCCCCTGAACTTTATGAAAGTTTAAAGATGTAATTGTAAGAAGGTAAATGGTTTACAGCATCATTTGGAAAAAGCAGCAAATCTAATGTGTATTGGGTGCAGTTTGGGGGGGACGCTGGAGATTAATATACACTACAGGTGAAAAGTTTTAGAACATCCTAATTTTCCCAGTTTCTTGTTAAAATTTTGCAATTTGACTAGTAACACTTTGAAATGAACGCATGGAATAAGAAAACTGAGTTAAAGAAGAAATCATGGAATCAATTCTTAGATTAAAATTTATTCTAGACCTTTGATTCATCGAGGTAACCACCTTTGGAAGATCTAACAGCTGAACACATGTGTGGCATCCTTTCTACAATAGAAAGAAAATATTCTTCAATAAATTCTTCCCACATCTGTTGCAGAAGTTCCCATAAATGTGTGGCACTTGTAGGTTGCTTTGCTTTCACTCTTCTGTACAGTTCATTCCAAACCATCTCAGTGGGTTTTAAGTCTGGAGACTGCTGGCCACTCCATGTTTTCAAACTTACCATCTTGTTATTTCTTCCTTAGGTAGTTCTAGCATGTTTGTGTAATTGTATTGAAAACACTTTTTTTTTTATCTAATTCACCATCATTTCTTGTAACAAGCAAGACCAAAATAAAACCTGACTCCCAATTGATAGCACCTTTTTTGTGTGGTAGAATTATCGGCATTGGTACTTGTTAAGTACTCTGATCTAACTATCGGTATGGTATCGGTTTTGAAATAAGTGGTATTGTTGCATCCCTACTTGCAACTTTAGCTCAGTGTGAAGTCTCCTCGGTTTTCTCAAGAGCAATCAAGAAAATTCATTTATCCACATTTCATACCGCCTGTATTGAGTCTTATGCTTGGTCACAATTCATTTATAGCTAAATAATTTTATCTTTCACAAGCATCACACTATAGTGATTTATTTTTGTCATGGATTCTCCTGTGTTTGTCTAAACTTGACTTTACACTACAGCTGTATCCACAAAGATCACAGCGGAATGGCTTCTCTCCTGCGTGGATGACTCGCCTGTGTCGGTCTAAATTTGGCTTTAGACTAAAGCTGTGTCCACAAAGATCACAGCTGAATGCTTTCTCTCCTGTGTGGATTCTCTTATGTTGGTCTAAATTACCCTTTTGATTAAAGCTGTGTCCACAAAGATCACAGCGGAATGGTTTCTCCCCTGTGTGGATTCTCTTGTGTTGGTCTAAATGATACTTTTGACTAAAGCTGTGTCCACAAAGATCACAGTTGAAGGGTTTTTCTCCTGTGTGGATTCTCCGGTGTTTGTCCAAATGTGACTTTTGAATAAAGCCGTGTCCACAAAGATCACAGTGCAATGGTTTCTCTCCTGTGTGAATTTTCCTGTGGCGGTTTAAATGTGACTTTGCATTAAAGCTGCGTCCACAAAGATCACAGCTGAAGGGTTTCTCTCCTGTGTGGATTCTCTTGTGTTTGTTTAAAGCTGACTTTTCACAAAAGCGGTGTCCACAAAGATCACAGCAAAATGGTTTTTCTCCTGTGTGGATTACTTTCTGTCCTGTGTGGATTCTTCTGTGTCGGAATAAAGCTGACTTTTGCCTAAAGCTGTGTTCACAAAGATCACAGCTGAATGGTTTCTCTCCTGTGTGTATTCTCTTGTGTTGGTCTAAAATTGACTTTTGACTAAAGCTTTTTCCACAAAGATCACAGCTGAAGGGTTTTTCTCCTGTGTGGATTCTTCTGTGTTTGTCTAAATGTGACTTTTGATAAAAGCTTCGTTCACAAAGATCACAGCAGAATTGTTTCTCTCCTGTGTGGATTCTTCTGTGTAGGAGTAAACCTGACTTTTGACTAAAGCCATTTCCACAAAGATCACAGCGGAATGGTTTCTCTCCTGTGTGAATCTTGTGTTTGGCTAAATCTGACTTTTGAGTCTCTGCATCGTCTTCACTCGTGATGGAAGTGGTAGAAACAGGAAATCGGTCAGTGTTTTCCTCCTTCACAAAGAGCTGCTGTTCTTCTTGATCAGTCAACACTTCCTCCAGTTCTTCTTTTATGTAGGAGGACTCTTGGTCCTGCAGGACCAGACCATGACTCTTTTCTTCAGGAACTTCCATTTTAACAGGCAGCATCTGCTTGACACCTGAAGGAACACAATATGGATACAGTGAACCAATCTTACTTTGTATCGCAGTAAAAGGTGTTTTCTCCAATACAGCACGGGGGGTGGGGGTGGGGGTTGTACATTAATCTTCTATCTCAGTACAAACCTTCCATATCACTCAGATCCTCCAGCTCTGGTTTACTGACCATCCCTATAACCAGAAAAAAACATTGAGAAGTTAATTTAAATCTAAATTTAAAACTTACATACATGTATTTATACCCCCTTTCCACAAAGCAGCCTGGATCCCTATTGCGCAATGTTCAATTTTATGTCTGTGTTCCCACTGCAAACAGGACTCTGCCGAAGCATTAGGGGATGCTGTTGTGGCGTCATACGGCGGGGACGAGGAAGTGTAAAAATAAAATGAAAAAGCGCAGTAATAACACCACACATGAAGAAGAAAATCACGCTCAGTTGCCGCTTGCTGCCATCTTTACCTGTACCTACTAAATCAAGTTAATGGCTGGAACAGACAACTAGTTGTTTTTGTAGTCGTCGCAGAAGTGACGTTATGACTTCAGCCAATGAAAGGACTAAGCTGTGTGACGCCAATGTCACCGCCCCAACCGTACATGGACCAACATGCCCTGGTCCAGAAGCTGAAAGCGGACCACCTCCAGCCTGGTGCGGTCCTACTGTGGGAATAGCAAAAGACGCAGAGTGGACTGCTCTGTGGAAACGGGGCAATCGACTCGGTTATGAGTAACAGATCCTATTATTGCTTTTATTCAACTGCAAATAATTTCTTGTTTTTCTCATTTTCATACTAATTATTGCTCTGATTAAAAGTTAAATGTTATTGTCTTATTGTTTATGTTTCCTTGTATTTTAAATGTTTTTAATTGATAGTTTTTTGCTTTCTTTTAGTGATTCTATGTTTTAATTTTCACATTTTTTGTCATCATATAAAGCACCTTGAATTGCCTTGTGTTGAAAGTGTGCTACGCAAATAAAACCAACTGGCCAACCCATTTGGATATTGTAATATTATAGTGTTTGTGAGTGCTTTGGGTTAAAAGTGAATCTAGTATAAAGCCTCTTTTGTGGTTAGTTTGACTAGAAAACCAGTAAATGAATTTATTTTCAGTGGTCCCTTGTTTGTTGTGGGGGTTACATTCTAAAATAAACTTGTAATGGTCAAATCCGCAAAGTATTCATCCTTATTTTTTTTTTTTACAGTTATTATATATAACATTTCTATCTGAGTGAGGAACAAGGTTCTGCCTGTTAAAAATGTATATTTTAGAGGGATAATCTATAAATCTTATGTGAACATTGTATTAAATGTCTTAATGCGATTCAGAAAAGCCATACAGGCCAATTCAATCAGTACTTTGAAAACCCCATCCTAAATTTGTATTTAAATGAGCAGAGGAACAAGTTTACCTCGTTTTTATTTTTGTAACCCAGGTTGTAGTGTGCAAACAGAGCAGGATACTAAAAGATGTTTAAATAATTAGAATTTAGAAAAAGAAAAGTTAGGTGTGACCCCAAGTAGATGAAGATTCAATGCATCGATAAGCAGAGCCTAGGGGTGGGCGACATGGCAAAAGTAGGCTGTAATGATTTTTCAATTATATCACGATTTCGATTTCATCTTTTTTTTATGATGACCAACATAACTTAAATTACATATTAAAGAAGAGAAAACTTAATCAACACAGCGTTAACATACTAAAAATACGGTGAAAATCCTGATTGAAGCTATTAAAAAAAGCCTCATTGTATTTGAGCATTTTTCGTTTTTCAAATAACTTTACTTAAAAATACTTGAAAATTGTAAATGTATTTAAGTGCAATTATTTAAAAATGTAATCTTGACCTCCACACGTAGATCAGTAGACCATCGGTCGACTATAGAAAGATTCGACAGTTCCGACTTGAGTGTGTATATCCTTAGTCAGGTACACCCCTAAGACAAGTATAGCTTTTACTGTGCATTAAAAAGTAAACATGTTAACTTCCAATAAGTTACTATATTTTGTCTGGGAAAAAATAATATGCAAGTTACAGCAGTAGTGGTTGTGTTCGGCTGATTAGTGCAATTTACAGCACTGATGTGAACATCTATGTTTGTTACGCCACCTACACACCAAGAGCGAATTAAGCGAGCGGCGAGTCAGGTGTACATGTTATGTCAATGGAGGAGCGCGGCAGGGGGTCCCGCTTCAAGTCTGAAGCAGATATGCGTCACGAAAACGCTTTTCTGCCCGATCTGCGCGGAGGATTTGTGCGAATGAGGCGTTTGCGGCGCGTGAAAAATTCTGCTCGAGTTGGAAAAATCTGAACTCCAGCATCAAATCGCGCCGCGACAACCAATCAGGGGACAGAGTTTCAGTGATTCTGTGACTGTCATGGAGTCACAGCCTCAACAGGACATGGAGGAAATACTGATCAACATTGTAGCTAATCAACCCGAGCTAAACAACACAAGCAGTTTGCTATACAGAGACAGAAATAAAAAAATAAACTATTTAGACAGGAATGCTCTTAAGAGGTTTGTGGGTGGCTCTTAAAAGAGCCGTTGTTGCTGTAAAAGCACGTCTCAGCCTAGAAGTGAGACAGCTCCCACACCACGTCCCACGCTGCTCAAATATTATAAACTTTTACGAACGGCAGACAGATGGACAGCTGCTCAGAAATGTAGTTGGTGTTTTGGCAGGCGAAGCTTGGACCTTCACGGCACAAACTGGGTGAGCAGGTCATGTTCTCCAGGCGGCGAGGAGCCGGTGTTTATGAGAGGCTCGCTGCTGTTTATGGATCCCTCCGCCGTAGCTAGACTGTATCTGTAGCTCACCAAACCCCCAGTGCAGCGGTCCCAGCTCTACCCGAGGCAAGGCCGAACATATAATCCACTCCAATCCAATCAGCTCGGTCCATAATCCACCGCCAGATGCACTGTAGCCCCAGCTCTGCTGAAGGGCAGTTCGCGCGTGAAAATACAATATTTGAAGCGCGTCCAGTTCGCGTTGTACACGGTTCAAGGTGCGAATGTTCAAGCATCCAGCTGGGGGCATGTGGCGCGTTTTGACGCTTTTGGTGTGGACACAGCGTTAGGATCAGTTTTGATACAATCTGACAACTGTAGGGAGGAAGGGCCTGCGGGAATGCTCCTTCATATTCAGGTTTTATTTTCAAATGTTTTTATTAAGAGATTTTGAGTGGGCATGGTGTCAACCGAGCCACCGCAGACTGAGCATAACACAAAAACAGAGTTCAAGTTATAACAACCAGTAAACAAACAAACAAAGAACACGTGTTATAGGTGATACACCACTTTCAGCACACACTCCCATGGCCTCTGTGGCACACAATGGTCATCAATATTACCGTTAATCACTTCCTCCTGCGACATCTTACATTTTGGCTATCATGACAGGCCTAAATTCACAAGTCTGAATGTTTTTCCAAAAGAAATCGAGACCTCCCTCATAAAAATAAAACACAACTTGTATCAATTAGGGCTTGCAACTAATTATTATTTTCATAATCGATTAATCTGTCGGTTATTTTTACGATCGATTGCTTTTATTAATAATTTGGCTTTTACTTTCACCTATACAAGTTAGGAACAAGTTTTCTCGACAAGATGCGGCACAGAATAAAACGGCCGATTGTGTCAAATAGGGTTTCATATTTCATTCAAACTCACCTCCACTGGTTGGCAGACATGTCATACGTCATCACTGAGTCAGAAAAAAGTAATCCTATACAAAATTGTCGCGCTTGAGCGCATTGAATCAATTCCCGCATAGCGGATCTAGTGTGCGTCTGAGCTATTTTTAGTCAGAGCGTTAGTGTAAACATCAGCGAGTATTTACATCATCTTATTGGGTAATGGCATCAGTGAAGTTAACCAGCAAGTTTACCCGCAATGAAGTGTTGGATTTTCTATTTGCTGATCCTGATTCTGAACGGGAATATCTGCCTTCAGAACATGACGGGGATTCATTTAGTGATCGCGCTTTTTGGATTTTGGAGCACTTCATGCTTCCATCTGCTGAAAAAGCTTTATGGAGATGAAGATTTCGTTTTTCAGCACGACCTGGCACCTGCTCACAGTGCCAAAACCACTGCTAAATGGTTTACCGATCATGGGATTACTGTACTTAATTGGCCTGCCAACTCTCCTGACTTGAACCCCATAGAGAACCTGTGGGATATTGTGAAGAAAAAGTTGAGAGACCCAAGACCCTACACTCTGGATGAGCTTAAGGCCGCTATCGAAGCATCCTGGGCCTCCATAACACCTCAGCAGTGCCACAGGCTGATTGCCTCCATGCCACGCCGCATTGAAGCAGTCATTTCTGCACAAGGAATAACATAATTATTTGAAGCTCGACTTTTGTCTTAAAAACACTTTTCTTTTATTGGTCGGATGAAATATGCAAATTTTTTTAGATAGGAATTTTTGGTTTTTCTTTACTTTTTTGCCAAAAAAAGTAAAGAAATGGTCCAATGAAAACATTTTCAACAAACGCAGATTTCAACAATCAGAAATAACACTTACCAAAGACAGACAGACACTCCTAAGGAGGAACAGGGAACCTGTAGGTGTCCTGGTAGTAGACTGGAGCTCCAATTCGGCCCAGGAGTTCGTAAAATTAGCCGTGGGACAGACGGAAGTAGCGCTGAAAGCGAACCTCATCCATATGCAGCTCCTGGAGCAAATAGTTAAACTCCCCAAACTCAGAACGCATCTGAAGAATGAGCGCTGATGCGCCCGATGTCAATATCCGTCTAGCTTAATCTAGCAAATAAAGCCAAGCCACTCTCTCGTGATGATCCGCCATAGCTCAGAACGTACGGCAACAGAGGAAGCCCCGCCCACGCGTTGTTTCCTCATAAGCAGGCTATGGAAGCCAATAATAATATGCGTCAAACTTCATCCGTTGAATGCGTTGCCTGACGCAGACCAACTGTGCGGTGTGAATGCACCATAAAGAAACCATTTTAAAATGTACTATAAAAAACTCAGCGAGTCAAAAAAGGCGCATTATGGTGAGGGATCACTGTATTTAGCATTTATTTTCTTATTATAAGTTACTTAGCGGGCTGGATCCTCCTCTGCCGATCAACTCCAACAGGTTTTCGTCTCAGATGTGCATTTAGAGGAGGCATGCTTCTGTGCCACGCTAGATTGTCTTTTCACAGCATCTAGAGTGAAGGGCTGACAAACTTTTGATGTCTTTGTTCGTTTTTTTTTCTTCTTCAGTTTTATTGCTTCTCTTTATCCCTTGTACCTTTCTTTGCCCCGCCATCTTGCTCAGTATGACCATCTACGTCAACAATGTTTTCACTTAACGTTTTCACTTATACATTTATAACTTTGTGGGTCACGTTTTTGCAGGAGCTCCAATTAGGTAGGAGCGAGGGGAGGAAGTCTGTTTGGTCCCCTTAAATGTCCCTCGGTTGCTGAAGTATTCCATTCTAGTTTCAACACTAAGGCCAGAGGGGGTTGCAATCCTGATCAGTAAATCTGTTACATTTATATTAACTGATTTTATTTCTGACAAAGACGATAGATACCTAATAGTCTTAGGTGCTCTGTTTCACGTGCCTGTCCTATTAGTTAATGTATATGCAGAGAATTTTGATCCTTGTTTCATAAACAAGTTGTTTGAGAAGTTAACATCTTTGAATGACCGTTCTTTGTTTTTTGGAGAGGACATGAACTGTGCTATTGATTCTCAATTAGACCGTTCTAAACATGGCTCAACCCAATCACTAATGGCAAAGGCCCTTTTCAGTTTCATGTCTAGTAATGGCTATGTTGACCCCTGGAGATTTCGTAGTATGAGAAACAGGCAATTTTCTTTTTATTTGCATGTGCACTAGAATTTTTCTTGTATGGATTACTTTTTCGTTGATTCTAAACAGATGCCAAAAGTGACAAACATTTCACATCACCCAATTATTATTTCAGATCATGCACCAGTGTCCTTAAATGTTCAGATTTACCCCGAGCCTTGATACTCCACTCCTTGGCGATTCAACACCTATCAGATGACAAATTCCTAAAATTTATCACAAATGCTGTAGAACATTTTATTGCTCTTAACCAGTGTTACTGTGAAAATATCTCTGAGGCCCTACAATGAGAGTATTTGAAAGCATGCTTACAAGGTTGGATTATTTCATATTCTGCTCATAAAAGACAATCAAGGCTGTTGAATATTCAGACGCTCTCATTTGATTTCGAACCAGTGGACTAACAGCTTGCAAACCGCCCCTTCTAGTGATCTTTTAAAGCGTTGTGTGGCCTTAAGCCTAGTTTGTGCTTCTCACATTTGAGCGAGACGGATAGACGCAACGGCATTATCTGTCAACGGAAGGGCTCTTCATCACCTACGCAAGGACGCACGGAGTAGAGGCCCAATTTTTAACTATCCGTCTCCGTCAACGGAGAGCGTACGCATCCGATTGGTCAGTTCAGCAACACCAGAGATCGCTTCACCAGAACGGGGCTCTATAGTCGCTGTAATCAGTAGTTAATGCAGCGTTTGGCCACTAAATGCTTTATATTGAAAGGATAATTTATCTTCTCTGTTGTTCTGGCGATTTTGAAGAGGATTCTGAGCTCCACTACTAGTAAAAAGCTTTACAGCTTAATCAAAAACGTACTTTCTGTCGTTCATTGCTCCTTGAGGAAGAAATATGTTCACAAGCCTAGAAAAAAACCGAAACGACGCTGTGATAGTAGGCAGAAACGCCATGAAAACGTAGCACCCCCTGCTGTCCTGGTCGAGCAACGCTGAAAAAAAAACAATAGAGAGTGGAGTGGAAGAGCGGAGTACTATAAACGAAAAACGTCTCTGTCAATACATCTGACTGCAAATTTGTGGTCGGAGAAGCATAAACTAGGCTTTACATGGCTGAGCTTGACCTTATTAGAAACAGTGAGGTAGAGCGCTGGTTTCTTCAGTCCTGCTCTAAATACTATGAATATGGCAGCTTGCTAGCTCACCAGTTGCGTCACCAAGTACTCTTGCATGTAATACCTCGTATTAAGGGTGAATCAGGAGAACTGCATGATGATCCCAAGGCCGTTAACTCTGTTTTTTCATCGTATGACGAATCCCTGTGTAAGTCTTAACTCCCATCAGACCTAGCTGTCATGCACACATTTCTAGACGAACTTCAGTTTCCCCCATAAATCAAGATTTGATGAATCAATTAGACTATGTTGACTATTCAAGAACTTAATTGAGCCCAACAAACATGCAAAATAATAAAGCCCCGGGACATAATGGATAGAGCAGCTTGTTAAGCTAATTAAGCAAAAGGCAACAAACCGTGCAGAGATTTTTGCAAACAAACTGTAAGTAGATTTTTGCTGTTGGGTGAAGGTAATATTAGCTAAATGATAGCAAGTTAATACATGCAAATGTATTTTAAGCTAGTAACAATACCATGGTTACTTATGTTACATTCCTTGCTAATTATACATTTCTGTGCAGACCTTGTGCTCACAATTGCTTTCCACATATTTGAGATAAATCGTTCTTGCCTCATTAGAAAGATCAGAAAAAAGACATGAAGCCAACAGCTGCAGCTGAGACAATGACGTAGAATCTTAAGGTAAGGAGAGAAAGAGAAAAATTGCTGACAGAAACCAGGCACGCATCAGGACGGAGTTATAACTGATATTTCAGAATTACTACTCAGTCACACTCCAAAATAGGTTTTTGTCTGTGTGGTGGAAATATTTAATGTTAGGATTCATCTGTTCTGTGTAATCAACTGTGACGCATGTTTACCGAGTGCTGTAGTTTTATTTTGAAAGGTAGTCTTACTGCGCGACGCTTTTACCCGAGTCATGGTCAGAGTGTTTTGATAGTAAGAGTCCACATTCTGCGTTGTCATGGAGATGGCCCTCTCCGACTGGATGCTCAAAAGGTCTACAAGCTTCCTAACTGAGCAGAAAGGCGCCTCCAAGTCTCTGGTTTTCACCCTGAGAGTAGTATGTTATCAGTAGAGTAGATAGGCGCAAGGTTGCTAGAAACAATAAAAGCTTGATGTTGTTAGAATTGAGACGGGTCTGTTTTCTGCATTTTCTCTGATGTGAAACTGTTCTCCTGTTTGATAGAAGCGAACTGTAATAAAACCTCCAAACGCCTTGGGAATCTCCGTCGTCTTCATTAAGAGTTTCTGCATCCACGCATGCAAAGGGAGCAACTCAAAGTGCTCGACAGATTAAAATGACCCAATATAACCCATATTCCCTTCCTTTACCACACAAAAACAATTATGATACTTACACACAGACACAGACATAGCACAGACACTCGTAAGCATAACACATGAAACAAAAAGAGTAAACACTAGTCTGAGCCGGCAGCCCGTCACAAAGGTGAGGGTCTTAACAATGGAAGAGACCACAAGGGTTCGTACGGTAAAAGCAGTTCCCAAAGATAAGAAGGCCCAAGACTGTTAAGACACTTAAAAACCATTAGAAGTATTTTAAAATCGATCCTGAAACATACGGGGAGCCAATGCAATGACTCTAAAACCGAAGTGATGTGCTTCCACTTCCTCGTCTTGATCAGGAACGTGCTGTTGAATTTTGTAAAAGTTGTAGACCTGAAATCCTCTTTTTGGGAAGACCAGCAGGGCATTGCAGTAATCAATTCTACTGGTAATGAAAGCATGCATTAGCGTCTTTGGAACGAGAGAGAATGGGGCGGAGTCTGGCGATGTTCTTTTGGTGATAAAAACCTATATTCGTGATGTTTTTAATGTGAGCGATAAAAGTCAGCTCAGAGTCAAAGATCACACCCAGGTTCTTCACTTGTAAAGAAGAATTAAAAGCCTAAAATGGGCCTAAAACTGAACCCTGGGGCACACCACATGTGATCTTATGGACCTTAGAGGAACAGGTATCTAAACTCATAAAAGTTCTGTCTGTGAGGTTGGATGTGAACCATCTATGAACAGCACCAGAGAGGCCGATCTGTTTTAAACGAGTTAAAAGAATAGCATGGTCTACTAGTTGCTAGTTTTGTGCAACAGACAAAAATGTTGTAGCATCAATACAAAATATTAAAGTTAAAATAAAAAAAATTTAAAATAATATCAAAGCCTGAGTTGACAGAGAAAGTTGATAAGCTGCGTCATGGTATCAATAAAGCCTGATTGCATCGGTTTGGTTTTGTCGACTCAAAACCAATCCTGTAACCCCGAGTTTGTTCAGCTACCTTCATGGTACAGGCCCCTGTAATGGCATCCTGGGGCACAGCAGGTATCCATCATATTTACTGTTTCTGAGTTTGGGTTATCCGTATATAACTATAACTGATATAACTGCAGGAGGCAGCCTACCACCATGGCGCTGATTCGACTGAACTGTTGAATGTTGGGAGGGATGTACTCTAATTTATATTAAGTTCAATTTGGGAAAATGTACTTAAGAAAAAGCAGCGAAGCGAATCACGATTAGAAAACGTTTTCTCCACCCTACTCCCTTTCACGTAATAGGAATCATCTTATTTTGTGTAGCAATCGTATTTTGTTTTGTGTATAAGCATGTCTGGAATTTGTATGTTATTATGTGGCTATGTATATTGCCTGAAATAAAACAATCAACCAACGTTCTTTAGCTCAGTGGGAAATCACTTCGGCTCTTGCTCTCTCAGGCTTTTTAGTTTTTCCCAAAAACAAATTCAGTATTCTTAACCAAATATAATTTCAAATGTTTACAATTAATTTATAGCTAAACTGATCACAGTGGAATGGTTTCTCTCTCGTGTGGATTCTCGTTCATTTGTTGACTGTTTTAACAAAGTCACAAGTAAAGGATGGTGTTGGTGTCTGCACTGTGTTTTGTGAGTCTACAGTTTTCTTAACCAAAAACATTTCTTACTAACCAAACTGCTTGAACTCCCCGTTGTTGGAGGATGCGGTGGTAGAAACAGGAAAATGGTGAGTGTTTTCCTCCTTTACACAAAGCTGCTTTTCCTCTTGATCAGTCAACACTTCCTCCAATTCTTCTTTTATGTAGGAGGACTCTGGGACCTGCAGGACCAGACCATGACTAGTTTCTGCAGGAGCTTCCATTTTGACGGACAGCATTTGCTTTATACCTGAAGGAACACAAGATGGATACAGGAAACACATTTAACTATATATTAGCACAAAGTATCACTTCTCCACCAGGTTAAGCGCTTCACTTCAAGTGGCCAACCAATTTATATATTTTGATATTATTGATTTTGATCAGAGCTGGGCAAAATGAGGTATATTTAATATTGCGGTATATTGAGTATTTCACCTCAATAACAATAAGTGGACGATAAAAACGACCACATGAAACACCCCAACCCCCATCCCGCTCTATTCTGTATTCAATGTCCGGTAGTGGTCAAATTTACATAATGTTCTTGAAGATATAATGGCTTTTTGCCAATATTTGCAAAATTATTAGTTATTGAATATATATATATATATTTAATGGCTGCAAAGACACTTATAATTCAGTGATTGATTCCCACTCCTTTATGTATTTCTTAAGAGTCATGTTTAGACTCAGAAGTGATCTCACACATCAGATGAGGTGAGGAATCGACGGGGATGAGTGAAACGTGATTTTAGTGTGCAGTCGTTTATTTTAGACAGAAAATATTTTACATCGAAGCACAGGTGGGGTCAGGCAGCAGCAGCTTTAAGCGGTGTATCGACAGTAACAACTCAGCGGGGTTAAATCTGGACCTGGGCGGGTGGAACTGTTGGGTTAAGGTGTGTCCACACCAAACGCGATAAAGCGACCAAAAAAAGCGCGATACGCGCCTGCCTAGCTGTTTGTTTGGACATTTGCACCTTGAAGCTTGTCCAAAGCAAATCGTCTGCGCGTGAAGCGGAAATGCGTAACTTGTGGGAGGAAATAGTCCCAGGTGGTAGTTTGCAAGATGGCAGCTGTCTATCTAGCGTTCGAATAGAAAGTCTTCCTTCTCTATTTACTGTGGTCCTCCAGAAGCGTGAGCAGTTTGGTGAGTTTCACCACTTGTTCCAGGAGCTGCGTCTGGATGACGGCCGCTTTCAGCGGTACCACCGTCTGTCCCTCGCCCAGTTCGAAGAGCTCCTTTCCCGCGTCGGTGCAAGCATCGCCCGCCTAGACACCAACTACAAGCGCTCAATCCCACATGCAGAGCGCCTGTTCAACTGCCTACGGTTAGTAAAAGTATTTAATACCCTAATCCTTTATTCATTTTTTTGCTAATATATGCTAAGATATTAGTTTATACACCGATAACATGGATGTGCTATGCTATCTTCAAATACCGTCGGTGTTTACTGATAGCCAGCTATGATATTGAAACGACTTTTTAGAATATTTCTAGTTATCTCAAAAAGGTCTATCTCATCAAGTCCTGAATTAATTGGATTTATGTTAAGTTATCGGTGTTTGCAATGATAGCACAGCTGTGGTGTCATATCAATGTATGCTTTCTGTGTTTGGTGATCTAAAACTGTGGTATGAGGACCACTATTGATCTTTTACATTTTTTTATTTTGTTTTATTTAGACCTGGTTTAGTTCTGGTATAGAACCAGTTAAACATTTGAATTTAATCCCTGCAGTTTTCAGACTCTATTACCAGCCTTTTTAAAACAGAGCAAGATAAAATTGTGAACCGTTTGGTTCATCTTTACT
Organism: Apricaphanius iberus; assembly: GCA_028564705.1. Lineage (NCBI taxonomy): Eukaryota > Metazoa > Chordata > Actinopteri > Cyprinodontiformes > Aphaniidae > Apricaphanius > Apricaphanius iberus. The sequence goes on along the minus strand of JAPXFQ010000484.1, from coordinate 208,291 downwards.
TATATCTTGATATGCTATGTCATATCACAGTATAATTTTTCACAAATATTAATGAATTAACAAAGGAAAGAGCTACATGTCAACATCCAAATATTTATTTCTATTAATCTCTCAATTAATTCCTACCTGATTGACATGTTTAGGAATTATGAGTGATTGGCACACTGTAGTGGTAAAAGTCGCTAATCAAATTATGATACGGTAAAGTTAAAACTATGGATGCACCGATAACGTTAATGGTATCGATGCCAATACAGGTCTTATGTGCTGGATCGGTTCGTTAACCGATACTAAAAACGTAGAAACTGCAATAGTTTCACAGGAATTTTACTTTTCACCTCTAATTTCACTTTTGCTGTCATGTGTGATATGTGACAGAACCCGACAGTCATTTTAACAGCTATAACTCAGCCATTTAGCATGCTAGCAGAAAAACTGACAACATTTTAGAGAGTATTTACACAAAGGATTTGATTTATTCCAAATCTAAAATAATTCACATACATTTTTGGGGACATTTTTTCGTGTCACGCGACAGGAGCTGACGTAATTGCTCGACCTCAGGTAAAAACATGCAGAAAGGCTTATGATTCCTAAATTGAAGGATAGAACTTACCTTTGGTTGGCGTCAGTGTGTGATGAAAGGCAAATGAGGTCGCTTCCTGTGATTTGGGACCTTAAAGACTTATTAAACGCTTTTCTTGAAATCTTTTATGCAAGTGTGACAGAAGCCTGGGAAAACTTGTAAAATATCGATTTATTATTTTATTTTTTTTACTAAAGATTTAATTACATAATACAAATTATAACAAATATGCTATGGTATTGTTTGTTGTATGAATTTTAAATGTAACATTAGTATTTATATGATGTATAGAATTGAGATTTGACCTGGGACGGTATTTTTTAGGAGTTTTTAATTTTAAAAACTGTTGTTTAAACAAAACAAAAAACAATTGAATTGAATACATAACATATTCTGTTGTAAAACCCTCAAAATTAATTCTCTGTATGACAGTTTTGGGATCTATGTGGATTACATCAGTTTTACGATCAATAGTTGTGCCAGGAGAGCAAATGTAAGTTTCTGTAGAATGTCCCATATAAAAATCAAACTCCACAGAAACTTACTGAGGAAGCCATTCAAACGGGTCAAACACGCAGTCTGAAAAAATTCTTATTTAAGCACCAAGTTTCAAAGTTACATTTTTTTACATAAGAGCGTTAACGTCTCAAACAAATATGCACCAAGGGGCAAACTCTGCCCGCAGAATGTGAAGCCAACGCGGAAGTAACAAAAATTGCAGTTCCCCCCTCATCCACTGGGGGCTGGCTCCAAAAAGGAGCAACTTCCCATTGACTCCCATGTTAAAAAGGCCAACTTTGCAGCAAAAATAAACATGTTTACAGCCTGGTTCAAAAAAACATTTTAGGTTAGATAGTTCAGGTTTACCGTCATGATAACTCTGAGGGGGGTGAATATTTTTCTAACTTCTCCATTTATTTGTAATTTAATCTTGAAATTATGAATAATTAGGGGCTTGTCCTTTTGATTGACATGTCCGTCTAGGCTAACGCTGGTGGCTAACTGTAGCTAATGGTGGCTAACTGTAGCTAATAGCTGCTCCGTAGTCTGCTGTCCCCCTCTGCTAACGGGGAAGCTCTTCACATCCTGGGAATAACGTAAAGACTTCAGTCATTTGGTGTTTCTGAGCTCCACTATTAGTTGCCTCTGCAGTTTTTCTTCTGTTTCGGATGTTAATCTGCAATTATTGGGCAAAGGCTTGCTGTGGTTTTGATTACAGTAACAGACCGTCCAAGAAGTTTATGTTTTCGGGGGAGGCTTCATACCGGCTGATGCTTAACCAGCTTGGGGGGTCTCTGTCAGGTGGCAGAGAGGAAGGCTGTTCTGGTCGGCGCTTTTATCTCTTTCTACACGCGAGTTGGAGCTGGCGATCGGTCGGGTAGCAGCAGAGCCGCTTGCCTTTGCAGACTTTGTGACTGCTTTTTGCTGGATGTGTTGTTAAGATGAACCTGTCCTCAGCCTCCACCGATGGTAATGGAAATAACACCATATTACGGCGTTGGAGTTTCTGAGAGTGACGAGGGGACTGACGCGGACAAGATGGTGGCGGTGGGAACCACCCAACTGGCCTCATTTTCGCTCTTCAGAAACCTACCGGAAGGTTAGTCCATTGTTTTATACAGTCAATGATATGCACTCAAAGGTTCACTCAGGCCAGCAATCATTTTGCTTGAGTATTTTCTCACAAACCGGTTCTAACTAGATTTTCTGCTATCCTTCTTTTGCAAATGTCTTGTGACTTCTTGCTGAATTTCCTTTGACAAATTCTGCACACACACCGAGCTGCAACTTCCTGATTTTTACACACACACATCAAGGTCAAATGTCTCCATATAACATAAATAAAACATAAAATACCTTCATTTCCCACTGATGTTTCTGCAATCTTCCGTTTATATCTGCTACCAATGGACGTGATTTTACTAACAAACCCCAGTAAACGGAATTAGGCTGCCGCTTGCCTTTGCTGCTGAACTTTATGCTAAGCTAACTAGCCTTTGAAGCTAACATGCTTCCAAGCCTCGTACTATCAGAATGTTTAACGGGTTACTTGATGAGTTTGATGACCGCTCGATAAATACATTTAAAGGATAAAGCAACATTACATGTTATTTCTGGCAAAGATAAGGAAAGCAATCTTACCGTTTAGTTCAAAATAAGTTAGCCTGGAGCACAGCGTTGCTGGGTGGGCTGGGGTCCTTCCTTCAGTCAGTAGTGGAGGTAGCTGCCCACACAGGTGCCTGATTTATTTTTATTTTTATTGTCCATTTCCCCCCTCAATTTTTGAATCTTGGTTCTATTTGAAAATGTAATCTTACATACCTTTTTCTTTTTAATTGCAGTTACTTCACAGAATGAGCAACATTGAATTTGAAAATAAAAAAACAGTTTGGATGATTTTTTTTGTTTTATTGATGAGTCAAGAATGCCATTTGTAGTCAGAAAATGAAAAAAGAATTTCTTAAAATGCATTTTTATTTTATAATTGGATATTTCCAACTTAAATTTGTTACAATTTTGTTGGGGTTCTATTTGTATTTTGTGTATTTGTATTTTGTTTATTTTGTATTTATTTATATTAAAATAAACAATAAATACCTTTTCTTTTTCTTTCTTTATTTGTATAGCACAGTTTCAACACAAGGCAATTCAAGGTGCTTTACATGATTTTAATGAAAAAAGACCCACATTTTTAACCAGATTTTTCAGAGTTCTATTGAGTGAATAACCTTTTTTTTCAATTCACATTCACCATGTTCAATCGCACCTCTCCTCACTGGCTAAAGAACCACATCCTAGCATGAACTAAATAACGAGGGATGTAACACAGGTAGCAACAACAAGAACATTAGTATACTCTTTCTCTTATTAATTAGCTTAACTGTAGCATCTAGCCTACTGAATAGCCATCATTTAGAACATTATCTGCTGGCAACAGTATTACAACTTACACGGTTTGTTTGGAAAAAACTGTGCCAAGTTCTTTGCCTTTTGCTGGCTCTGGCTGGTTTGCTGAACATGGTTCTGACACACTGCGCAGAACTGCTCACTCAGCAGCATGTAGGGTTGCCAAGTTTCATAAATTAAAATAAGGGACGCTTAGGCTACAGGGTGTTATTCACCACGGGCTGAGCCGTCCGACTCGCGGGGAGATGGTGATAAGCGTTCATCCAGACTGGTCATCAGTTAAGTTTAAAATGCTTTATTCACAATAAACACATTAATGCATCAGTTCTGTAAGTTAGGCTACGAAAAGCTGCAATGAAATGCATTCACATAAAAAGGGAAATAAAGTGTATACAACGTATGTTAACATGCAGTGTGATCTGACACATGACGATACTGATAATAAAATGTGGTTTGTTAGTTGAGCTTCCAACAATGTATTTACAATATTGTTTTCTAAAGTGACTGTATGGGGATATTGCAGATGAACACTTTTAAACTTTTTTATCTGCTCATTTAAATAAAAATTTAGGAGTGGGATGACAACTAGTTAATTAATTTGGGTTGCATGGCTTGTCTGAACAAGAAACCATACTAAGAAATTTAATGCAATGTTCACTTAAAATGTATTGGCTATTTCTCTAAAATGTAAATTTCTAACAGCCAGAAACCTATCCAAACATTTTTCATTTAAATCTATTTATTAGCCTAACAATTAATCGGTTACCATGATTTGTTCTTTATGTTGTCATTTATATTGATTGACTAACAGAATATATCTAAGCCTACTGGCTTGAAAAAAAAAAAAATCCTCCACCATTAATCCAACAAAAATAAAATTCCACATGGACAAGACATATTTAAAAATGCACAATAAATGTAATCTATTCTAAATATTTTAGCCTATATCTCGCATAAGCCTCACAGATTGTATTTTTTTGCGTTTTTTTTGCGTTTTTGTGTGCCTGCCGTGCTGTGCAGCAAGAGTTCCCAGTGTGCAACTGAGAACTCTCGCTATCGTTTCACAATTTGCCTTGTGTTCGTTTTTACTGACCATGTCCAGCCAAGGATGCGCCTCTTCCCACTCACCTGTATCTCTGTAAGCGTTTTTGGGACATTTTTTTAAAGGTGCTGAGTGGGAAGCGCCTGTGTGTTTTGTCTGTCTACCTGATCCATCCTGAGAGTGCAGAACTAACGAGCCGCAAACGCAAACAATTTGTGGACCCGTTTGATCCCGCCGTCAGTTTTGCTGAATTTAGCTGGGTGATATTTATTTTATTTTTATATAGGTTATGTAGTTAGAATAAAGCAGTATGAAGTCCATGACCGACACACATATTAGACATTTAGGAAAATATGGAACAAATAGCTTCCCTTATTAGTTCAAAACAGGACGGCACATTTAATAGTCAAATACGGGAGGATTCCGTATTTTAATGGACGGTTGGTCACCCTAGCAGCACGTCTCCTGTTGATGATCCACCGAATACCTGGTTTAGCGTGAGCACCCTCATGGTGCATTTGAGACCGTTCGGAAAAACATGTTACTGCATGTTGACAAAGGATAAATTGGTTGGAACGGCTGTAAAAAGTGTGGGGGACAGAGGGCACAGATACAAAATGTGTGTGGGACATGTTCTTGAGGTAGGTTTTGAACCAGATGAGTACTGTACCAGAGAGTCCGACCCAGCTCTCTAGACATTCCAGTAATATATCATGATCAGTGGTGTCAAAAGCCGCACTGAGGTCTCAAGCTTGGTTTATGCTTGCCGCATGAACATTCCGCGCGGAAACGAGAAGTGCGGAACCGGCCGAGACGCCGTCGAGCAGCGTTTATACTTTTTGCGGCTTGTCCCTGCTGAGAGACAATAATCTTGACGACCGTAGGGGGCGGCGCAGGGCTCTACGGCATACATACAACACTACACCATTGTAGAAGTATTAATCACTGTTTTTTACAGGATGGTGACGCCCGTGAGCTTAAACAAAGCAGAACTTTTGTGCTGTTTACTTAGGAAAAAAGACGAAAAATGAAACAGTCCTCTCGTCCATTGAAACACAGTTGATCACAGTGATCTCTATCGGTCGAATGATAAAGATGTCTATTTACGAACCTCCGGCAATACGAGCTCGTCAGTCCACCATGTTTTTCCGCACAGGACTGTCCGCGTAGTTACACATTTTCCTAGGTGCGCGGTGCGGAAATTTTGGGGCGGGAGGAGGCCGCGCAGAGAGGCGTGGTTGCTGAAATGACGTAATTTGGCCGTGTGGACCCGTGCGGACCTCGCGGACGCGGCAAGCATAAACCAAGCTTAACAGTACCAGTACTGTGGTTCTACCACAGTCAGTATTTATACGGATGTCACTGAAAACTTTGACGAGGTGCTGTCTCTGTCCTTTGGTGCCTACGAAAACCAGACTGATAAATATCAAAGCGGTTGTTCATTGTTAGGAAGCTGTTTAACTGCTGGAATACAGCTTTTTTTTAACAATTTTACAGATAAATGGGAGATTAGAGATTGGTCTGTAGTTTTGCATTTACATGCTGTCTAGGTTCTTATTTTTTAGTATCGGCTTGATAACTGCTGTTTTTAAAGCTTAGGGGAAAACACTTGATAGGAGTGATAGCAGTCAAAAAGACTAATAATTTATGGTTAATTACTGTTATTAAGGGGCACCACCTGGACTACCAGGAACAATTTTAATAACCAAATGTTTGTGTCAGTCACATAATCTGAAGGAATGCATTCTTTATTGTCTATTGACCATAAACTTTGCCAAATATGTGTGGGACAAGAATGGCACCAGTTACTTTCCAAAATACAAGAATATATTTACATAAGAAAAAAAACAAATATTTAATCACTGAAATTAGTAATAAAAGAACACACTACTGATAGTTAAAAATAAAAGAACACAAAAAGTGGAATATGTAATAGGATGAAAAACCATGAATTTTGATTCATGCTTGGAGGAATCTGGATGCAAATCAGACCCAGAACTCGATTTGCAGATGCCGGAAGGAAAGATGAATTAGTTTCACTAATTTTCACAAAAATTTCACATTTTAACAAATTTAGCTCCATTGATTTATGTGTAAACCAATAAAAAACAAAATGTAACATTCTTTGGATCAAGAAATGTTTAAGAATTCTCTGGAAAAGAGTAATTAACCTTTGGAAAATTACTTAATTCATGAACTGGTCACCAAATTAAACAATTTACTTCCAGTATTTGATAGAAAAAAGGGAATTCCAAACACAGCTAATGAGATTAGTTTCTGTTCTTAATCTTCTCTGAACCAAGCTTTATTTGAACACCTCTGTTTATTCATTGAACGATTACTCGATTACTTGACTGCCAGTGGGAGTTCAGGTGTTAAAGGGCACACAAGATTCAGACCACTCTCTGAAACAAACCTACTGTTACCATAACCTTTTCAGGAGGAGGTTATGGTCAGAAATTAAGTTGCTATGGTTACTAACATGCCATGAAAGATGCCTCCATTTTTGGAACCAAAAGTTGAGGTTATCCACAAATTTATCCAGTTATGTCCCATAACCAGCTTTCTGGAACAGAGCCCTGTTGTATGTACAGTTAATGGCTATAAAATTGATCTGATTAATTGTATTGTCTAAGCTCATACTCAGCCATAGCAGCCTTACATTTTGTTAGTTAGACTTGCTGATTGTGGTTCCAGTGATCACTCTCCTAGCACATACATTTCACCTCAGATGCACCTTTGGAGTTTCTCTTTAGAAGCTGGACGCTGATGGAATAATATCTCTAAAACACAGTGTACAGATCAAAGTAGCATCACTCCAACCACCCAACCCAAGACAGTCCTGACTTATTGCGCTTCTGGAGAACCGCTCCATGACAGTCGGATTAGCAAACCATGAAGCAGTCCCCCCAGGCCAGAACGTCCCATAGCTTTCTCGCTGCTCTGACATCTGTCACCAGTGATACTGCATCACTTTTCAGAGACATGAACAGCAGGCTTGGTTTTTCTACATGACCTACTGTCCTGAATGTCACTTATAAGGCAAGTCAAGGCGAGGCAATTTTATTTGTATAGCCAACTTTAAACAGGGTAAATCAAGGTGCTTTACATGACTCTGATAAAGAAAAACAAAACATATGATACATGATTAAACAATGAAAAGCATAGAACCCAGCATTGGAGTACGTAAAAACGGCAATTATAAAGTATGACAAGCATAAAATACAGATAAGATAAAGAACAGCTAAAACAGAAAATAATTACATTACAACATATGATGCATCATTTGGACAAAATAAGATCTAAACAGATGGGTTTTAAGTTTTGTTTTAAAGCAGATCAGTGTTTCAGCAGCTTTGCAGTCATCAGGAAGTTTGTTCCAAATAAGGGGAGCATAGTACCTGACATCTTGCAACATCTGATCATTTGAACGTATATTGGCGACTGTGGCCCAGTGGTAGAGTAGTTGACTTGCAATCGGAAGGTAGTAGGTTAAATTCCAGTTTTATCAGTGTATGAAAGTGAGTGTGAATGGGTGGATGTGGCTTCAATGTAAAGTGGTTTGAGTGGTCAGTAGTGACTAGAAAAGTGCTATATAAGTTCAGTCCATTTACCAAATTGCTATACTTATGCAAAATATCTTAAGCAAGGTGCCACAATGCCTGTGAAACCTTTAATAAAAAGCATTTTTTTACTGCGTAGGTTCACCCAAATTCCTCTAAGTGTGTGTTATATGATGTGGTATTGAGGCCAAAATGAAGACTACTTTCCTAACACAGGAGGCTATATCCATTCCAAAGCCAGCTACTGATCTGACTATTGAAAGAGCAGCGCTAGCAACTGAGGGGGAAACCGCTCGCTAGCTGTAGCATTGGATAGGCTAGCAGCTAGCATTCCTTGGCTCATCACCTGCTTTTTAAGAGGATCTTTGTTGACATCTTTTTGCGAATGCTCGAGTGGTTGAGTAGCAGAAAGCAAACTAAATGAACAGCGGCTATATAGAAACAACCAACATTTAGCAGACAAAATCCTGGAGATAAAAACCACGAAATTCCACGAAATTCTCAATGCGAGTGCAAACCAGGGTAAGTCCTCAACGATCACCATCCTTATTTATCTATGGAAATGTGGCCGCTGTTGTACGAGTTATGTTGCCGTCTGGTTCTGGCAAAAACTGAATATCAGCACTTGGTTATTTTTTTAATCCAGTCTTGGAGAAACATGCAGTCATGTAGCAACTTTAATGATTAAATAAATGAAAAGCAGCTGTCTGGATTGGATTTACAGCAGGGGGCATAGACAGGGTGCTGATTGCAGCTTAGGACACCTGATTCACAACGTCAAAAGTTTAACACAGAGGATTTTAAAATACGCTAACCTCACGTTTTTGTTGTTTTTTTTACATAAACATTATCTTGATAACAAATATGTGGTCACAAGGACTTACCATGAACAAAATTAGCCTCACAAAGTTTCAGTCGCTGCAGAAATCTAGACTTTTTTTTTGAGCATCCAGGTTTAATATCCTGAATGCCTGCAATCTCTTTTGTGTTTTGAAAACACTTTTGATCAGGCCCCCAGTGGGCTGTACTGTTGACCACACAGCAGGAGTGAATCTTCTGTTACGCCAAATCCTCCTTCAAATGTACAAAATAATCGAATTAAAGGCAAAGACGCAGTTTCCTGTCACCCACTACCATGATGCATTGCGAGAAAAAAAACACTGACGTCACATAAAGATCCTCCAATTGGATGTGTGTTTTCATCTACCATCTTTCATTAACAGTTCGTCAACAAAAAAGTTGATTTGACGTTGAGTTGCTCTTTAACTTTATGGAAGTTTAAAGATGTAATTGTAAAAAGCAAAATGGTTTTCACAATCATTTGGAAAAAGCAGCAAAGCTGTTGTGTATTGGGTGCAGTTTAGGGGGCACCGAAGATTACTTTTTAATAAAAATCTTTTTTACATATAGCGTTGTCAAACCAACTTAACCTTCATGAGGCCCAATCATGAGCAGTATTGCAAAGTTTTTGAAACAAGTTCCAAATTTAAAAATTCTATCCATAGGTGAGGGGAACAGCATCTCAAACTCAAACAATCAATGACAAAAATTAAAGAAAAACTACAGGACAATGATCATTAAGGACACTAACAAATGCTCCATAAACTTTGGAGCTTTGCAACTTTAGCTCAACGTGAAGTCTCTTGAGTTTTCTCAAGAGAAACTTAGTAAATTCAGTTAACCACATTTCATACCCCCTGTATTAATTCTTATGCTTGGTAAAAAATCATTTATAGCTAAATAATTTTATTCCATCTTTCACAAGTATCACACTATAGTGATTTATTTCTGGAATGGGTTCTCCTGTGATGGTGTAAAGATGACTTTTGACTAAAGCTTTGTCCACAAAGATCACAGTGGAATGGTTTCTCTCCTGTGTGGATTCTCCTGTGTTCGTCTAAGCTTGACTTTCGACTAAAGCTGCGTCCACACAGATCACAGTGGAATGGTTTCTCTCCTGTGTGGATTATCCTGTGCCGGTCTACATGAGACTTATGACTAAAGCTGCGTCCACAAAGATCACAGTGGAATGGTCTGTCTCCTGTGTGGATTCTCCTGTGTTGGTCTAAATTTGTCTGTCGATTAAAGCTGTTTCCACAAACATCACAGAGGAATGGTCTGTCTCCTGTGTGGATTATCCTGTGTTGGTGTAAAATTGACTTTTCACTAAAGCTGTGTCCACAAAGATCACAGCAGAATGGTTTCTCTCCTGTGTGGATTCTTCTATGTTTGTCTAATTGTGACTTTTGACTAAAGCTTTGTCCACAAAGATCACAGCTGAATGGTTTCTCTCCTGTGTGGATTCTTCTATGTGTGTCTAATTTTGACTTTACACAAAAGCTGTGTCCACAAAGATCACAGCGGAATAGTTTCTCTCCTGTGTGGATTCTCCTGTGTTGGACTAAATTAGACTTTACCCTAAAGCTTTGTCCACAAAGATCACAGCTGAATGGTTTGTCTCCTGTGTGGATTCTTCTGTGTGTGTCTAAAATTGACTTTACTCTAAAGCGGCGTCCACAAAGATCACAACGGAATGGTTTTTCTCCTGTGTGGATTCTCCTGTGTCGGTCTAAATCTGACTTATGACTAAAGCTATATGCACAAAGATCACAGCTGAATGGTTTCTCTCCTGTGTGGATTCTGCTGTGTTGGTCTAAATCTGAGTTTCTACTCTCTGCATCATCCTCACTCATGATGGATGTGGTAGGAAGAGTAAAATGGTTAGTGTTGTCCTCCTTCACACAGAGCTGCTTTTCCTCTTGATCGGTCAACACTTCCTCCAATTCTTCTTTTATGTAGGAGGACTCTGGGACCTGCAGGACCAGACCATGACTCATTTCTTCAGGTTCTTCCATTTTAACAGGCAGCATCTGCTTGACACCTGAAGAAACACCATATGGAAACAGTGAACAAATGTAAGCTGGTTGTTGCACCTGTCTCTGGGAGCGTGGCGCGGTTTAGTAACGTCGGGCCGACAGTAATCAATTACCAGCACAAAATCAATGGCAATACCCAAGTCCCACGGTACAAGAGGACGGATTGTCCTATGTAGGGCGTACCGAATGGACCAGTACCTTACTCCATCCAGTTGCATCCCTAATCTGTACATCAGCTTCAACCACAATACCAACGTTATGCCTAGGTAATACCCGCTCTGAAAAAATGACAGATTTACAAACAATGAATCAATCATTTTTTATGAAATTATTGACAAACTAAGCTCTGCCACTTGGATGTCTTACCTACAGGTTTTCTTATAAAGGTCTTCCCAGTCATCAGGGCGGATCTAATCAAAATAGTTAACTCATCTCTGTCAACACTTACCCCAATAAAATTGTCTATTGCAACATCTATCAGTTTACAAAAATCTACGTCTGTCAAAAGATTAGAATCAAGAATCCAAGAATAACTGGAACACCTACAAGGAAAACTTAAGTCGATTAGTAGAGGCATAGTTTGACTCAACAGTAGCACAATATTCCACATTTCAAATTCGCATTAGCTTGTAAAACCCAGTGTTACAACGATTCAATTTTATATGGCCAAGTGAATGAGACGTTATAGATACAACAGGGTATATGGATGCTGAACTACCCGTGTTGCTACTGGATTGGTAAGTAATAAATGTTTGCTCCGGGTTTATTTGGGTATGATTATGTGATACACTGCCAGAAAAACTGACAGTTTTCCAACTGACACACTGTTAGTTTTATGTTATGTTTTGGCTGGCGAGCTTGTTAAAACAGTCAGTACACTTCTTCAGATGCGCTCCATAGAGATTTATTTTTGTGACAGTAATATTACGTCTCAAGGTACGTTTAGACTGCCCTCTGCTGGCAGGCACCAGGGCAGCTAGATTACATGTAAAGTCTATGGTACCTACGCAGCATGTGGGCATCAAGCGGCAGCAAGCTGGCATGCACAACAGTGCAGCTGGCATCAGCACATTCTCACGGCTGCCGCTCGTCAAGGCCTCAGTGCACCTGCTGCACGAAGTTGGGAAAAGTGAACTTTTGGGCAGCAAACGCCTGCATTCAGGCCGCAGAGGACGGTGTGAACGTACATTAAGTGGGTGCTAATCCCCTCTGCTATGCTGCAAGGGGCACAGAGCTTTTTTTTCCCCACTGCATGACATCTTTCGTCCAGCAATCAGCAAGTCGCCTTTATCTTTCTCACTTCTTAGTGTCTTATCCCTCAGTCCTTTGTGTGTCTACTGCAGGGGTCCCCAACTCCAGGACTCAAGTGCCAGAATCCTGCAGGTTTTGGTGCTTTCCCTAGTTCAATATACCAGAATCAAATGATTGCTCGTTAGCAGGCCCCTGCAGAACTATGCCACGCTGAGGAGGAAGTTACAGAATTTGAATCAGCTGTGTTGGAGCAGACACACATTTAAAACTGGTAGGGCAGCCAACCCTTGAGGCCTGGACTTGGGGATCCCTGGTCTACTGCCATTGAGTATCTTTTTGCATTCTCCTCTAAAAGAATCAATGGAGGATCTGGATATGGACTACTCAGATGATCTCAGGGTGTATTTAGACACAAAAAGTCCTTTGGTCCGGTTGTTTGGTCCGGACCAAAGGAAAACTTTTTTTTTTGGTGCGGTTTGTGTTCAGACTGCTTATTTTTGCAAGTATAATTTATAAACACATCCACGTGTGTGATGATCAGTACTGCTATTGGACAGGGATGACATGGGCGGAACTAGCAAAGACCCAGCAAAGGAGGTAAAGAGCTACGAAATCATATATCAGACCTGCAGGAATGGGTGCGAGGGCGAAGAAATGATTCGGTGTTCCAGATTCGGAGGAGAGCTGGAGCAAGATGACGAGGCGTTGTCAAGGCTTGGAGGTGAGCGTGCACTGGGCCAAGCTGCTGTACTGAGCTGTGGTTGTGACCCGAGAAGAAATGTAGCAGAGCTGCTGGAGGAGTTAGCGCTGGGGCTAATAAACGGCAGCGAGAACTGCGGCAGAATGAAGTCGGAGAGAGACGGTTTAAATCTTTACCTCTGCATTTATTATCAATTGGAAGTTGGCTTAGACACCAAACATATTCCCTTGGATGTGAATGTAGAAGGATGTTCAATCCCCACCATACCCCCGCCCCCACCTTCAACTATGAGCTGGCTGAGCCCTCCAAGGTAGCAAATGACATTATAGGGGAACAGGCCGTGGGACTGAGCTGGAGTTCAAGGGCTACTGACTACTGACATAAACATACTTCCTTGTCATCATTGTCCTGGCTGTTCCTATGAAGCTTATTCAACTTCAGTGAGTAACTGGTGTGGCGTTGCGTGAGCTCATCCCCCCACCTACTGTTTATATTGTGAATGACTATGTACGCGCTTAAATGTTTTTAAGGTGTGTTATTTTCTATTATCTGGGTTTTGCTCCGTTTAATAAGGAACCAAATTACAGATTGGCTCTGTTTTTCCCACCCTTGGTCCATGCCAACTATGTATATCTTCATATCTGCAATGTGGTCCGACGGAAATGAATTTCCCCTCGTGGGACATTAAACAATTATTCAATCACTCATGATGCAGCTGCTGACTGCTTATCCTCCTAACTAGGAGTTAATTGACCTGCTCTGCTCATCATGACACTGTAACAGTTTGTAACCTGGAAGCGTCTCTCCACCGGTACGACTCGACTCTGCCTCAGTACCTTTTACTCTCCCCTGGCAGAAGATTGGCTGAGTCGCGTCAAGCCGCACCAAGCCGATACTATTTTTCATACCAGCTCTGCTTTGGCTCCATTCATGTTGAACTTGTACTGAAAAGCGACTTCATACGGCTGTCGGTCACTGATTGGCTAGTGGGAGGAGTCAGTGGAGAATAACTTGACAGCGTCTTTTAACAACAAACCGACCGCTATTTTTGAAACCTCGCTACAGCCAGTGGATGTGTTTAGTGTTTGCTGAAGAACAATGACGTTAAAAACCAGCGCTGTGATCCAAACGGAGTTTCAGGATTTCTGAGCTTGTTGGCTGAAGAGAAGATTCAGTGTGAGCTGGATGGAGCTGCTCGCTGTGAGAGGATTAACAAGGAGGAGTCGGAGCTGATCGCGGATCGGAGCCGATGGCTGAAGCAGAGAAACGGAGAACACCGAAGTCCTGAAATCGCTGTCTCGTACTCTCGGTAAGAAGCAAATTTCATGCTGCCTGTATATTTAATTCACAATATTAACCTATTCAATTGCATATAATCTTCAGTATGACTGTTTTTTATTACTGGTCATCGAAATTAGTTCTGAAGCTACTTTTTGTTTTTGTAAATATGAAATATGACCTACTTAAGTCTTCTGCAGCACAGTAAGAGATTTGTTTCTATTGCTTAATTTGAATTTTTAGTGTATGATTTTAAATGCACTGTAAGCATAGTACTTGAAAAATATATTTGCGATCCGTTGCAGCGGGACCATCAGGAGCAAGAAGCCGTCTTACTGAGGGTGGAGAAGAGACGATTCCTTCAATCAAACCTTTCCGGGATGCTGGGACAGATTTACACCATGACCCACAGACATGTGCAACTGGACCTTTATTTCTGAACTTTTTCTATACATGTCCAAACTTTTTTCAAGTTAAATGTTTGTATTTTCTTTTGCAATTTCTTTACACGCTGGTTGGTGGAATCATTTTACAATATTATGTCTGGCATCAGGGTTTAACAACATTTTTAAAATCTGATAGCAACATTTGCTCTGGCTGTTAAAAGTAAAAAAGTCTAGCTCTACTAAATAAGTAAATTGCAAAAATTTGAAAGCTGCTGAAAAGCCTAAGCCTACTCCAAGACGGGATATCTGTAATACACATTGTTGTGGTGCTGATTTAAAAAAATATTATAGTAGATCTGGTTAAGTGAAACATCTAAAAATAAGCAGAATTAAATGTAGAGCCTTTAGGATGGGATAATATATAGCATAGCTCTAACAGCAATGAGACCACAAAATAGATTTTGGACAGTTAAACCACGTGATTTAAAGTGTAGCAGTCTGGGGTTTTGCTACATTATGCATACGAATTGATACTATTGAAATATGGGACATCAACTCTAAAAAAACAGTCATCCTTCTGTCATGTCTAGCTTCCACAAAGCAATGGAAAACCCTTTCTTTAAGAGGATACAGAGGCGAAAAGCCGTGTCGCTCCAGCACTGGACATAGTTTGCTGAATAGGTAAATGAATGTTTGTTCCGACATCCTGAAGTTCTTTAGTTGTTGCCCTTCAACAAACTAGAACAGCATATTTCTCATCATTAATAGAGGTAAATAAAAACAATCCCAGGTTTCTTTTTAGTACAGTTGCCAAACTTACACAGAGTCATAGCTCTGTTGAGCCAACTATTTTCCCTTCTCTCAGTAGTGATGACTTTATGGTATTCTTCATAAGTAAAATAAATTCTATAAAGAATAAAATCATTGGCATTCTCCCAAACATGATTAACTCTCTCAGTAACTGAGGCAGTATCAGAGAGAACTGTAGAACCATGTTTATGTCTGTACCGTTTTGATTCTGTTGAACTTTCTGAATTATCACAAATTTTAGCTTCATCTAAACCCTCAACTTGTATGTTAGACCCAATACCAACCTAATTATTTAAGTTAGTGTTCGCTCTGGGTACTGGCCCTATCCTAGAGATGATGAATCTATCTTTCATAAATGGATATGTGCCTCAGGAATTTAAGGTTGCTGTAATTAAACCTTTACCTAAGAAACCCTCCCTGGATCAAGATGATTTAGCTAACTACTGACCTATATCTAACCTTCCTTTCTTATCCAAAATACTTGAGAAAATAGTTGCTAATCAAGTATGTGAGCATATAAACAGCAACAACCTGTTTGAGGAATTTCAGTCAGGTTTTAGAGCTGATCATAGCACTGAAACAGCACTGGTAAAAGTTACTTATGATATTTTAATTGCCTCAGATAATGGATTTGGGACTGTTCTGGGGTCTCATTTATAAAACATTGCGTAGAATCCCTACTAAAAATGTACGTACGACCAAAACAAAAAGTTTGCGTACGCCAAAACGATTTCTGATTTATAAAACCATGCCTACGCACAGGTGTAAGCAATTTCCCTTTATAAATCACAGCCCTCTTGGAAGTTTGCGCACGTGAATTTGGCTCATATCCCGCCCTGAACACGCCCAAATCTGGCTATAAAAGGTCAATGCAAAGCAGGACATGAATATTGATGCATATGAAGAAGAGGGGAAATCTGGCAACAACAAAAGAAAAGCAAAAACAAGCTGATTCTTAGGGTGTGGCTGACGGTATAAATACCAATATATTTGTGCTGAAACTCCGGGGTTCTCACTAGGATACCTTCCCTGCACGTAAAATAAACTATGTACGAATATGGCTGACACTTTTGTTTTATTCTCTCATCCAAGGCGTCTCAGACACCCAGATTTCTACCACACTGTGTCATGATACTGTCCTCTTGTATGATCAATTCTAATCATATAAAAACCTGCAAAAACTTAAAGGAATCTCTCATTTCATTAAGAGTCTAAAATCTGACCACAATAGCATGATGTAATGAAGGTGTCACCTCGTCACAGCGCCCCAGGTAGTCTTTACAGTAGTGATTACTAACTGTTAAGTCTGGGGAGTTTGGACAAGTTATTTTTTTATCAACAGATTCACAGTTTATCAACACAAAAAATGTCATTTGTGTGAAGCTGCTCTTTATCTTTATTGAAGTTTAAAAAGGAATAAATTAACTCTAAAAAGGTAAACAGTGTTCACAAGAATTTGGGAAAAGAGTGAGAGTCTGTTTTTGTATTGGGTGCAGTTTAGGGGGCCGCTTCAGATTATAATTACTTTTTTCTACATGAAGCATTGTCAAACCAACTTAAACTAAATAAAGCCCAAACATATGGGCAGCACTGTAAAGTTTTTGAAAACTAAATTTATTGACACTCCTCCATAGGTGATGGAAATAACTTCCAATAACATTAAATAATAACAGAAAAGTTACAGGACAGGAGTTATGAGGAGAACTAACAAATACTCCATGAACTTTGCTACTTTATCTCAGTGTGAAGTCTCTTCGGCTCTATAAGGCTTTTTATTTGCCCCCAAATCAAATTCAGTATTCTTAACCAAATATCGTTCCCCCTGTATGGATTATGTTTTTGTTTACAATTAATTTATAGCTAAACTGATCACAGTGGAATGGTTTCTCTCTTGTGTGGATTCTCATTTGTCTGTTGACTGTTTTAACACGTTCGTCACAAGTAAAGGATGGTGTTGGTGTCTGGATTGTGTTTTGTGAATCTACAGTTTTCTTAACCTTAAAACATTTCTTACTAACCAAACTGCTCGAACTCCCCGTTTTTGGAGGATGTGGTAGAAACAGGAAAACGATCAGTGTTTTCCTCCTTCACACAGAGCTGCTTTCCCTCTTGATCAGTCAACACTTCCTCCAATTCTTCTTTTATGTAGGAGGACTCTGAGACCTTCAGGACCAGATCATGACTTGTTTCTTCAGGAGCTTCCATTTTAACAGGCAGCATCTGCTTGATACCTGAAGGAACACAATATGGATACAGGGAACAAAAATGTAACTTTAGATTCACACAAAGTGCAGTAAAAAAGTATTTTCTCCCTTACAGCAGGGGGAGCTGTAGCTAATATGAACCAGAAGGATTGTATGATAAATTTCAGCTTCTTCACGTATCACTTCACCATAAGGTAAATCACATAACCTCCAGTGGCCAACCGGTTTATTTATTTTAATATTATGGTGTTTGTGCTTCTGCTTGAATGTGGATCTGGTATAAAGCCTCTTTGTTTGATCAGTTTGACTAGAAAACCAATGTATGAATTTATATACAAATATCTCATCACTTTTGTCTTAATAAAGGTTGTAGATATTTAAACAAATGATAATACCCAACAGGGAGAGCCACACTAAATACAGACACATTTTAAAATCAGGATTTTATTAAAATGGGGGAAAAAAGATATCTAAACCCAGGGTTTTTTTCCTAAGTCATAAAAGGTCAGTGGTGGTACCCACTGTAGGGCTTGAGAGCACACAGGATTTATTTTTTGACCCATATGAATTTCCATTAGTAGGCCAGCGTTTCCATTACATAGATGTGTTACCATGGCACTCCGCCACAGCAGAAATTCTAGCACCACACCTACAAAATGCCAATTAAGTACGCAATTTTACATCTACATACACTGGTATGACTCAGCCCTCAAAACTAAAAAAAAACAACCTCGCCCTGGACTAAAAGGTCAACTGTTTTTGTGTGTCGCGGACCTGCCAGCTTTTGGTGAATGTGAACCGTAAAGCCTGACGATACTTTCACTGTGGAAACATTCAAGCCTTAATCTCTTCCCCCCAAATAAAAGCACACTAGCACCAATGCTACATAAACAAACTGGGGTATTAGCTGTGAAGCTAATTCTGAATGTTAGCTATGAAGCTAATTGTAAAGCGAACAACTCAAACAATGCCACAGTGTCTGTTAACATATGAAGGACATTATTGAGTAGTAATTGGCTGGAACTCAACACGTAATATGCCGAAACGTGCCGCCATATGCCGAACTGCCAAACAGCCCGTTTCTGAGTGCTAATTTCACTATTTAGGCAGACCTACGCCGGGACAAAAGGAAAGACTAATCAGTTATTTTAACCCCTTAGGCAGGCTGTGGGAACTAAAAGATACAATCAAAAACCTCAAAATGCAAATTTCATGCCAGGTCCACTTTAAACAGGTGAAACGCTACAGGGAAATGTTACTTGTCTTCAAGAGGAGACTGTAAAACATAAACTCTGGGATTTGTGAAACTTTTCTGTGATATGTGAAACTTCAGTAAAGGCAGACGTCAGCCCTGTTTCTGCTTCTGGACCTTGTTTTTTTAGATGTACACTACCGTTCAAAAGTTTGGGGTCACATTGAATTGTCCTTATTTTTGAAGGAAAAGCACTGTACTTTTCAATGAAGATAACTTTAAACTAGTCTTAACTTTAAAGAAACACACACAATACATTGCTAATGTGGTAAATGACTATTCTAGCAGCAAATGTCTGGTTTTTGGTGCAATATCTACATAGGTGTATAGAGGTCCATTTCCAGCAACTATCACTCCAGTGTTCTAACGGTACAATGTGTTTGCTCATTGGCTCAGAAGGCTAATTGATGATTAGAAAACCTTGTGCAATCATGTTCACACATCTGAAAACAGTTTAGCTCGGTAAAGAAGCTACAAAACTGACCTTCCTTTGAGCAGATTGAGTTTCTGGAGCATCACATTTGTGGGGTCAATTAAACGCTCAAAATGGCCAGAAAAAGAGAACTTTCATCTGAAACTCGACAGTCTATTCTTGTTCTTAGAAATGAAGGCTATTCCATGCGAGAAATTGCTAAGAAATTGAAGATTTCCTACAACGGTGTGTACTACTCCCTTCAGAGGACAGCACAAACAGGCTCTAACCAGAGTAGAAAAAGAAGTGGGAGGCCGCGTTGCACAACTGAGCAAGAAGATAAGTACATTAGAGTCTCTAGTTTGAGAAACAGACGCCTCACAGGTCCCCAACTGGCATCTTCATTAAATAGTACCCGCAAAACACCAGTGTCAACATCTACAGTGAAGAGGCGGCTGCGGGATTCTGGGCTTCAGGGCAGAGTGGCAAAGAAAAAGCCATATCTGAGACTGGCCAATAAAAGAAAAAGATTAAGATGGGCAAAAGAACACAGACATTGGACAGAGGAAGACTGGAAAAAAGTGCTGTGGACGGATGAATCCAAGTTTGAGGTGTTTGGATCACAAAGAAGAACGTTTGTGAGACGCAGAACAACTGAAAAGATGCTGGAAGAATGCCTGACGCCATCTGTTAAGCATGGTGGAGGTAATGTGATGGTCTGGGGTTGCTTTGGTGCTGGTAAGGTGGGAGATTTGTACAGGGTAAAAGGGATTCTGAATAAGGAAGGCTATCACTCCATTTTGCAACGCCATGCCATACCCAGTGGACAGCGCTTGATTGGAGCCAATTTCATCCTACAACAGGACAATGACCCAAAACACACCTCGAAATTGTGCAAGAACTATTTAGAGAAGAAGCAGGCAGCTGGTATTCTATCGGTAATGGAGTGGCCAGCGCAGTCACCAGATTTGAACCCCGTTGAGCTGTTGTGGGAGCAGCTTGACCGTATGGTACGCAAGAAGTGCCCATCCAACCAATCCAAATTGTGGGAGCTGCTTCTAGAAGCGTGGGGTGCAATTTCTCCAGATTACCTCAACAAATTAACAGCTAGAATGCCAAAGGTCTGCAATGCTGTAATTGCTGCAAATGGAGGATTCTTTGATGAAAGCAAAGTTTGATGTAAAAACAATCTTATTTCAAATAAAAATCATTATTTCTAACCTTGTCAATGTCTTGACTATTTTTTTTTCATTTCACAACGTATGGTGGTGAATAAGTGTGACTTTTCATGGAAAACACAAAATTGTTTGGGTGACCCCAAACTTTTGAACGGTAGTGTAGCTAGAAAAAATACAACATCCAGACATTTCAGATCTGGATTACATTATTCTACATTAACATAAGAACAATTAAAATCAACTCTGGGACTTGTGAAACCTTTCTGTGATTTGTGAAACTTCAACAAAAGGTGGATTTCAGCACTTTTTCTGCTTCTGGACCACATTATTTTAGCTGTAGATAGAAAAATACAATACAAGACATTTTAGACCTGAGGCTTCATTAATCAAACGTTGATAGAAACTGTCCTATATTCCATCCTACGAACAGTCAAAAGTCTGATTTATGAAATGTGCGGTAGCCACTCTTACGCACGTTCCTTCTGCAATATTGTGTTGATAAATCCACCTGTGCGTACCCAGGTCCTCGTGCCCGTTCACAGTCATTTACATACAGAAACCCTCTGAATTAACCATATTTGGTAACACCACATCATCTGTAACATGCATTGAGTTCTTACGTTCTTCCTTAGAATAATGGTCAAGAGAGCGAAAAAAGGAATTTCAGTGACACAGAGGTCAATGTGAAACATTAGTAGGGCAATAAAAAAGTTGCATGATATAAAGACCTAAAATAATGTCAGTTAAATGCAAATTAATTTCACCATGGATAGTTTTTGCCAGCCATTCTATTTCTGCTGCAGAGCAGACATTAAAAATGTGGCGAACAATTTAATTTGCTGATATTAACTTGTATGGAAATCGTTAAGGTCCTTGAACATTTTAAATGATTTAATAGTTATTTAAATAACTTATTTTAACAAGTTATTTTGTTATAACACAGCCAGACGCCATCACAAGCTCCTTGGTGGAGTCGAAAAATCTATTCCAGGTTAGAAAGCCCTGAGTATTGTAGTTTTTTAGCTAAATACTAAAAAGCTTCACAAATCCCAGAGCTTGTTTAAATTGTTCTGCTGATTGTATAGAATAATAAAGTCCCTGTTTAAAATGTCTAGGTTCTATAGTTTTTGAACTATAGCTAATGTGACATGGTCCAGATGCAGAAAACCTGCTGAAATCTGCCTTCATTGACGTCTCACAAATTACAAAAAGGTTTAACGAATCCCAGAGTTGTTTTTTTTGTTTCGATATCAGCGTAGAATAATATGGTTCAGGTCTGAAATGTCTGAGTACTGTAGATTTTAAACTAGAGCAGATTAAAGACGCTCGGAGTAGAGAAAAATTTTGGTGTAATTGCACTTTATCCATTTCCCGAATCGGAAGCTAGAAACTGTGTTGTGCGAAAATCTGTTCCCTTGAAATATTCTGTTCCCCCTGCTGTTACGCGTGTATGTTTTCCCTAACCCTTTGTCGTTTCTGATTGGCTGGCCGGTTGATTTCTTACTAATTAAAACATTCGAGAACAATTACCAAACTGTAAGTCATTTTCTATCCTAACATTGAATGAGCATTACCTAACCATAAAGTGACTATTTTCCTAATCCTACTCTTCGGGAACAAGTGCCTAAACCTAACGGGGGAACTAGATTTTTGCAAATGTGTTGTGACTTCTTGCTGAATTTCCTCTGACAGATTCTGCACAGACACAGAGCTGCAACTTCCTGTTTTTACACACACTCAACATCAAGGTTAAAAGTCTCCATATAACATAAATCAAACATAAAATACCTTCATTTCCCACTAATGTTTCTGTAATCCTTAATCTTCCGTTTATATCTGCTACCAATGGACTTGATTTTACTAACAAACCCCAGTAAATAGAATCAGGCTGCCGCTTGCCTTTGCTGCTGAACCTTATGCTAAGCTAACTAGCATCTGATGCTAACATGCTTCCAAGCCTCGTACTATCAGAATGTTTAACGGGTTACTTGATGAGTTTGATGACCGCTCGATAAATACATTTTAAAGGATAAATCAACATTACATGTTATTTCTGGCAAAGATAAGGAAAGAAATCTTACAGTTTAATTCAGAATAAGTTAGCCTGGAGCACAGCGTTGCTGGGTGGGCTGGGGTCCTTCCTTCAGTGGTTGTAGCTGCCCACACTGATGCCTGCTTATTTTTTAATCGGCCATTCCACCCCCCCCCCCCCTCAATTTCTAAATTGTGGTTCTATTTGAAAATTAAGTCTTACATACCTTTTTCTTCTTTGTTTTAGTTAATTTACAGACCGAGAAACAAGGAATTTGAAAATGAAAATCAGTTTGGATAATTTATGTCAAGAATGCTATTTGTATTCAAAAAAATGAAAAGGCATTTCTTAAAACGCATTTTAATTTAAAAATTGACATTTCCGATTTAATTTTGTTACAATTTTGTTTGGGTTCTATTTGAAAACTAAATATTAAATACCTTTTTCTTTTTAGCACACTTTCAACACAAGGCAATTCAAAGTGTTTTACATGATTTTCTGAAAAATAACCCATATATTTATAACAATAAGTATGAAAATTAAAACAGAGAAACAATAAAATAATATTTAGCATTTGATCAAATTTTATTTTTTAGCAATAATGGTATCAGTTACTCATAAGCAAGTCTAAATAGGTAAGTTTTAATTTTAGTTTTAAAGGAGTTCAGTGTTTGTGCTGCTTTGCATTCATCCAGCAGTTTGTTCCAGACGTGGGGAGCATAGAAACTGAAAGCTGCTTCTCCATGTTTAGTTCTGGTTCTACCCAGGTGGGATTTTAATGTTAGGTCAATGTTGAATCAGCGTCAGGAGCCAGTGTTGGATAACCGTTGATTTTTGTTTAGATTTTGAAAATCTAAAAAGCAACCTTTCCACTTCTGCCTCTGAGGCTCATCATGATCATCATTTTATTTGTCATGGTTCTGTGACGGTAAAACAGAAGAGAGTAATAATGGGGAAAAAATGGATTAAAAAAAGAGAGTAAATGGGTGCGTGGGGGGGGGGGGATTGCATGACAGGGAACATGACTATAAACTAATGCAAAAAAGGAAGTTAGTTACGCAGCCATTGACTTCTTCACATGATCCGCAGCATCAAAGCCTCCCAGCCTCTTCAGATGGTTACTCTGAAAAGAAGCAACAAGAAATGTAAAATAGAAGAAGAAAAAAGTGGTCAGTAGAGTCCAGACCTCCATAAAGCAGGAACAAGATGAGGACGGGGAGTATGTAGTGGTCACCAAGGTGAACAAGCCACATGTCACAATGAAACTTTACCAGCACTTTACAAGATTTACTAGGAACCTTTTTGTTGTCTTCATGTTTTATAGCATTAAGCATTCATTTTTTATAGTGTTTTTGTCTTGTACCCAATCAGGGAGAGGGCTACGAATCTCTCTCAGATCTTTAGCATTGAAATAGCCCCATGTACATTAGAGTTGTGAAAGCATTTTTCACTAGCCTGATACTCAGAGCCCAATACCATCTGAGGGTTCAAACTTCATAGTTCTGCTCCCTCATTCTTGTCCTCCAGGCGATTCTCTAAAGCTTCAAGCTCTTCTTCACTGTTTGCCGGCTTCACTTCATAACTTGTTCCAACAGATGAGGCGGCAACGTGAATTGTATCCTTGATTTCAACAAGCAGCTGAAGAACTCTCTTCTGGGATTCTAGCCAAAAAAGAAGCAACAGATTCATATTTTTGATAATGTAGCAGGTATGCTCTACACCACAAAATCATAGTTTGTTTCATTTGCAGTGAAAATGCTGCAAAATCTACATTTTACCAAGAATATTTGTGATATTTCTCATCAAATGTCTGATTTCTATTGAAAATGAATCTCATACACTTAAAATAAGACCTAAAAATAAACTTGTATTTAGACTATTTTCACCTGTTTCAAGCAGATTTTCACTTCAAATAAATATGGTAAATGGTCTGTACTTGTATAGCGCTTTATGTAGTCCCAAAGGACCCCAAAGCACTTTACACACATTCAGGAGATGCTAAGATACAGGGGCGCAGATTTACTGCCCGACAGTAAAGCTGATCCAGGTTCTGCTCAGCTCTGATGGAACCAGTAGCTGCTCTAACTGGGAACCAACTGGACTATGTCTCCCTCTGCTGGTGGATGTCTGAATATGAAACCCAGATGATGTGTTTTGAATGATCAAATGTGTATCAGTGATGGTAGAAAGAGATCAGAACCAGAAGCAGGTCTAATGTTTCATTCATCAGGACATGAATAGAAGATCATCTGTTCCTCAGCAGCTCTTAAAATCAGCTCAATACAAAAGCAGCACAGATTATTTATTGAACAGAACCAGAAGCAAAATGCTGAAGCAGTGAGTGAAAAACCGAGTGCATCCTTTCTGCATCCACAGCAGGTCAAAGGTCAGTAGCTGCAAGGAGCTGCTGACCAGAAGGAAATCTGCACTTTAGCCATTTTCATCCCTTTAACACTAAACAACAATTAGTTTCTGCTTTGATTGCATTATGGCATCAAAACAGGAGAAAAATAGGAGAAAAACCAAGAATCCAGTAAAAATACAAACAGAAAATAATGAGAAAAATCCAAGAATGGAAGAAACTAAACGGTACTGGTTAATATCAGCACACTGCTGCTGCTAAAATCCCTCATTGCTCTAATGTAGATGATGACTCTGGCTTCTCTCTGATTCTTGCTGATTATTTTAGTCGTGGTGAGCAGAGAGTCGACAGTTTAAAATCAGGATCAGCTGAGGAGGTTCTGAAGATCCAGGTTGAAACCCTGATTTCATTTAAAATCATCAAAGTGGATTTAAAGTCCCATCAACAAACAGCGGAGAGGTGGCAGCTTGTTCCACGCTCATTATTTCCACATGATGCAGCTGTTTTCCAGCTGTTCTCCACAGAGGGGGGGGAGAACCTGAAGATGAAATCTGCAGATTTTACCAGTTGGATTCTTCCCCCAGCAGCTGGAACAATTCCACAGATCGTGGAATCATTGACTCCTGGAAAATGGGATGTTTGGATCTGATCAGGTCTGCAGATTCCACTGACTAGGATTTAGGAAGAACATGTCTCTCAGAGCTGAGCTTCTTTAGACAGAAGGCTTTGAAATCTCCACTCCTCCCATTCAGGGCCGTTAAGTTCGGATCAATGGAACAGAAACAGCAGGACTGGATCTGAATCGACTCCGTTTTAGGAGTGGAAACAAAGAAAAAGCCTCTAACAGTTCTGGCTGTATTCATGTCAAATATGTTTCGACAAATATGTTGCTTATATGTGACACCGTGGGGGTCCTGTCAATAAAACTATTGATCATCCCCCCTGGCTACTTGGCCCACCACAATATCCCTTTGGACGACTATTATTGGGAGCAAAAATTTCCACCAATCATTTGTTACTCAGGTCCCTGACCTGTTTAAGCGTCTATAGCTTCACAGTCCTCAGAACTGACAGCTCCAATATGTTTCGCCACGGCTCCCACCTGGTTCTTTTTAATCTAGAGACAAGAAACACACAAAAAGAGTAACACACCACACACTGAGGATATTAGGTACGCCGATCGCTCGGACTTGATATGTCATATCGAGTATCTCACATCAATTAACCTTTTGGTGTTCCAGTCTGCCTTTTATTAGGATTATCAGCTATTCATCATTGAATACACAATAGATGTTACATTTACATCTGATTGTTTCCTTCTTTTCTGCTATGGAAACACATCCTCGTTCTGCTCTGTTAGTCTCTCAGTATTATTCTCACTGAAATGTCTCACGGTTTGCTGCTTCTTGCTTATATAGCTCCAGATTCGACCTTTGTTCCCGACAAACCACTCTTTGTCTTAGGCACACACCGTTACACCCGTTTCTGTTCAATCCTTTTTCTCACACTTTATGAACTCTAACCAGAAAAAAAAAACCCAGCATTGGTACATGATAAACATAACCATTAAAATTCACATGTATATTAAAAAATAATAAAAATAATACACCTTTACTGGCTAGCACGCATGACTCTCATCTAGGAAGCTGAGGATCGAATACATATTTCATGTTTACTCATGAAGAGATTCATCAATGTGGTTATTGATTAAGATTAAGCTTTCTGATTTAAATGTTGCAACATTTGATCATTTAAAAGGTTAACTATTGTTGTGTTTCTGCATTTACATGGATTTACTCAGGAAAAATCAGACTTCTCATTATTTTTACACTCAATATTTACCATTTACACAAATACTTGCATGCAGGCATGAAATCAAAATTTAGAGAAAGGAGAAATTGTAAAACATTTTTACCTCTGGGTAGAATCAGTTATTTCATAATTACATCTTTAGAATTGAGCCTATTTTCTCCAATCAGTGAAACTTGAATGAAAATCATGATAATCATGTAGCAAAGATCCGTTTCCTTTTAATAACATGCTAAAAGAAATGTGATGTTATACCCGGATTACAGACGACTTAGACAGGACAGAGAATGAGGAAAAGAGCAGCAGACCGGTCCACCATGCAAAAGGTGACAGAGAAGACACAGAACTAACTTTTGTCAATACAAAAACAGGAAAAAATTGTTTGACGACTAATTTTATTGTACTCTTAATATCATTACTTATTTTAGCAATCTTTTCTACACCATTACCTTTAAGATAGAAAACAAATACTTCTTGTGAAAGCTTTAATAAAAAGCTTTTTTTTTTACTGCATAGTCTCACCCAGATTCCTCTAAGTGTTCTATGATTTGGTAATGGGGCCAAAATTAAGACTACTTTCCTACCACAGGAGGCTACATCCATTCCAAAGCCAGCAACTGATCTGACTATTGATACATCGGCGCTAGCAGCTGAGAAGGAAACCGCTCACTAGTGTTAGCATTGGATAGGCTAGCGACTAGCATTCCTTGGCTCATCACCTGTTTTATTTGATGTGTGTTTTATTTTCTGACTTTATGGCGGTTGGAAAACAATTTGAGGGGCATTACCGCCACCTTCTGGACTGCTATGTGGACTGAAATACAATAACTTTATGCCTATGTTTAGCCCCAAGTTTACGCATCGCGCACGTAGGATATTTTCTATCCATAAGGACGGTCCCGCGCAGACAAAGATGGTGGCCTATCAAGAGCTCATGCTGTGGGAGTTTTGTAAATTTGGACATCTTTATGATTCGGCCCATATAGATCGCTGTGATAAAATATTGTTCACCATTCTTGGCCATAAATTGCTATCACACTCGGGAAAGACAAGGACGCAGTGAAAAAGTTTTGGTTAATGGAAAAGTGAACCATCTCCTTTTTTGCCTAAAAGCTTTTCCCTTTTGTTTAAGCTCGTGGGTGTCGTAATGTTATCACAACAGTGATTTCTACTTCTACTATGGTGTAGTGTTGTATGCATGCCGTACAGCCCTACGCTGCCCCCTACAGTCTTTGAGAATATTAGCTCAGAGCAGGGAAAGCCCACAAAAGATATAACGGCTCCAAGATGGAATCTGGGCCGGTTCTGCATGTCTGTTTTTCTGCGTGGAATGTACATGTGTGAAGCCTAAACCCAGCTTTAAACTTTTAGGCCTAGACATATGAGCAGTATTTCAAAGCTTTTACAACCACAATTTCCAACATTTTATCCTCCATGGGTAATGGGAACAACATCTCAATCCCTGGAAAACAATCGATAACAAAAAATAAGGAAAAGCTACAGGACAATCATTATTAAGGACACTACCAAATACTCCATAAACTTTGCAACTTTACTCAGTGTAAAGTCTCTTGAGTTTTCTCAAGAACAATTCAGGAAATTCAGCTAACCACATTTCATACCCCCTGTAATTATTATATTGGTTACAATTCATTTTATACCTAAATCATTTCATACGGATCACACTACAGTGATTTATTTCTGAAATGGATTTTCCTGTGTTGGTCTAAACTTGACTTTCGACTAAAGCTGTGTCCACAAAGATCACAGCGAAATGGTTTCTCTCCCGTGTGGATACTTCGGTGTGTTTCTAAATTTGACTTTACACTAAAGCTGTGTCCACAAAGTTCACAGTGGAATGGTTTCTCTCCTGTGTGGATTCTCCTGTGTTGGTATAAACTTGACTTTCGACTAAAGTTTTGTCCACAAAGATCACAGCGAAATGGTTTCTCTCCCGTGTGGATACTTCGGTGTGTTTCTAAATTTGACTTTGCACTAAAGCTGTGTCCACAAACTTCACAGCGGAATGGTTTCTCTTTTGTGTGGATTCTCCTGTGTCGGTCTAAATGTGACTTTTGACTAAAGCCGTGTCCACAAAGATCACAGCGGAATGATTTCTCTCCTGTGTGGACTCTCCTGTGTTGGTGTACATTTGACTTTCGACTAAAACTGTGTCCACAAACATCACAGCAGAATGGTTTCTCTCCTGTGTGGATTCTCTTGTGTTGCTCTAAACTTGACTTTGCACTAAAGCGGTGTCCACAAAGATGACAGCTGAATGGCTTCTCTCTTGTGTGGACTCTCCTGTGTTGGTCTAAACTTGACTTTACACTAAAGCTGTGTCCACAAAGATCACAGCTGAATGGTTTCTCTCCTGTGTGGATTCTCCTGTGTTTGTCTAAACTTGACTTTACACTAAAGCTGTGTCCACAAAGATCACAGCTGAATGGTTTCTCTCCTGTGTGGATTCTCCTGTGTAGTTCTAAACTTGACTTTCGACTAAAGCTGTGTCCACAGACATCACAGCTGAATGGTTTCTCTCCCGTGTGGATTCGCTTGTGTTGTTCTAAACTTGACTTTCGACTAAAGCTGTGTCCACAATGATCACATCTGATTTTCTTCTGTTTGTCTAAATCTGAGTTTTGAGTCTTTGCATCATCCTCACTCGTGATAGAAGTGGTAGAAACAGGAAAACGGTCAGTGTTTTCCTCCTTCACACAGAGCTGCTTTTCCTCTTGATCAGTCCACACTTCGTCTAATTCTTCTTTTATGTAGGAGGACTCTGGGACCTGCAGGACCAGACCATGACTCGTTTCTTCAGGAGCTTCCATTTTAACAGGCAGCATCTGCTTGACACCTGAAGGAACACAATATGGATACAGTGAACAAATGCAACTTCATATTCAAACAAATTGCAGTTAAAAAAAGTTTTTGGTCCCTTACGGCAGGGGGTGGTGTAGTTCAACAGGAACCAGAAGGTTGTAGGATTAATTCCAGCTTCTTCGCATATCACTTCACCACTAGGTAAGGCACTTCACCTTAAGTGATCGACCAATTTATAGATTTTAATATTATCGTGTTTGTGCTTTTGGTTGAATGTGGATCTGGTATAAAGTCTTGTTGTGTGGAAGTTTGACTAGAAAACCACTATATGGATTTATATATAGCAGTCCATTGTTTAGTGCGGGGATTAGGTTCTAAAAGTAGTTCGTAAGAGGCAAAATCCGCAAGTAGTCATCTTTATTTTTACAATTATTATACATGTTTTAAGGCTGTATAATCCTTCGGCACACAGTTTATAAACTTTTCTAAAACATACATTAACATTTCTTTTTGAGTGAGGAACAAAGTTATGCCTGTTAAAATGTTCATATTTTAGAGGGACTATAGATGTTATGAATATGTTGTGAAAATGCCATTCTTTCCGAGACAAACAAAACCGAAGTTAACAAAACTTCAGCTAAAAAACAGCTAACTGGAGTCAAATCCTTTCCACAAGGTACCGCATATTACAGAAAAGGGGCATGGTGGAGAACAATCACCCAAGCGGTCGCTTTGCGTATTATCAAAGACATTGGGCCCATACATACCGTGAAGAAGACGGGTTTTATTCATTTGATTAAAACTTTAGACCCCAGATATGAGCTACCCGGTCACAAATACTTTAGTGAAGTCGCTTTTCCCGGGCTGTACAAGCCCAGCCCTAATTGTTAAGTAATAAATGTTTTCTCCAGTGTAATTTGGGCATGATAATGTGATACACTGCCGGGAAAACTGTTTGACAGTTCACCAACTAACACTCTGTTAGTTTTATGTTTTGTTGTTTTGGCTGGCGAGTTTGTAAAGCCTTCAGTACACTTCTTCAGATGCGCTCCATAGAAACTTGTTTTTACAACAGTGAAGTTACGCTGCAAACTTTTGAGAGGGCAACAGAGGGAAATATCTGCAAAGTTACGGAGTGTGTCTTTAAGAGACTGTTATTATTGGATCTTTCACTTTGACCATCGAGACATTAGAAACATCTGTATAACTGGATTCATGGTAACTGGATTTCTGCTGATAATCACAGGGTGGATTTTCCTAGGTATCGTAAACGTATGGCTTTAAAGGCAGAAATTGGCAGGCTCCCTGGGCTACAGGAAGCCACCCAGTTGTAACACTCAGACTCTTGCGGTTTTTGAATAGAACTGGATTCATTTTTCGCTGTGTGGGGAAACAACAATGACTACTACTTTGGCTATTGGAAGGCAGACCACTTGACGGACTCTAAGGCGAGAGGGAATATTTTTATCTTTGCCTGTGCACTTCTTATAAATTGGAATTCGCCTTAAGTCCAAACATAATGTCTTGAATGTGAATGTATAAGGACGCTCCATCCCCACCCTACCCCGGTCCCCACCTTCAACTACGAGCTGGCTGAGCCCTCCAAGGTCGCACATTACATTATAGGCGAACAGATAGTGGGATTGAGCTGTGTGGGCTACTCATGAGCTACTGACTACTGACACACATACAGGCACACACTTCCTTGCTATCACTGTCCTGGTTTTTCCTATGAAGCTCCTACAACTTCAGTGAGCAACTGGTGTTTACGCTGTGTGAGCTGTGCAGCCTGGGCTAAACTGGAGATCCTCCCCACCCCCACCTACTGTTTCTATTGTGAATGTCTACGTACGTGCTTGTTTAATTTGTTTTTGAGGAGTGTTTTATTATATAATCTGGGATTTGCTCCCTTGAATAAGGAAATTAAAATAAAGATGAGCACTTTTTTTCCCCACCCTCAGTCCACCTCAACCCTATATATAGATCTTTACATATCTTTTCATATTTCCAATATGGTGCACCGCTTAAACTGGCCGCAATACCATGGCATGCCTGCATCTGTATGTGTAAGAATGTTGTTTTGTATACTCTTGATCGGGCTGTACTCAAATGAATTTCCCCTCATGGGAAAATTATTATTTTCTATTATTCATTTACTCATGATGCATGGTCTGGATGGACCCCGGAGGCATAGACTACATACTGCTTTGCCTTTAACCCACTACCGATAGCTTCAAAACAGTGAATCCAACAAAAAATAGAATGTTAGTTACATACTGTAAGTATGGGACTCTAAGTATAGGCGCAGCCCTTTAAGCATTGGGCATCAACTTTTCCCAAATGGCAGGAGAAAAAGTGCTTTTTAGGAAATTTAGATCTGTATTACTTTTGTTGGTTGTGGTTTAAGTAAGAAACAGGTTAAAGTGTCCACAACTTCAGCTTTTATCAGCCTGCCATTACATGTTCAACAGAAAATAGAGAATATAGCAGGATGTAATGAAGGTTTCACCTTGTCACAGCGCCCCAGGTAGCATTTATGTAGTAGTGATTACTAACTGTTAGGTTGGGGCAGTTTAGATAAAATAAGTGACTTCTTATGAAAAGATTAAAAGTTTATCCAAAAAAAAGTTAATTTTAGCAAAGCTCCTCTTTAACTGTATTGACGTTTAAAGAGGAATTATTTGAATTGTAAAAACATGAACAGTGTTCACAAGAATTTGGGAAAAGCGGCGAGAGTCTGTCATGTATTGGGCGCATTTTAGGGGGCCACTTGAGATTATAATTACTTTTTTCTACATGAAGTATTGTTAAACCGATTTAAACTTAATCAGGTTCAAACATATGGGCAGTATTAGCAAGTTTTCTAAATTGCATTTTCCAAAATTTGTTAACTGACACTTTAACTCCACCATAGTTGATGGAAATAACTTCCAATACATCAAATAATTACAGAAAAGTCACAGGAAAGGAGTTATTAAGAAACTAACAAATATTCCATTAGTTTGCTACGTCAGCTCAGTGTCAAGTCTATTCGGCTCTTTTTCTTTTCAGGTTTTTGAGTTTTCCCAAAAACAAGTTTATGGCTTATGTGTTAACCTTAAAACATTTCTTACTAACCAAAATGTTTGAACTCCCTGTTTGTGGAGGATGTGGTAGAAACAGGAAAACGATCAGTGTTTTCCTTCACACAGAGCTGCTTTTCCTCTTGATCAGTCAACACTTCCTCCAGTTCTTCTTTTATGTAGGAGGACTCAGGGACCTTCAGGACCAGACCATGACTGGTTTCTTTGGGAGCTTCCATTTTAACAACCAGCACCTGCTTGATACCTGAAGGAACACAATATGGATACAGTGAACAAATGCAACTTTGGATTCACACAAAGTGCAGTAAAAAAATATTTGCTCCCTTACAGCAGGGGGGGCTGTAGTTCATAGGAACCAGAAGGTTGTAGGATCAATTTCAGCTTCCTCACATATCAGTTCACCACCAGGTAAAGCAATTCACCTTAAGTGGACAAACAATGTATATATTGTTTATTATGGTAGTTGTGCTTTTGGTTGAATGTGGATCTAGTATAAAGCCTCTTTGTGTGGTCACTTTGACTAGAAAATCAATATATGAATTTACACACAAATATCTTGTCTTTCTAAAGGTTTTAGATATTCAAAAAAATGAGAATACCCAACAGGGAGAGCCACAGTAAATACAGACAGTTTTAATGTCAGGATTTAAATTACATTTTGAAAAAAAGATATACAGAGCCAGGGTTTTTCCTTGGTCATAAACGGTCAGTGGTGTTACCCACGGGAGGACTTGAGCGCACTCGTGATTTATTTTTTGGCCCATATCAATTTTCGTTAGTAGCCCAGTGTTTCCCTTACATAGGCGTTACCATGGCGCTTCGCCAAAGCAGAAATTCCAGCGGCACGCCTAAATAATGCCAACCTGTACGTTACGTATTTTGCGCAGCAAGTATGTGATTTATCATCTACGTACACTGGTACGACTTGCTCCTCCATCTATGGAAAAAGCTGCAGACATTTGAGTTCTGTGCTAAATATGTTCTACTCATGTCTGACAACATGATGCCTCCCATACGTCCTGCTGCCGTCTGCCTCAGCTCTCTAGTTTTACTGTTTAATATTAAACTATCCAATGCACATATTTTAGAGTCAGGCCAAATCTTAAAAAATGTCTCTCTCTCAACTAGTTAAAATAAGAACTATGACCAAGTATGTGTGTTTTGCAGACTGTCAACACCATGTGGAGGGCAAAAACCAAAAAGATCCTGGCCAGTACAATACAAAATGTGTATTTTCTTTATTGAATTATTGTAATAAAAAGTATTGGTTTTATATGGAGTGTTGAGTTTGAAGAAGAAAGGTAGGAACAGAAAAATTGCTTTCTGATTTACACGTTTCATAGGCATTAAGCTATGGATGAGCAGCACTCATGATGCCATCTACCATTCAGTAATTGTACCAACATTTAAAGGTGTACCGTCATTTATTTGAATAAAGGTACTGTCCACATGGTTAGAAAAAAATTTCTAGGGTAAACACCGTAGCCAATACCGTAAATTCTAAATCATAATTCCCCAACACAGGACACATTGTTCAATAACCAAATGTATTTACAGCACAGAGCCATTGTGGTTCAAAACCACTGGCTCTATGTTTTTAGATCTAGGGGATTCTGTTCAATGAAATTTCTCCATTGGGCAACTTAAACCGGTGTTGTCAACTTTCTCTGACAGAAAGTAGCTCAATTTGACCGAGAAACTCGCTAGAAGGTGCCAGGTGATGTCACAGTTATAATTAGCATATTGATGACATTCTATAATCTATAATGTGGCATTCTTCTTCTTCTCCTCCAACATTCAATACAAATAAACATTCTGCAAAACGGCTGTGAATATTCTCATTCATCCAGGTCATGGTTATCTCAAGGAAATTTCAATCGAACGCAACTGGACTTGGTAATTTGTCTTGGAAGACGTTTCACCTCTTATCCAGGAGGCTTCATCAGTTCATGCTCGCCGCTGACCAGGCCCATTGTCAGCAGTATAAACTCTGTCACGTACAATATAGCCAAACACATAGCCAATATCCTGGCACCTCTGGTGGACAACACCCCACACCACATCCAAAACTCCATAGACTTTTTGAACAAAGTGCTGGAACCTATAAATGGATCCAGATGAGACAATGGTTTCCTATGACGTGACTTCATTATTCACCTGTATTCCTACCATGGAGGCCTTGGCCACAGTAAGAGAACGACTTACACAGGACAACTCCCTCCAAAACAGAACAAAACTCAAACCAGAACACATTTGCCAACTTCTGGAATTGTGCCTGAACACCACATATTTCCAGTTCAATGGTAAGTTTTATAGACAGAAACACGGCTGTGCCATGGGCTCACCAGTTTCCCCAATTGTGGCAAATTTATACATGGAGGAGGTAGAGTGCAGAGCTTTGAACTCCTTTGAAGGAATAACACCTAGCCACTGGTTCAGATACGTAGATGACACATGGGTTAAAATCAAAACCAAAGAGGTTCAAGCCTTTACTGAACACATAAACTCAGTGGACAGAAACATCAAATTCACCAGAGAAGATGTCAAGGACAATAGTTTGCCCTTTTTAGATTGTGTCGTCCAGAGGAGAAAGGACAGAAGGCTCCACATTGGGGTATACAGAAAACCCACACACACAGACCAATACCTACTTTTTGACTCACACCACCCACTGGAACACAAGCTTAGTGTTATCAGGACCCTGCAACACAGAGCTGATAACATACCCACCAGCTCACAGGCCCAAGGGGAAGAACGCAAGCACGTGAGAGACACCCTCACAACTTGTGGTTACCCCAGCTGGACTTTTGTGAAAACTGCAGCTAATTCCAGAAGGAAAGCCAACAAAGTGGTTGAAAAAGAAAAAGAAAACAAACGAAACAATGTAGTCATTCCATATGTGTCTGGGATTTCTGAAAAACTCAGGAGGATTTTTAACAAACACAGTATCCCTGTGTATTTCAAACCCAGCAACACACTCAGACAGAGACTAGTACATCCCAAGGACAGAACACCACACACACACAAAAGCAACCTGGTGTATGCAATCCAATGCAATGAAGAATGCAAGGACCTCTACATTGGTGAAACCAAACAACCACTGTACAAACGCATGGCCCAACACAGGAGAGCTAACTCCTCAGGCATGGACTCTGCTGTTCATTCACATCTCAAGGAGAAAGCTCACTCCTTTGAGGACAGCAATGTCCAGATATTAGACAGAGAGGACAGATGGTTTGAAAGAGGAGTAAAAGAAGCCATCTATGTAAAAGTAGAGAAACCATCGCTAAACAGAGGAGGAGGCCTGAGACATCACCTATCTCCAATTTACAACGCTGCCCTTTCATCCTCACCCAGGAGACTCAACAATTTTACCTCTAATAAGAAAAACAACTGTGACTCCAACGACTGTCGTTATAACACAATAGGGCACTAATGAAGCCGAAACCTAACCTCCACCAATAGGCGGCACGCCAACGACCGTCGTTAAGACGTGGAGCACAAAGGATCCAATGACATAATGATTCTTGTAAAAGCCCTCCAAGAGGTTAAATAGCTGAGTCTCCACACCAGTTAGTTGGACCAGTCCCAGCCTGGTCAGCGGCGAGCATGAACTGATGAAGCCTCTTGGATAAGAGGTGAAACGTCTTCCAAGACAAATTACCAAGTCCAGTTGCGCTCGATTGAAATTTCCTTGAGATTCTGCAAAACCAGTTCAGACTTGCCAAAATAAAATAATCCTCAGAACAGAAACAGGCAGCCTTATAAGGTCTAGGAAAGATGGCAGAAAGTATTGGATAAAAGAACTGGTAGGTGGCGCTACAGCATACAACTGCGGAATGGTTTCCCTCCTGTGAATTCTCCTGTGTTGGTCTAAATCTGACTTGAGTTTCCGCATCATCCTCACTTGTGATAGATGAGGTAGAAACAGGAAAAAGATCAGTGTTTTCCTCCTTCACACGGAGCTGCTTTTCCTCTTGATCAGTCAACACTTCCTCCAACTCTTCTTTTATGTAGGAGGACTCAGGGACCTGCAGGACCAGACCATGACTGGTTTCTTCAGGAGCTTCCATTTTAACAACCAGCATCTGCTTGATACCTGAAGGAACACAATATGGATACAGTGGACAAATGTAACTTTGGATTCATACAAAGTAAAATAGTATTTGCTCCCTTACAGCAGGGGGAGCTGTAGTTCATAGGAACCAGAAGGTTGTAGGATCAATTCCAGCTTCCTCACATATCACATCACCAGTTAAATCACTTCAGCTCAAGTGGCCAACCAATTAATACATTGTAATTTTATGGTGATTATGCTTTTGGCTGAATTTAGATCTAGTATAAAGCCTCTTTGTGTCATCAGTTTGACTAGAAAACTGCTATATGAATTTATATACAAATATCCTGTCACTTTTGCTTAATAAAGGTTTTAGACATTTAAACAAATTGTATTAACCAACAGGGAGAGCCACAGTAAATGCAGACAGTTTTAAAATCAGGATTTAATTTAAAAGGGGGGGGGGGGAATCTATCCAAATCCTGGGTTTTCTCCTTTATCCTAAAAAGTCCTAATGCTGTAGAAGAGTTGGCATTGTAAAATCCCTTAGAGAGAACATTGTCGTTCCAGCTGGCCAGACAAAGATGGTGAAGTGCACCACGCCATCAAGCAGTAAGGAGTTCTGTTTAAAGCTCTTTCATCTTCCAAACTTCCAGAAGGTCAAAGAAGGAATAGTTTGTCTGCGACGTTGTTCCTGCTCACACCTCAGAGTCCCAGTCAACAATGATGCTGCTCAATTATGAGGCCAGATCCAAGCCATAAAAGCCATGAATGCTGCACCAACAGAATCAGTGGAAATAAAGCATTGAGAGGCGCCCATCTCCAGTTGGGAACAGGGGAATTCAGCAGGATCAGGGGACAAAGAAAGAGGAAAATGAAGCTAGTTAAGATCCACCAGCAGCCGCCATCTTTTACCAGAACAACAACCAGTGAGACAACAGTACAGAGTGTGCAGCCGATCCCACTACATGATCTGACGCCGGTGACTAAGACATATGGATCCAATTGGGAGGAAAAGGCACAGAGAATAAAAATAATAATAATAATAAGACAGCTGCAGCCACTACTTGACTGAATGAAGGACCCCCACCCAGTCAGAACCACCATGAGCCAGCCCACTCATTTTACTCTAAAGTTTAGGGTTTAATCTTTGACTATTTTTATAGATAGTTTAGATGTTATTATTTCCTACCATGTGATAATGTGCTTTACTTTGTGGTGATTTATTTTCATACTTGAAGTTAAGATTCTACCTCAACCAGCTGTTTGCACCATTATTCTGGTAACTGTTTGGTTTTATTTTGTTAAATTAAAGATACTTGAATCCATTTTATTTTCTATTGTTCCGAAACCGTTTGCACTCAGGTTAATGTTTAGAGTTTGTTTTTATATTGTCATATATTTGAATGATAATAAATATTTAAAGAATTTTATTGACTTATTTTTATTGCACACAGTCATTAATTAATTGTCTTTCACAATCAATGTTCTGCTAAATAATGAATATATATCAGCCTTAATAATCAGCTTCAGATTAAGATAAGAACAAGATGTGAAAATTTGCAGGCAGGGACCAGCGAGGGTCAGAATCATGGTCAGAATGCAGGACAGGACACTTTTTATGAGCGCCGTAAAATGATCATTTTGGCTTCTGACCTACTTTTTTCTCAAGCCGCGATCCAGTCATTTGCGAAACTAAAGGCAATTTTTTAAAATAAAGTACTGCAGATTACAAATGCAATCATATTAATGGATCTATACAGATTATAGAGATAATATAGAGAGCTCTAATTCACTAGGAAACAAAGAGAAAATATTTTAATTAAATGTGAAGAGTAGATGAACAAACATGTGTATTTCAACAATAAATACTCCTCTCTACTACCGCACACACTGTCATGTTTTCTTTCTGCACAGATGCTACTTTCAGGATTTTACAGACTCATTTCTGCTCCAAAAACGTTCTGCTATGTTGCAGGTATAGTTTAAAGATGGAAAATACATAATCTAAATGTCATGGGTTTAGTGGAAGTTTTTCACTGTGGAGGGGTGAAAAATATTAATATAGTATTTTTGGTTGACTTCTACTTTCCATTGTGTGGAGAGAGTCTGAAAATCTCTCGATCTTTGCACTGAATGCAGATTATTCTCACTATCTCAGCATCCAGATAGTTTCCAAATATTTTTTGTTTTGACTCCCATGAAGACCTTGAACTGGTTCCTAATCAAATGCCCGTGAGATCCATGTAAACAGAAAAAATCCTCCCACCAGCACGTACTGACGCACACACTGACATGATTTCAGACACACACACACACACACCGTCTCCTAATTCTCGCCAGGAAGCTGGATGACGAGGCAGCGCGTTAACCTGTGAGCTGGAGCATACCCGCCCATCCCTCCTCGATGTGTCATTGTTTATGTCTGAATAAGTGCCTAAATGTTTTTTAGCTTTGGGTTTTTTTCTATTACCTGTATTTTGAGTCTTGACTAAGGATCAAAACACAGATAGCTGTTTTTTTCCCCTCACCGTGGAACCCCTCCCTACCTGCTGTGTATCTGTTCCTATCTGCATACATAGCTGCTCTTGCGGCTGCATGCCCTTCAGTGACCTGGATCTGTGGTTTTTGTCTGTTGTTAGTGATGATCTTGGACAGGTTGTACTGTAAACTACATATTCCTTGTATGTCTCATACTTGGCCATTAAAAACTGATTCCTAAATCTTCCCACTGAGAAACAAAAAGTGAGTAATCCGACACTAAAATAGGTTCTGTTCCAACCAAACATGGATCTGGGTCAAACAAAACGTAGTTGCCAGTGTGAAGAAGGATCTGATCCATAGAGGATTTCTGCCTTTCTGCTAATTTGCCTTAATATGTGAGATGATCAACTACAGCAGCAGCTGTTATTCATTGATTCTAGTTCTTCACTGACCTTTTTAAGTTGCTCTCAAACATCAGTGTCCCAGCGTTAGCTTGGAGCGTTAGCTTTATCCTTTGGGATGTCCTATATTCCTCAGCGTCTGCCTCAGTACCGCTGAGCAAGGCTTTTGTAGTGGTTTGGATGTGATTGTTTGGCTGTTGTGGCCATGTTAGCAGAGTTTGTTGTTTGCTAAGTGTGTTTGTGAATAAAGGTGAACACAGCCCTGTCCTCCACCACTATTAGCAGCAGGAACAGCAACATTGTTGAGCAAAAAAACAGGAATTTTTACTTTTCATGCTCCCAACATTCAGGAGAAAGATTTGCTAGGAGATTATTGATGAATAACGCTTGTTTTTCAGCATGCTATACTGTTGGAAGGAGTTTGAAAAAGATAAAGTATTCTCCCTGTACGTCCTTCTCTTCTACCCAGGCCTCTCTCTTCTCCTCAGTTTACACCTCCTGATTTTTCTCTTCCCTGCTCTCTGGACCGTCTAACTTTGTCTGATGAAAACGGCAGCCTTTATATTCAGGCGTTAAATAGGACAGAATACTAGAATTGCTTCAATTAAGGCGCTTTGCTATGATATGTAAAACTGAGACATTTCCAAATTAAAGCATCGACTCTGGGAAGCCACTGCTGACATAAGAAACGTCTATCAATAAATCTTTGGCAACTTTCTCTTTTACAGTCAGAAAAATGCACCAAAAAAAGCTGCTTACTTTGATTCCTCCTCAGTCGTTCGTCCATCTTCCGCTGCTCCGTTCTTATTGTTGTTAGCGTCAGCGTCAATGACGTACAGACGTAGATACCCGCGCTTTTCGGGCTGAGACGTAGCAACACGGCGGCCATCTTACTGCGGTCAGCTTCCCCCTTTAGTAACATTGCTGTGAACGGTGCATGTACTATTTAAACAACTCTAACTAGCTCAGTTTTAACCGACTTTAAACCGGTTAGATTTTTTTATAAGCAACAGAGACGTAGCTATGAAATATGTTGGTTTTATATGTAAAAACGTGCGTTATTTAACAGGAAAGGAGAGGTGAAAGAACAGTGCATGCAATGAATAAGCATCGGGGGGAAAAAAGAAAACATTTACCAAACAAAATATGAGAAAGAGAATGCAGCAGAGTTCAGATGTGGTAAATGTGGAAACAGTCACAAACCAAAATCATTTCCAGCATTTGGGAAATCCTGTAACAACTGTGGAGAAAGTTATCACTATGACAAATGTTGCAAGGCAGCACCGAAACAAAGTGCACACAGTAGATGAGGAAGAACAGGATGCGGAGGAATTCACTGAGGATGAAGTGCAAACCTGTACAACAGAGAAAGACGAATGGGTCGTACCAATTGAAGACAATAATTCCATTCAAGTTAGACACAAGTGCCCAGGAAAATTTGTTATCTTGGGAAGATTACAAACGCTAAAAAAAAGAGCAAAATTTATCTGGTAAAAACAAAAGTGACTGGATACACAGGAGAGCGAGTTAAAGGTGGATGTCTTGCAACATTCAAATACAAAATCCACGGGATACGAGCACAGCTGTTGGACGTGGGTAAGAGTGTGCAACCAAACCTAGGACTCAGTGAATGCATAAAGCTCAACCTGGTTCAAAGTGTGTTTGTAGTCACATCACCAGAAGCTGCAAATGATCAGGATTCATTTATAGAGGAGTATAAAGACTGTTTTGAAGGACTTGGATGTCTTCCAGGAGAACATAAAATATGTGTGGATAAAAACCTGTTGTGCATCCCTAAAAACTAAAAGATGAACTGGCACCATAGACTGTATAAAACAATGGACTAACCTTCCGGTACGTCCCCCATAGGTTTCTGAATAGCAAAAATGAGGCCAACTGGGCGGTTCCCAACGCCGCCATCTTGTCCGCGTCACTCGCCTCGTCACTCTCAGAAACTCCAAAAATGGGCAAAGAGGTGGAGCTGAGAGTGGCGCTGTGAGGCTGGGGGCGGAGGGTTAACGCTCCGAGCCGACGTAGCTACAAGCTAGTCAGAAGCTAGTCGGGAGCTAACTGAAGCTAACGTAGGCTGCAGCCAGTTTCAGCCAGAAGACCGCGGTTGAGAGACTTTTACCCCGTTTTTCAACAACGATCCCTTTAGACGCAGAAACATCTCGAGTAGAGAAAACAGATCAATATAATAAGACCCAAATGGGTCGGATCAATACGGCCTGATATTGTGTTATTTCCATTACCATCGGAGGAGGGTGAGGACTTAGTCGGCTTATCTTAACAACACATCCAGCTAAAAGTAGTCACAAAGTCATCATGAAAATTCAGATCCCCTAAAAAAAATAAAAGGCTTTTGACTCACCTCACATCAGACATCCATTAGTTTATGCCTCCAGCTGTGTTCCTCACACCAGTACTGATCTAACCAGCGATCATCCAGTCTGTCTAGAGTCCAACTCTGTAGTCTTCCAGCCTGATGTAACCGTCTCCCGCTCTGACCGGGTCTGCCGCGGCGTCCCGGTCCTGCCGACGTTGCTGCTCTGCTGCTACCCGACCGATCGCCTGCTCCAACTCGCGTGTAGAAAGAGATAAAAGCTCCGACCAGAACAGCATTCCTCTCTGCCACCTGACAGAGACCCCCCAAGCTCGTTAAGCTTCAGCCGGTATGAAGCCTCCCCCGAAAGCATAAACTTCTTGGACGGTCTGTTACTGTAATCAAAACCACAGCAAGCCATCTTTGCCCAATAATTGCAGATTAACATCCAAAACCGAATAAAAACTGCAGAGGCAACTGATTGGCGAGTTCAGAAACACCAAATGACTGAAGTCTTTACGTTAGTCCTAGGCTGTGAAGAGCTCCGCAAGCAGCTCTTCTCAATATCTGTGTGTATATATACAGACGTGGACAAAATTGTTGGTACCCTTCATTAAATCAAAGAAAAACTCATAATGGTCACAGAAATAACTTTAATCTGACAAAAGTAATAATAAATAAAAATTATATAAATGTTCAACGGAATTATTTAAAAAATAAATGCATGAAACAGGCCTGGACAAAAATTATGATACCCACAACTTAATATTTGGTTGCACAACCTTTTGAGGCAATCACTGCAATCAAATGATTCCTGTAACTGTCAATGAGACTTCTGCACCTCTCAGCAGGTATTTTGGCCCACTCCTCATGAGCAAACTGTTCTAGTTGTTTCCGGTTTGAAGGGCGCCTTTTCCAGACAGCACGTTTCAGCTCCTTCCAAAGATGCTCAATAGGATTGAGATCAGGGCTCATAGAAGGCCAGTGTTTTCCTCTTAGCCCTTCTTGGGTGTTTTTAGCTGTGTGTTTTGGGTCATTTTCCTGTTGTAAGACCCGTGACCTGCGACTGAGACCATGCTTTCTGACACTGGCCAGCACATTTCTCTCTAGAATCCCCTGATAGTCTTGAGATTTCATTGTACCCTGCACAGATTCAAGACACCCTGTGTCAGATGCAGCAAATCAGCCCCAGAACATAACCGAGCCTCCCCCATGTTTCACAGTAGGGACCGTGTTCTTTTCTAGATATGCTTCATTTTTCCGTCTGTGAACATAGAGCTGATGTGCCTTGGCAAAAAGTTAAATTTTTGTCTCATCTGTCCACAGGACATTCTCCCAGAAGCTTTGTGGCTCGTCATCATGTAGTTTGGCATACTCCAGTCTGTTTTTTTAATGATTTGTCCTCTGGCTCAAACAGCGAAGGATGTTCCGATCTGACACTGATGTTCCTTGAGCATAAAGTTCAGCTTGGATCTATTTTGAAGTCTTTCTAGGCTCTTTTGTTACCATTTGGATTATCCGTCTCTTTGATCTGTCATCAATTTTCCTCCTGCAGCCACGTCCAGGGAGGTTGGCTACAGTCCCATGGATCGTACATTACTGAATGACATGTGCAGCTGTAGTCACAGAAACATCTAGCTGCTTGGAGATGGTCTTATAGCCTTTACAGTTAACATGCTTGTCTATGATTTTCTTTCTCATCTCCTGAGACAACTCTTTCCTTTGCTTCCTCTGGTTTATATTGAGTGTGGTACACACCACGTCACCAAACAACACAGTGACTACCTGGAGTCCTATATGTAGGCCCACTGAGTGATTACAGGATTGTAGACACCTAGGATGCTGATTAGTGGACATACCTTGGATTAACATGTCCCTTTGGTCACATTATTTTCATTCTTTTCTAGGGGTACCATCATTTTTGTCAAGGCCTGTTTCATGCATTTATTTTTTAAATAATTCTGTTGAAGCATGGATGAAAAGCAATGTCTGACTTTCATTGGTCAACATTTATATAATTTTTATTTATTATTACTTTTGTCAGATTAAAGTTATTTCTGTGACCATTGTGAGTTTTTCTTTTATTTAATGAAGGGTACCAACAATTTTGTCCACGTCTGTATGTATATATATATATATATATATATAACGGGTTTATATTTTTGACTAGTTCTTGAAGGTCCCAGTTCTGCAACCCTTATTCAATATAAAGGAGCTAAATAAACATTACAGATATTTCAAAGACGTAAATAGGGTGGTATGATAAAAATGTAAGACCTTTTTTGAAAAAGTATGACTTTAATAGAATTTTAGACATGAAATGTAACTTTCTTTTAGACTTAATGATGCGTTTTATTTGTACACGCAACTCAGAAATTCCTACTTCAGAGTGGGAAAAATCAACTGGAATATCCTCTGAATTAGGACTTCTCACTCGGAAAGTCAGATTTTCTTTGCTCCAACTTTGACTTTCAATATGGGAACTCCTCACAAAAAGACTAGCTGTGGTGGAAAAATGTCTGTTTTACAGTGTTACAAACCAGCTGGGCTAGGGGTCAGGGTATGTTATGGAACTAGATTTGGGACATATGTATTGTGACTTGTATCTGCTTATTTGTAACTTGTACACATGTTTTGAAAAATACAAGTACCGATTCATTTAATAATACAAGTACAAATCAGAAAATACAAGTACAAATCAAAGATACAAGTACAAATCAGGGAATACAAGTACAAATCAAACATACAAGTACAAATCGGAAACACAAGTACAAATCAGACACAAATACAAATCAGAAACACAAGTACAAATCACACTGCTCCCAGAACCAATCAGATTTCTCGATTCCCTA
The DNA here is from genome assembly GCA_028564705.1 of Apricaphanius iberus. Taxonomy (NCBI): domain Eukaryota; kingdom Metazoa; phylum Chordata; class Actinopteri; order Cyprinodontiformes; family Aphaniidae; genus Apricaphanius; species Apricaphanius iberus. The sequence continues at coordinate 163,620 of JAPXFQ010000484.1, read as the reverse complement.
ACCAATCACGGAGAGAGGAGGGCGGTGTTCTTCTGTGTTCACAACCAAACTTGACCCTTGGAAAAGTGCAGTCGAAGTTGGTTCATTTATCCACTAAGTCTCGGCAGATGGCAGGAGGAGCGGCTGAAGAACACATACGCTGCGGTTTATCATAAAAACGTCTTAAATTAAAAGTGCTAACACAATGTAAGGGTTGAAAAGACATTTGGTGTTACAGAGACTTCTGCTCCCACTTCAGAGACAAATGAAGAGGCCAGTTTATTAAAGTTGTTAGCTGAATATTTTACTAGCTGAAGGCAATAAGTCCTCTACACGTTATCCTTAGTGAAATTAGTTAATAGCAGAGACATGTCTTTCAGTCTTCTTAGAGAAGTTTTTGTTTATGACAACCGACTCACCTTCACAGAACTGTGTGTGGTGATGACAGACGGGACGTCGGCCGCACTTTTCCAAGAGTCAAGTTTTGTTGTGAACACAGAAGAACACCGCCCTCCTCTCTCCGTGATTGGTTAGGGAATCGAGAAATCTGATTGGTTCTGGGAGTAGCGTGATTTGTACTTGTGTTTCTGAAAATTCAGTCGGTGTTGAGATGGACATTTTTTTATTGAAATATTAACATTTGAACAGAACATAATGAGTAGAAAATGAATCAAATCCAGAGGAAGAAAATCTATCTATTTCTGACTAAAAGAAATTAAGTAGAACTGTAGCAAATCTCCAAAAGGAAGATTGAACATATGAATCAAAGACATATTTAGAAAACTAGGAGGCGACAGAAACAGATAATATCGAGTGATTGAGAAAAACTGGGTAACATTTCAATGAAATCTGACTCAGGAATGAAAGGAAAAAACCAACATCCTGATATTCTGTGGGAAGCTTTGGCTGGAAACAGACAGAAAAACAAGATCCTTGAATCATCCTGGAATAATCCCAGCTTCCATCTTTAAAGGACTGGAAGAGGAAGAAGTTTCCAAGGAATCATTTAGAAGGTTTTAAGAAAGAAACAGATTGAATCCATGAATCTGAAAACGTGTTTCTTAGTGAAAGAGACAGACATGTAGAGACTGAACTATCTGTTCAACAGGGAGAGAGTTTCTCTGCCAGGAGGAGGCGCTCTACACTCAACTCACACCAGGAACACTGAGGAAACATAACTGGACCAGTGAAACCTAAACCCAGGTAGCAGATCTTCAGTGAATGTGGTGTTGAACGTGTGGAGGTGGATCAGTGAGTCAGAGGAGACTTTGTAGAAGGACAGAATGCCAGCAGGAACGTCCACATACACTGCTACTCTGTTAGAGACAGAGGAGGAGAGACGCGTTTCTATGTTATTGTGCCAGACAGAGTAACCACCAACAGAGCATCTCAGACTCCAGGAATGATCATTCCCTCCAAACCTACAGTCTCCACTGTCTCCTTTCCTCCTGATTCTTCTGTAACTCACTGATATATGAACCCCTCCTCTCCACTCAACCTCCCAGTAAGAGCGACCAGTCAGACTAGTTCTACACAGCAGCTGAGGATCATCAAATCTGTCTGGATGATCAGGATATGACTGAAGCTTCTCCTCCCATGTCACCTTCCTGTTGTCTTCAGACAGTTCCAGTTTTCTGCTCACTGTGTTTGTGTCGATGGTAGGTTGACAGGAATCTGATGGAGAGAACAAACACAATCCAGCTGCAGTTATTGATCATTTCTTGACACTTTGATGATGACTCCTGAATGAGTGATAAGACAGTTTGAAGATGGTTGAATGTGAGCTGCTTTGTTGTCATGAATCCAATGAAAAACACACTTACGCTTCCTCAGACCTGGTGTCAACCATCGGACTCCAGCAGGCTCCACCCTGAAAGGAGGAGGGGGGTCAGACCATCAGTCTCTTTCAGCAGCAAACATGGACATTACATGTCTCTCAGACACACATTTTCCTCCACTGAGAAAGGAACAGTCCAAAATTTGGACACCTGGTCCACTTGTCCAAATCCAAAGAGAGAAAGAGAAGCTAACAGCAGGCGTGATGAAGATGATGAAGACATTTTCAACTGCAGTGGACATAGTAAGGACAGTTGGTGCTGCCGTAGCACAACTCATTTGTCCAAAGCCAGGAAAAGCTCCAACACAAAGGAGAAAAGAAATCCCTCAATAACAAAGTGAAGAAACAAACTGAAGCCTAAAAGGACATCAGGAAACTAATGCTGCGTTCAGACCAAGGGCTTTGTCAGCGTCCGGCAAAGCTCACAAAGCATCTAGTGTGATGCTTCTTTGTTGAAGTTTGCAAAATCTGCCACTTCTGAGCAAAAAAGAGCACATGGGCGGGGCTTCTTCTGTTGTCGGATATTCTGAACTATTGTGGATAGTATTGAGAGAGTAACTTGGCTTTATTTGCTAAATAAATCTAGACAACGTCAACTTTGGCAACATCAGCGCCGTTTGTGGATACACCCTATTCTACGGATGAGTTTTGAGTTCGGGGAGTTTAACCATTTTCTCCAAGAGCTATGGATGAGGTTCGCTTTCAGCGGTACTTCCGTCTGTCCCGTGCCCAATTTGATTACCACCTGGGCCGCATCGGAGCTCAAATCGCCTACCAGGACACCACCTACAGGTTTCTCTGTTCCTCCCAAAGAGCGCTTGTCCATCTGTCTTCGGTAAGTGTTATTTATGATTTTTTTAAATCTGCGTTTTCTAGACTTAAAATGTAGGTTTTTCCAGCTCCCGCTACATTCAAAATACGTGTAGTGGCATCGCTACAATTATAAGCTCTGATTGGTTAACGCGCCGCTTCAAGGCCATCAACACCGTCAAAAGTTCAACTAGCTGAACTTCTGCGCTGCTGGCTTTATGAGCTTTGAAGCATGAAAAGCTTGAAAAGTTGACGGAGCCAATGCTCACAAAGCACCGCAGAGACCGTGACGCTCCTGCAACGGCCTCCTAACACCGTTCCAGGTCACATTTATGGCTTTTCTGAACACTTTCCAAAAAGCTTCCTGATCATTCGCCACCACTGGCCTAAGCCAGTCTTTAAATGTGGGTTCAAGCCCTTCAGTCACCTGGATCTGTTTGTTTTGTTTGTTGTTTGTAATGATCTTGGACAGGTTGTACTGTAAACTGAATTTTCCCTTGGGGATCAATAAAGTATCTTTGAATTGAATTGATCAAACTTCCTGATGACTGCAAAGCTGCTGAATCAGTAGGTTCTTTCAAATCAAAGAATAAAACTCTACTGTTTAGAGATGCTTTTGAGCAATATTGATTTTTGACTTAAATTTTATTTTTTTGCTTTTCCTAAATTGATGTTTTTAATCAAAACACTATTTTATGTTTGGGTTCTTCACCACCATTTCTTCAACACCAATCATGTAAAGCACCTTGAATTGCCTTGTGTTTTGAAGTTTGTTATACAAATATAATTGCCTTGCCTTACAATAATTAAACTGATTTGGATTAATCAAAGCGTTTGTAAAATAGGAGAATTGTGCTGAGAATTATGACCATTGTTACATGTGAATTAGTGTCTTAAGCAGAGTCAGGAGTCAGTAATGATGAGGGGATTTATCTTGACAGTATAGAAGGAAGTAGGCATTAGCTCAATTCCTATGCCCAAAGGACAGCGTGACCAGTTATTTTCTTATAAAACCAAGAAAATAATACACGAAGTCCATATTTGAGAGATATGAAGTAAGTGCATGTTTTGCCATTGAAAATATCTTAATAGGTTAAGTCAAATGTGTTTTCCATATCAAATGCACTGAAGCTTAAAATATTTTTTTATTTTTGTTGTGGCAGGTGCAGCAGAGGAGTTTAGGGAAACTGGAGGAAGTGTGAAAGGGAGAACATTCTGTTGAGGGACTGGGTAGAATCATGATGTAGATTCTGATATTGTCGATGAATGTGTTGTAAAAAACAATGTAGATGTGATTGTATCCTGAAGTAAATATACTTAGTGAACCCATAAGGACCCACAGTGACACTGGTGTCTCGTGCCCTATTAACGTCCTGGATGGTTCCATGTTAACCTAGATTCTTGATTTTCTCTCATGAAGTCCCAGAATCACACCTATGGCACATTTATAATAGGTCATGTGACCACTAGGGTGATCATGTGTTTCGATTCAACCAACCGAACTAGACCGAAAGTTGCATGTGGAAAAGCCTGCTAGCCAGCTAATTTGGAGCAAGCTCTTTCTGAGGCTAAAAAGTAGATTGATTCAATTCAACGGTTGCAATGCTTACGCATAATGCTGTTTGTCAAAAATAAACTATTGTTTCCGAATTTCTTGAAGAACTTTGCATAAAACCATCAAGTAAATATTGGTGTGACGCATATGTCACATCGGGCAGACGGTCTAAAAATGGTTGAAAAAAAATGTAGTGACGTATATGTCACAATAAGAAAACTAATCATGATCTGATCAGTATACTTGGCTGATTCAATTAAGTTTAGTCATATATTGTATATAATAGCTTAATTGAACCAATATCAGTTATATAATTTAATTAATCGGTTGCAGTAAGACCTGTTGGGCACCAAGTAGCTAGCTAGGTTTTTCACATAATTTAACTATTTAACGCCCAAAGTGACATCTATGTCACTTTTGAGATGTTTGCCACCTACTATTGTAATATTTTTTTTATGTGTTCTATGTGCCCTATTTAACCTGTCTTATGCTCCCCTTAATTTTCCTTGCGGGAAAAATGGGTCCGGGTCTTTATGGGTTAACACTTATTTATGCTGAAATGGACATTTCTTTGAAAAATACTCTAAATTACAAGGCTTTAGAGAAGAGTAGGCTGTTGTAGCTTTAAAGGGCACCTTTAATGTTCTTTTAAATGGCAGAAAAACATTTTTCAAAGAAATCGAGCAGGCGTCCCCAACTCCAGGCCTCAAGGGCCGGTGCCCTACCAGTTTTAGAGGTGTCTCTGCTCCAACACAGCTGATTTAAATTGTCCAGCTTCCTCCTCAGCATGGCAAAGGTCTGCAGAGGCCTGCTAACAAGCCATCATTTCATTCTGCTGTGTTGAACAAGGGAAGGAACAAAAACCTGCAAGATACTGGCCCTCGAGGCTTGGAGTTGGGGACCCCTGATATAGAGACAATTTTGTTATCCTCCCAAGTTCCCAAATGACTAGCGAGCTTTTTAAAGTACCAAATGAAGGGAAGATGCTCAGCCTCCAAAAAACTTGTGGTTTTGGAGTCACATAATTGTATACGTGTAAAGAGGACAACAAACTCATTGGCTCTAATTCATTACTGAGGAAAAGCTGATTCAGAAGGCTTAAATATGATAAATATATGTATCATATTTGGGGTTGTTCAAACTCCAGTTTTTCTAGACACAGTGTCTTCAAATTTTCAACACAGAAAAATCCAGCTTTCCCTGCTTGGGTGAGATTTGTACAGATAAAAAGGCACTATTACACCAGCAGTAGTGCGTCCACTAACTCTGTGATTTGTAGTGTGCTCTACCGTGAGGAGGACTAAATTGAGGAGGACCTGATTGAACATAAAATGGGATTTCGAAAAATTACAAAATCAGGCTGAAATCCACAGCAGTGGCATCTATGATAAAGACGCCTGGTTTCTAAATTCCATACTTGTGACATAGGAAGAATTGAACATGTGCTTATTCATTTAACTGGATTTAACTACAGCCCTCAGATCCAGGATGTCCTCTCACAGTGTGAGAGGACAATATGCTGAGAAGCAGGAGGGTTTAAGTTTGGTTTGTGCTTGACGCATTTACATTCCGCACGGAAATGAGACGTGCGGAACCAGCCGAGACGCCTTCTAGTAGCATTTATACTTTTTGCGGCTTGTCCCTGCAGAGAACCGATATTCTTGATGACTGTAGGGGGCGGAGTAGAGCTCTAAAGTATGCATACAACATTACACCATAGTGAAAGTAGTAATCACTGTTTACAAGATGGCGACACCCGTGAGCTTAAACAAAGCAGAACTTTTATGTTGTTTACTAAGGAAAAAAGACGAAAAAGGAGACTGTCCCCTCGTCCATTAAAACACAGTTGATCACAGTGATCTCTATCGGCCGAATCATAAAGATGTCTGTATTTGGAGCTATGCGGACCACGCGGATGCGTCAAGCATAAACCAAGCTTTAACCAAGCTTTAGACCGAGCAAGAGCTGCCTGAATGGTTCCAGTTCCTGACAACACACACTGAATATACTGTCCACATTGGCCGCGCTGAACTCAAGTGTCTGCGGTGTCGCCCGTCAATCAATGTTCATGCGCATCACACAAACCTGTGAAGATGAGGACACGCAGACAGGCCGCTCCGTGTCTTCCTGCTTACAGTCACCATAATGGCAGAGAATCGTTTTGGAGAAGTCACAAATATTACAAGGCTTCAAACTGACGCAGCTTTTGACGCATTTCTGCTGAACTGGTAAGACAGTCATATATTCAGTAAAGCAAATCAATATATTTTATTGATACAGTACACAGTGACATCCTGTGAAATCACAAGAGATGCATGTGCCCAATTCTATGGGGGGATAGAGAGAGCGGAAAGCTTGCAGGAGTGGGTGGGAGAAGGGATGTTTTGGAAGCGGGCCTTTGTACGTTGGTTTAAAAATACAACCCCCTCCCCGAAATAATCTGGAATGCGGCTTTGATGGTTGGGAGAAAAAAGATGCAACGTAAAGCTAGAAAGGTTTATTTGTGTTAAACTGTGCTGATTTTGGACATTGGATCTGAACCAGTGACCTAAGGATTTGGCTAATTTAAAATCTGCCAGGGTATGAATGATTTTGAACCTAACCATATAAATACGGAATTTCTAACTTTAGATTGTATATATTTCTATAAATTATATGGCTAGATATTTGATGTAATATGTCATATTTCAGTAAAAATATTTTTACATCGCAAAATTGCTCTTACAAGTTATAATTTCCAAGTCTCTATGCATTTTCATGTTACCATGTTTCAATATCCCTCCTGTGACCATTTAAATCCTCTCTGATCTGTTTTTTTCACCATCTTTAGCTGCTAGCTCAAAGCTTTCTGGCTGTGGACCTTCAGTACTTAACCTGAATGAGTTTTCATGTTCAGGATCTGTCGCCTCCTCCTTCTGTGAACCCACATTTTTTTCTGGGGTGCGTCCGGGACGTTCTCCTCCGTGCATGTCACTTCCGGTAGCGCAGTTAGGGACGCTATTTTTAGAGAGAGGAGCCAGTAGGGCTACATCGGAGCAGTAATACCACCGTTTATTATGAAATATGAGCCGTATTTGCGGCCAAAAAGTGAATGTTAGATCAGTTACGAAACAAAAGGCTTAAACATGTGTTTAAAATGGCAATAGCACTTTAATATGCATTATAATTACATTATTTTAATTAGGGAAGCACAGATGCCACTTTTTTCAAACTGATACGATATCAGTACTTGGATCTGAGTTATGCCAATGCCAATCTTTCTACCACACAAAAATGCAATGAATATGAAGGTAGGTTTTGTTTTCTCCTCAGCTTGTTACAACAAAACATGATGAATTAGATAAAACAATAATAAAAATGACCACAAAATTAAAATTTTAAGTAAAAAATAAAGAGTTTCCACGTTGTATCAATTCATAGTATCGGTTAACTATAACAAATACCAGTAGAAGTACATTAGAATGGTATCATCACAATACCAGTGTCAGTATCTGTGCCTTCCTAATTTTAGTAGAAATATGCTGTGAAATAAAGTGATGCTCTGCAGAGTGGCTGTACTCTGTTGAGTCCTTACAACACCCTCTTTCTTATCAAACACTTCAGATGCATCAATTATATATTATATATTTTATATCTTTTCTGAATACTTTTACATCATCTGATCATTAACTGGTTTTCATTTAGATCTCTTCCCTTATGCAGTAAATACAAATAAGGAGTTATTGGATCATATAACCATGATGGTATCATTGAAAATGTCAGACTTAAGTGTTTGTGACTAATTCCCATCTCATTTAATTTCCCCCTAAAATCCAACCAAAACTTATTTGTTCACAGATTTTTTCCTTGACAATGTTTCAGTATAATTTTGCTCACTGACTTTCACCATACTTGCGAACCCTAATGATTTTCCCTGGAGGATCCCGAATTTCAGTGCCCCTCATGAAAATCTCCACCATTCTCCCGGATATCTCCCGATATTTTATGGTCTCGCATATCGTGTACACTCCCTGTTTCTTATGTGAGAAGGATTGAAAATAAAACAGGTTACAATTTAAATACGTGAACAGTTTCTTCCAGACATGAAAATCCATCACGTTTGGTGAAATTTGCCTTTTTGAATAAAAAATAGGTCACCTACATGATTCTTATGTCTATGAGGAAAACAATCAACTGTAATTAGTGACGCAGGGCGCAGCAGCGAGCCACAAGTTTTTAGAAGTTTTTGCATTTGGTCGGGCAAAAACCAACCCTACAGTGTCAAAATCAACAGATTCAATGCACTGCGACCAAACTAAGAAAAAAATATACAGTTGTGGCCAAAAATTTTGAGAATGACACAAATAATAGTTTTTGACAAAGTTTGCTGCTAAACTTCTTTTAGATCTTTGTTTCAGTTGTTTCTGTGATGTACTGAAATATAATTACAAACACTTCATACGTTTCAAAGGCTTTTATCGACAATTACATGACATTTATGCAAAGAGTCAGTATTTGCAGTGTTGGCCCATCTTTTTCAGGACCTCTGCAATTCTACTGGGCATGCTCTCAATCAACTTCTGGGCCAAATCCTGACTGATAGCAACCCATTCTTTCATAATTACTTCTTGGAGTTTGTCAGAAATAGTGAGTTTTTGTTTGTCCACCCGCCTCTTGAGGATTGACCACAAGTTCTCAATGGGATTAAGATCTGGAGAGTTTCCAGGCCATGGACCCAAAATTTCAACGTTTTGGTCCCCAAGCCACTTAGTTATCACTTTTGCCTTATGGCACGGTGCTCCATTGTGCTGGAAAATGCTTTGCTCTTCACCAAGCTGCTGTTGGATTGTTGGAAGAAGTTGCTGTTGGAGGGTGTTTTGGTACCATTCTTTATTCATGGCTGTGTTTTTGGGCAAAATTGTAAGTGAGCCCAGTTCCTTTGGATGAGAAGCAACCCCACACATGAATGGTCTCAGGATGGTTTACTGTTGACATGACACAGGACTGATGGTAGCATGGGCGCCGTAAAGGGGTGGAAGGTTAGGACGATTCTAAGGGCCCAGGTTGATGAAGGGCCCAGAAGAGCAGACCCTCTTTTTCTTTTCTTATTTCTTTTCTCTTTTTTATACATACGTTAAATGTGCCAGGGCCCCTCATACACTTAATGTGTATTTTGTCCGTTTTGACCATAGATTTAATATTTAACAAACAAATAATGTATTTACTGTTTAAGTCACACCCCCCTCACAATGGTTCATTCCACCTGCGCTGTACGAGCTACACTCGCTAGCGTAACGTCTCTTGCTTATTGCATTTGTTATGATGCAGTGCAGATAGTGACACACGCAGGCATGTCACATCAAAAGTCAGGGCATCAAAAACGGAAAGAAAAGAAGGAAAGAGAAGACCGAGAACGCCGAAGTCGACAGTAGTCACACAGTTTTTCAAAAAGAAAGGTAGCTTGCCCTATTCCTGTATTCCAAAACTTTCACTTACTTATTTTTGTTGCTACATGACCTGCTTTTATCTAGCTAGCTTAGTAAAATAATTACTGAATTATGATTTACATCCAACAATAATAACATCTCTGCTGTCTCCGGGTTATCATGTCTCGTAGACACAGATTCAGCGGCCGCTGCAACCCACGTCTTCCTTCCCCCGCGGCCCCCGTCCCCGTCTCAGCCAAACAAGGTGAGCCTGAGCGCAAAACTTCACGAAGATTGAAAGCTCTAAGCACGTCTTATCTACTGTGTTCTCCACATGATGATAACTTTACTAAACAAAAAGTAATCTACACGCTTCAAAAATTACAAAATCAGTTTGCCGTGTGTTCTGTGAAGTGACAGTGCTGCTGCTACGATCGATGCTGTCAAACTTGACGTTCTTAATATGAATAAAATGCCCCTTGAAAAAATAATATAAAGTGGAATAAAAATGTGTCTGTGGTAACCATTGGCTATAATTAGTTTACGGAATAGATATTTTAATATTTTATATTAAGAAAACTATACAAAAAAAATACAGTTTTGGATTGTCTAATATTTTTCTTGTGTTGTATAGTTATCTATTTCATATTATTCAACAATGCAGTTAAGAAAATATGAATTCTAAGCTGTAACTTGTTGACTGGGGAAAAAAATGATTTTGCTATCCTTACCGCACAGAAACAAGAGAGAGACAGAGAGTTTTGCCAGGAAAGAGTGTGGAAGTTGAGGAAGCGGTGAGAATAGTGGAATATGAGAGCACAGAGGGAGCCCTAAGTGTGAAGGAAGATAACAGAAGAGGGGAAGATGAGAGAACAGAGGAAGCCATGAGAGCAGACTCTCAGGAAGATGAGAGAACAGAGGAAGCCATGAGAGCAGACTCTGAGGAAGATGAAGAAGAGACTGTTGTGTCAAATGATCCTGGTTTGTGGCCAGCAAAAATTAGCAATGCAGACAGAGAAAAGATTGTGCAAAAAATAGCCTCTTCTAAAGATAAAGAACAAGAAATGCCACATGATTCAAAAGGTAAAGCCTTCCCCGAATACCTCAAGTACACAAAGTCAGGAAATTGCAGGGAAAAGATTAAGAGAGACTGGGTCATTTACAGCCAAAGTACAAATGCACTATTTTGTATTCCTTGTGTATTATTTGGTCATGAGCTAAAGAAACCTTGTATGAGCGCACTAAGCAGTCAACATGGTTATAAAATCAAAGACATAACATGGCGTCGAATGTATGATAAATTCCCTAACCACGAAAGTAGCAAAGCACACAGGGAGTGCTACTTAAAATGGAAAACCTTACAACAGTCTGTAATGGCAGCTGTCCCTGGGGGAATAGACAGCAAGCTGAAGAAGCTCATACAAACAGAAATAGACAAAAATCGAGCTATTCTGAAGAGGATACTAGATGTAACCTTGTTCTTGGCCTCTCGAAATTTACCCTTTAGGGGTAATACAAAAGACTTGGGGGACATTCATAATGGCAACTTCTTGGGCACCCTTGAGCTCCTGTCCCATTATGACCCACTACTCAACGAACATCTACAAAAAGTCAGAGACAAAAAAACAGGAACAAGACTGACACACTATTTAAGCTCATATATTCAGAACGAATTTATTGAGTTATGTGGAAAACGAGTGTTAAGTAGTATTCTTAAGGAAAGGGAGGAATCAGTCTATTATTCAGTCATTTGCGATGCTACTCCGGATATTTCACATACAGAGCAAAATGTATTGCTCTTACGATATGTAGGTTTTGATCAAGAAAACAAGAAATTGGAGGTTGTTGAAAGGTTTTTGGAGTTTAAAGATTTTCACAAAAAAACAGGAAGTGAGATAGCAGACATGGTTGTAAATGTGCTTAATAGTCACGGCATAGATCTGAATGACTGCAGGGGCCAAGGCTATGATAATGGGGCAAACATGTCTGGAAAAATCAAGGGGGTTCAAGCCCAATTATTAAAAAAGAATAAGCTGGCTACTTTTTCCCCTTGTGCGTCTCATACTCTGAACCTTGTTGGTGTGCATGCAGCTCAATCAAGTCCAGAGGTTACTAACTTTTTTGGCTTTGTCAATCGTCTTTATGCCCTTGTTAGTGCCAGCCCAGAGCAATGGGCCATCTTTAAGGCAAAAACGGGTTGCACTTTACATCGTCTGTCAGACACTCTGTGGAGTTCGAGGGTTAAGGCTGTTCAACCTATAGCCAAGCACCTGCCCAGTGTCCTAGAAGCTCTTGATGCCATCCTCTCAACCTGCAGTCTGACACCAGAGGCTCGGTCTGAAGCCAGCGGCCTAAAAAAGTATTTTGAAACTTTTGATACTGTTTTTCTGTTGACTGTTTGGGTCAAAGTTCTGCGAGCCATTGACAAAAGGAATATTATTCTCCAGTCAGGGAAATTAACTCTTGAGACAGAGGCAGAAAATATCAGAGCTTTGCAGGAGGAGATGCAACATCTGAGGGATGAATGGGAGAGTTTCTTTTCTGAAGCATCACTTGTTGCACAACAGATGAACATTAACCCTCTGTTCAGGTCAGGAATCAGCCGCCAGAGGAAAAGAAAACGGTTTCACGATGAGACAGAGGTAGAGGGAGCAAGGGAACACAGTGCAGACACCATATTCAGAAACACAGTCTTTCTTCCCATGATGGACCACATAATCAGTGACTTAAGTACCAGGTTTGCCACAACAGCTGAGATCTTGGATCAGTTTTCTGTAGTTGTAAAAATGGGCCAGTTACATGATGATCAAATCCATTCTGTATGCCAGCCATTGATTTCAAAATACAACACTGATCTGACTTGTGAATTTGAAGATGAAGTCAGACACCTCAACTCTGTATATAGGGCCACTTTCCCAGGGTGTCTGTCACCAATTGATCTGCTCAACAGCATTTACAAGATGCAGCTGCAGAGTATTTTTGGACAGGTCTGCATAGTTTTGCGAATATTTTGCACATTGCCTGTGACCGTTGCTGGTGGCGAGAGAGCATTCAGTAAGCTCAAACTGATTAAAAATTATCTTAGGTCTGCTATGTTGCAGGACAGACTTTGTCACCTTGCCATACTGTCCATTGAAAGCAAACTGGCAAGAAAGCTGAACTTTGATGATTTGATACATGATTTTGCCAGCAGAAAGGCACGCGCTGGGCCATTATAAAGTGATGTTGAACATAACTTGTTATACCTGGATAACAAACAGTTTATGTCTGGTTCAGTACTTGTTTAGTCCTGGACTGGTTTAGGCCTGGCATTACTCCTGGTGTGTCTTGATTTTGAGCCCTTTTGGCCTAGTTTTAGTCTTGGACTGATTTAATTATGGGTTAGTTGTAGCTGATGTTTCCTGATTGAGCAGTTGGACCCAGTTAAAGCTTGTTCACGTAAAGTATATGTCAATATGTGTACATTATGTTCTGTTGTGTTTGCAATTGCAATTGAGATAATAAATATTCTCCTTTTATGTAAACAAGTACATATTTCCATAGCTTTTTCTTGTTTTTGTAGGCTTTTACTCATCAGACATTTTAACTATGCAATGTGCTAAGTATCTTTTTTAAAGTATACAGGGCATGTTTATTGGGTTACATTTTATCTGTAAAAAATGTAGGGGGCCCAGAAATTTTTGTTTCCATAGGGCCCAGAATTTCTGGCGGCACCCCTGGATGGTAGCACTCCTCCACACCTTTTCTTCTCCGCACAAGCCTTTTTCCAGATGCCCCAAACAATCGGAAAGAGGCTTCATCGGAGAATATGACTTTGCCACAGTCCTGAGCAAGCTCTGCACTGGTGGCACTCCAATCCCACAGCTGAATCCTCTTTAGGAGACGATCCTGGCGCTTGCTGGACTTTCTTGGAACCCCTGTAGCCTTCTTAACAATAAACGAACCTCTTTCCTTGAAGTTCTTGATAATCTTATAAATTGTTCATTCAGGTGCAATTTTAGTAGCCACAATATCGTTGCTTGTGAAGCCATTTTTATGCAACGCAATGATGGCTGCACATGTTTCTTTGCAGGCCACCATGGTTAACAATGGAAGAACAATTATTTAAAGCATCACCCTCCTTTTAACATGTCAAGTCTGCCATTCCAACACAATCAGCCTGGCATAATGATCTCCAGCCTTGTGCTCATCAACATTCTCACCTGAGTTAACAAGACGATTACTGACATGATCTCAGCAGGTCCTTCAATGACAGCAGTGAAATGCAGTGGAATTTTCATGGTAAAGAAGGATTATGCAATTCATCTGATCACTGGTCATAACATTCTGGAGTATATGCAAATTGCTATTATAAAAACATAAGCTGCAACTTTTAAAATGTCCAATATCTATGCAATTCTCAAAACTTTTGGCCACGACTGTATTTTCTCACTCTCTCCTGAAAAAGAGACTCCTACGAGATTTTGGAATGATTGATAGTAACTACTCCTAAATGTTCAGCTCTGCTGAGCAGAGGGGTATCCAGGAGGTTAATAAAGAGGGGCTAAAAGGGCCCAGGGTGGGACTGTAGCACCAAAATAAAAGCAGAGATGTTCTTGTAGACGAGACCAAATCTGAGCTGGTCACATTTTAGAGTTTTCATCTGTTAAAATTACATGTAAAGTCATTTTATTTAGCTAAAGTTTATGTGATAATGTAATATGAAAGCAAATAAAAACATTGCAAACTTTTTTCACAAAAGGTTTTTCACCAAAAAGTGGCGCGACCATTTAATTTCTTAACTTACATTATTGCTACTGACTGTTATTTTGTCAAATAAATACATACTCTAAAATTCAAGTATTCTTAATAATTACAATGATATGGATTAACATTATTTATATATATATGTATTTTTTTAATGAAATTTTTTTACCGCATCACTTAAAGACAACATGAGACCTTCTGTTTTCTAATGGTTGTACACCCATTTCACCTTGCAATGTGGACACTGGTGTAGTTTTAATGTCCCTACAAAAAATCAACACTTGATTCTGAATTTTATCGAAGTTGTTTAACACTATTTTAGCTGCTGAACCTCCTCTGGCAGGTTCCTCCATACCTGAAATCTTCCAGTCTCCATTGTGGATTCTTTAGTCCAGCCAACAGCAGCTTCACTCCTGAGTCTCCTGGATGATTGTAGCTCAGGTCCAACTTTTTCAGATATGAGGGGTTGGAGCTCAGAGCTGAGGCCAGAGAAGTACAGCCTTCCTCTGAGATCAGACAGCCTGACAAGCTGCAGACACACAATTCAACACATGATGAGAACATGAGAACATTGAGGTAGAACCCAAATTCTGAAGTAATCATTTTAAGTAAAAAAATCCAACAGATAAACTGGTAGTGGAATGGTTAGAATAAAAAAAAGAACTGTAAAAGACCCTACCGTAACTGTGCATGTTTTAGATGTTTCGCTCTTTTAACTCACCAGATTCAGATTACTGCAGTTCAGTAAAAGTCTGTTAATCATCCATCAATTGAAATCAGGTGTATTGAAGCACATTAAAATCTAAAACATGCATGGCAGTGTAACTTCAGGACCAGGGTTGAAAAATGGTAACATTATAAAAAGCAATATTGGACCCATTTTAACTAATTTAACTAAATCTAAAATACCACCGATAAACTGCTGGTTCACATTTTCCTAAATGTTGTCATAACTCATATCATCTAAATATTATCCAAAATTACAAAAACATTAAAAAGTCACCGAAGGCCAACTGATGGAGAAAAACCTTGTTTCACCAGGTTTGAGAACACTGTACCTGAGAGTTTCCAGTTTGCAGTTTGGACTCTCCAGTCCAGCAGATATAAACTTCACTCCTGAATCCTGCAGGTTGTTGTTACTTAAGTCCAGTTCTCTGAGACTGGAGGACTGGGAGCTGAGAACTGAGGACAGAGCTTCACAGCTTTTCTCTGAGAGGTTACAGCTGCTCAGTCTGGGTAGACAGTGAGAGAAATATGGTATTAAACAATTAATTTAAAGGGAAGTTTATTTCATTCCAATCACCAACTTTCTTCTTGAAAAGATGAATGAAACAGTTTTATTTTACAAGACAGCATGTATGTTTTGTTAAGTGGTATAATATATATATATATATATATATATATATATATAAAAAATCATATTTAATAATATTATAATAATTATCATAATTTCTATTTTCAATCCAACAAAGTGCAGGAAAGAAGGACAAGTAGCAACTGAGGTGATGGTTTAGGGAATATATCTAATGCTAATTTGAAACTCATCACCCAGGGTAGGGATTTTAAAAGACATCAAAAAGGACATAAAAACTACCAAATTGAATTAATATTCAATTGGTGAATATTGTAAATTCAGGTATAATTTTCATTTCAGCTTGTTGTGAGTTTCACAGTTTAACACTTTGGTAATTAAAAACCGACTGACTAAATCAAGTCCTAAAGTGCCGGATTTGACAGTCGTGATTTAATTAACCTCTGGTGACCTTGTTGCTGTTCTGTCGGCAGACAAATTAGCAGAGTGGCTCTGGTTCTAAATTGTGGACACATTTAAATACTAAATTTGGTAAGCGCAGGTTGTTATAGCATTCAAAGCTTAGCAATCTGTACTTTTTGAAAATATTGCATTGATGGTAGCGGATTGGCTTTTGTCCATAATTTTCATTATGTAATTGTACAATGAGCTGATGAACTGTAAAAATGCAACTGAGTTCTGAATCCATATTGTCATGTAGTATGACATATTATGTGAAAATAACATAGCATGCATCTACAGTAGGACAGCCTGGAACAATGAACAGAAACTATATAAAACTCAATTTAACTCATTATTAGCATATTTATTTCTACAAACAATAAATACAGTAACAATCTGTGTTCTTACAGAGCTTTGATGGGGGCTTTAAAGAATGGCAGCAGCCTCAGAAAACCCTCCTCTGTAGGACAGTATTTCTTCAGGTCAAACACATCCAGATCTTCTTCTGATGACACTATGATGAAACCCAGAGCTGACCACTGAGCAGGAGACAGTTTATCTGTGGAGAGACGTCCTGAACTCAGAGACTGTTGGATCTCCTCCACTAGAGAACGATAATTCAGTTCATTCAGACAGTGGAACAGATTGATGCTTTTCTCTGCAGACACATTCTCACTGATCTTCTTCTTGATGTACTGAACTGTTTCCTGATTGGCCTCTGGGCTACTTCCTGTCTGCTTCAACAGACCTTGTAGGAGTTTCTGATTGGTCAGCAGGGAAAGTCCCAGGAGGAAGCGGAGGAACAAGTCCAGGTGTCCATTTGGACTCTGTAAGGCCTGGTCAACAGCTCTCTGATGGAGAGACTTTGGTTTAGATTCCTTTGAAGGCTTTGGTTTTAGCTTCTTTACCAATAAAGACCTTTTAGATGTTTGTGTTTCCATCAGGTTGACACCAGAGCTGATGAAGGTCAGATGAACATGAAGAGCAGCCAGAAACTCCTGAACACTCAGATGGACGAAGCAGAACACCTTCTCCTGGTACAGCCCTCCTCTCTCCTCTTTAAAGATCTGTGTGAAAACTCCTGAGTACACTGAGGCTTCTCTTATATCGATGCCACACTCTGTCAGGTCTGATTCATAGAAGATCAGGTTTCCTTTCTGCAGCTGATCAAAAGCCAGTTTTCCCAGAGACTCAATCATCTTCCTGCTCTCTGGACTCCAGTGTGGATCTTCTTCAGCTCCTCCATCATACTTCATCTTCTTCACTTTGGTCTGAACCACCAGAAAGTGGATGTACATCTCAGTCAGGGTCTTTGGCAGCTCTCCTCCCTCTCTGGTCTTCAACACATCCTCCAGAACTGTAGCAGTGATCCAGCAGAAGACTGGGATGTGGCACATGATGTGGAGGCTTCTAGATGTCTTTATGTGGGAGATGATCCTGCTGGCCTGCTCCTCATCTCTGAATCTCTTCCTGAAGTACTCCTCCTTCTGTGGGTCAGTGAACCCTCTGACCTCTGTCACCATGCCAACACAGTCAGGAGGGATCTGATTGGCTGCTGCAGGTCGCGTGGTTATCCATAGGAGAGCAGAGGGAAGCATATGGCCTCTGATGATGTTTGTCAGTAGAACATCCACTGAGGTGGACTCTGTAACATCAGTCAGGATCTCCTTGTTGTGGAAGTCCAGAGGAAGTCGACTCTCATCCAGACCATCAAAGATGAACAGAACCTGGAAATGTTCAAAGCTGCAGATTTCTTTGGTTTCAGTAAAGAAGTGATGAACAAGTTCCACCAAACTGAACTTTTTGTCTTTCAGCAAATTCAGCTCTCTGAAAGTAAATGGAAATATGAACTGGATGTTCTGGTGGGCTTTGCCTTCAGCCCAGTCCAGAGTGAACTTCTGTGTTAAGACTGTTTTCCCAATGCCAGCCACTCCCTTTGTCATCACTGTTCTGATTGGTTGATCTCTTCCAGGTGGGACTTTAAAGATGTCTTCTTGTCTGATTGTTGTTTCTGGTGTGTCTTTATTCCTGGATGCTGTTTCAATCTGTCTGACCTCATGTTCATCATTGACCTCTCCAGTCCCTCCCTCTGTGATGTAGAGCTCTGTGTAGATCTGGTTCAGAAAGGTCGGACTTCCTGCTTTAGCGATCCCCTCAAACACACACTGGAACTTCTCCTTCAGACCAGATTTAAGTTTCTTTTGACAGGTACCTGGTATTTCTAAATAAACACAAAATGTAAAATCAGAAAGGAAACAAAACCAGATTCAGAAAATTATTTAAATAAATATGATTCCAACTCTTCAGGTATTAGTAAATCTGAGATTTATCCATCAGGTTATATATTGGTAGAAATCCTCTTACTGCTCTCAAGACGGTCAGCCAGCTCCTTCTGCTTCATCTTCCTCAGGAAGTTCACTGTGATCTTCATCAATGCCTCTCTGCTGCTCCTCCTCTGTTCTTCATCCTCACCCTCCAATACCTCTTCATCATCTCTCTGACTCTCTGAGCTTTTTGGGTCATCTTGACTCAGAACCTGCTGGATCTTCTTCAGCTCATTCTTCACAAAAGTGACGATGTTATCCTCCAGCAGCTGGAACAGAATAATATATGAAGGACACATCAGACTGAAATCATGGAGCCAAACATCAGATCCATGTTGGACAGACTGACAGTCCTCTGGTCTACAAAGTGCAGCATGGAGATGACTGAGAATAGAACCCATAGAGAAGTATTTGTTTTACATGTACAGACCATAAATATGGAGTCCAGCTGTGTTTGATGCTGCTGGGAAGACGGACCACTGGGAACCTCTGAGCTCTGCTGGTCCATTCTGTGGAGGAACCAGGAACAATTAGCTCACATTATATATGTCCTCATAGAGACAAGAAGAAGGTAAAGGTCCATGAAGTGATCTGGAGGTTAGGAGTGAACCAGTTTACTCCTGGTGGAGGTGAAGGTTTTGAACCATCAGTGTTAGTGACCATCATTCAGCTAGAGATGCTACACCAACAGGTATTTTTATAATGAGAGAAATTCAAAAGGTTATTGTTTTTTAAACCCAACTGTTGGTTTTTCTTCAAACTACAACCAATGGAACTGAACTGAAGCTTTTATGACAGGTTCTGGTTCTGATCCATCAGTCTCTGCTGTCTGACCCGTTTGAACCTCTGTCTCTATCCTCTCCACAGGAGATGGTCCAGAAGACAAAGCTTCTCTGCAGGTTCTCCATATGATGCTGTTCTTCCTCAGCTTTTTAAAGAGGTTCTGTTCTGCTGTAGGAACTTCATCTGGATCAAGGTGCAGCTCTTTACTGGAGATCAGAGGGACTTCCAGAGGTTCCAAGATATTTCTGCATTTCATTAACTGACATGGAAACATGATTTTCTCTCTCCCATGATTGCAAAGATATTTTAGGACTGATTTTTATCTCCATGATCTCACTAAATCCTATTTGAACTAAATCCCGCTCCCCCACACCCCCAAGGTCAGCTGATCAGCTGCTTTTCTGTGATAATATATTTAGTTTAATAGCAGAAGTGGTTAATAATCAGCCATATTGGCTGATGTTTTAACCTGTAAGATAAAACTATAAAATTTGCATTATATTTATTAATCTGTCTTGAAACTAAACCAAATTCAGATTTAGAGAGTGACCCAAATATGAACAGAGAAATGAAATTCACTTCTGTCTGTGGGTTTGTGTGTTAATATTGATTTTGGAGTCAATAATTGAGTCTAATTAATTTGGAATTATGTTGATGAAAACGGAATAAAACTTACTTTAATGTTAGTGGGTCAAGGGGCATGGCAACATAATAGTTTATGTAAAAATGTCCCTATAGAGTTTTTTTTGTTACTTTGCATATTATATTTTAGGATTTACAGCAGAAACGTTAGTTGATTCTGGTTAAATATATTGTTTCTTGTTATTCACCAGCAGTAATTTACTAATGGTGTCAATAAGTGTCCAGTAGGAGTCAGTATTTCTCCGTGAATTATGGTTAGATGGATCTTAATAAACTGACTGGTTAGACATTAAAGTTCCTTCATTAAATGTTGTCATAGAAGTGATCCAGTTGGACTTCACCATCTCCATGGTAACATGCCTCCCAATGTCGTTCATATAAACGGCAAAACTTTGATCTTGTCCCAATACCCACATTACACCCTATGGTCATCCATGAAGTGCATTTTGCAGAAGTGCAGACAAGGGTTCAGGTGCTTAGTGAACAAGTGTGTGAATAACTGCACAATGGGGACAGCGAGGATTATGTCATCAGCCTCTGCCATGGCGTCGCATGTCCATGACAACAAAAATGCGGGTGGCGCTCGCAGTTTGTGTTATTTTGCTGCTTGATGTGATAAAACTGAAACAAAATCATCCAAGTTTGATAAATACAAAATTATATCTAGCAAATTATATAGCCTAAAGTCCAAAGTGTATTATTATTTTTAGCCTATCATGTCTGAAAATAAACAAGTTATGAAAACATATTTTTAAACAGATATGCATCTTTCCAACAGCTAATTACTGTAATTACTCATGTACACAATGATAAATTACCCAAGATATTGAGGCGTCGATAGGCAGGGATTTTGCGGACCGTCAATATTTATAAATGATAGTTTTAAAACGCAGAAGAGGGCCAGGGGCCAGATTCTCCGTTCTGGAGAATCGGTACACGCACTACGCACTTGGGCCCCTCAACGGCTAGCGCAATTGAAGTGCATAAGTGTGAAAGTGCAGGCATTGGGACAGGAGCTCTATTTGGTCACATGATCATAGTGAGCGTCTGTTAGTGGGGGAACACTCCAACTGCTCCGCCTCTTTAAACAAAGACAAGCCCCGCCCACCCAGCCCAGCTCTCTGCTCATTGGCTGATAAATGCTGTGCAGCCTGTGTTCCAACTCCAGCTCCTAAATCTGAAGCTTCCAGTCAGAGACTGAAGCTGAAGAAACCTTTCAGTTAGATGATCCAATGTTCTCAGGAACCAAGGAAGGAGGTCCAGATGGTTCTGTTGCTGCTTCACATGATGGATCTTATTAGAACATGTGGAGGTTGGTGAACAACAGATTTAATCAGATATTATATGAGGAGAAACATGACAGATATTAGGAACATAGAAACATTTCAGACTGACTCAGTTTCTACAGTTACAGCAGTTAGATACAGCTCACCTCTCTGATGGTGGAGGAACAGATGTTTTAAAGAGAATGGGATGATCCATTGACCAGTCGCTCTTAAAGGACACACAGCTGGGTTCTGGTTCTTGTTGTTGTTGCCATCTCAGATGGATCCTAAAAGAAGAAACACTATTAATATACATTCTGTGAAGTTAATATAAACTATAAATTATATCGTTATAATTAAGTCTCCTCCCTTTCCGGTCGGCCTGTGGGTCCCCTGGCCAAAAAAATAATTATTGGACGTCAGTGGAGCGATAAAAGGTATTCTGGTCCGCTTTGGCTTACGTCCTGAATCACACATTTGTACTTCAGTTTAAGTGATAACTAATAATTTACATTTCGACTGTGTTTGTCAAATGATTTGGGATTTATTTGATTGTAAAAATTTGGAATTAATTCGCTCTATTCACTCGTTCATTTTTTTTGGGCAGTAAGGGACCCATGGACCGAAAGTAGAGGGGCATGACTAAAGCTTGGTTTATGCTTGTCGCGTCCGCAAGGTCCGCACGGCTCAACGTGGCCTCTCCGCGCGGCCTCCTCCCGCCCCAAATTTCCGCACCGCACCTAGGAAAATTTGTAACTATGCGCACGGTCCCGCGCGGAAAAACATGGCGGACTGGCAAGAGCTCATATTGCCAGCCGATAGAGATCACTGTGATCAACTGTGTTTTAATGGATGAGAGGACGGTCTCCTTTTTTCGTCTTTTTTCCTAATAAACAGCATAAAAGTTGTGCTTTGTTTAAGCTCAGGGGTATCACCATCTTGTAAAGAACAGTGATTACTACTTCTACTATGGTGTAGTGTTGTATGTATGCCGTAGAACCCTACGCCGCCCCCTACAGTCGTCAAGAATATTGGCTCTCAGCAGGGACAAGCTGCAGAAAGTATAAACGCTGCTAGAAGGCGTCTCGGCCGGTTCCGCACGTCTCGTTTCCGCGCGGACTGTTCATGCGGCAATCATAAACCAAGCTTAAATCTCCGCATATCAACAACAGGGTTACTGTGCCTCACCTAACTTATCATACCAGAGATGCCACTGAGAGCACTACAGACCTCTGAAAGACACTGTCCGTGAATAGAAGTGGCTCCATCTGAGTGCTAACTGGAAGGAAACTGGGTTTCTGTTTTGGGGTTTTAAAGAAATGTAACTTAAAATTTCCATAACTTCAGACTGAGGAGATCGTTCCATGCTAGAGGTGGCTGAAATATCCCAACACTATTCATTGCAGTGAAATCAGGATTTTATTAGTTTCCTGAAGTAACAATAAGCTGTTCAAAATAAATATAATGAAGCATTTAGACCAGAGCATATCTGACACATGCTCACTAGTTTGTTCAGTTCTGCAAACTAGTGTGAAGAACTGGAATGTAATTATTCATGTTTGCGAGTTCTCTTCCTTTTTGTATCTGTGTGTGTTGTCATGAATTATCTGTAACCTGATGACTGTGGAACAAATTACCCCACAGGGAAAATAAAAGTAAATGGACTGAACTAATAGAACCATTGAGATGTTTAAGAGTTGAAGAACATGCTGCATCGCTAAACTCCTTAGAGGGAACATCCCCAAGTCACTGGTTAAGATACTTGTGATTGTTCCACCTACAGCTGAGAAGAACTGAAGCTTTTCATCACTAGAACTAAGGAAAACTTTCAGATACACTAAAAAGTGGTTCAAGAACAAAGAAAGTCCAGTTCTTTCCATGTTAGATTTGATTGAATCACTATGAATATGGGAGAGGAACTAATCAGTCCAGTTTGCTCATTAACATGGAACAGAGAAGCAATCAGAGTGAGCTCCAGTTTAGACTAAATATTTCCCTTTAATGATGGCGACTAATCAATGAGGCCCAAAAGCAAACAGATCAGAGGTGTTAAACATGATACAGCAGCATCCAGGACGCCTCCAACAACATCCATTCTTTCCACTTTCACTGCTGTGGTTCTGGAGAACATCCAACACACACCGCTTCACATCAGAACGTAGAAATGTGGCAAAAAGAGCTGAGCTCATGTTAAACACATGTTGGAATAAAAACATTTCAGACTGACTCAGTTTCTACAGTTACAGCAGTTAGATACAGCTCACCTCTCTGATGGTGGAGGAACAGATGATTTAAAGTCAATGAATTTATCCTTTGACCAGTTGCTCTTAAAGGACACACAACTGGGTTCTGGTTCTGGTTGGCGTCTCTGATGGATCCTGACAGAAAAAGAAAACATAAAAAAAACTAAACGCATTCAGTTTAGACAGAACCAAAACATTTAACCTAGTATATCTGTGTAATATGACATTTCTCTCAATACAACCCAATTATATACCACCGCTGGATGAAGTTAACTTAGTATCAAGATGGAAAAACATTCTTACACTAATACAGACACAATATAATGGGTAGAAAGCAAAACATGTATAAGTCAAACATATATTTATTTTTATTTCTTCATTAGAGGATGACTGATGTTGAAGCCATGTTGGTGATGAAGATCCAGGAAATGTGTTGGAAGTTGGTGAGTTTTTCCAGATGTGTCTTCCTGCTGGAAGCCAGAGCTCTAAGCAACAGGTTAGCTGGTGTCAAGAAGAAGAAGAAGAAGAAGAATCTGTATGAAGCAGCAAAGAGGAACAGCAGCAGCTTCATCAGCACTATGTCTTCTTTGGCCTGATATAGTGGGAAGAACGCTGTGTGAAAAGGGCTATGGACAGTTAGAGATGGTGACCTCACCTCTGACCTTTGCTCTGGCTCTCATCTTCCCCACACAGAGTGCTTTTAGAGGGAGGGACTCCCTCCTCTCTGTCCTCACACTGATCCATGCTGCTGAATTCACATCCACATCAGCTCACACACACTTTCTACCTTCATCTGCAGAGGAAACACAAATCATTCATCTGATCATCATCAACTCTCATCATCCTGCTGCACATCATTAGTGCTGGAAACAGATCAGCTGCTCCTCCTCTGATTGGCTCTTCTTCTCTGCTTATCAGTATCAGTTGAATGCAGTCAGACAGCAGTGGGAGGCAGAGGAAGCTGCCATCAGCTGCTGTACTTCTACTATCTGTCCACTAGATGGAGCCATGGAGCAACATGTCCACTGATTCAGGAACTATTTTATTTCATAATCATCAAACAAGTGGATTATCTGCTCCATCATAGATTAACTAGTTAATAATCTGACTGAATCAAACATATTTAAACATTAAAGTCATTTTATTTTGAAAATACTCACGGGAAGCTGTTGTGTGTGACTTTAATGGCGGAGAGCAGAGTTTGATTCCAGGAAATAAAAACCAGAAGCAGTTTGTTGAGAGAAGAAAACAAAGAATCATCTGCTGTTCATCATGTTTGATTCCAGTTCATCAATCATCTAATAATCCTGTAGATTAATCTTCAAGCAGCAGAGAGATGAAACTTGGAGCAGAAATCAGAAGTGAACATTTTACCTGTAAACACCTATGATGCGGAGCTTGTATCACAAAAACGAAACTCTTCAAACTGGAGCTGTGCCGGAGCTTGATTGGTTTCATGATGGTCATGTGACCAAAGACATGCGTAGCTTCGTCGCTCCGTTTCACCCACCCACGTGACTTTTTCAGACGTTGCTTCAAATCTTTTAAACGTCCTAATAAAAGACCAAGCAGAGACGTTGAGAGGGGCAGGTGCTCAGAGTTCAAAAAGTGCCACATTTCATATACCAAGATTTGAAAACCCAGCAGCATGACTTACTCCTGACTTGCTCCATCTTCTACTCTGGCTCTTCCTCTTTCTCTCCTTCCACCTCGTCACCCGACCTGTCATCTGCAAACAAGGCACAATTTTGCTTTCACATTAATCTGTTATGCACTAAGGTTATTATAGTTTACTTAAACTAAACTAAAAAGTAAAACTAGGTGTGATAAAAAATTTTACGTAACTGAAACAAAGAATAAGAACTAGAGCTTAGAAAAAACCAACTGAAATTATATCGTGTCCTTATGAAACTAAGTAAAATAAAATAAAGACATACAGAAAACATCTTTAGTTTCACTTTTCAATTTGGTCAAATTTGTCAACAGCTTGAGAAGGCAGGGACGTCTACATCAGTGGTTCTCAACCTTTTTTCTGAAATATTTGTTCAGCCAAGCATACTCCTGACCAGCGCAAAGCATTTTTGGACCTAAAACAGAGCACTTTGCCTTCAGTGTCTGCTTTATGAAACTTTGGAACTGATAAACACGCACAAAATTCATATATATAACTAAACCCATAACTAAATGTATTGCAAATATTTATCATCACTCAAATGTAGTGGTTCAATCTTATTTAGTGAAAATAGTGACCGTGTAAAACCATAAGATTAACCATTTTAAAACTCCATAAATGTGCAAAACATCATTCTCTCTTGAACTATTTGGAAATATAACTAGAAAGAGGTTTTAGCTTTAGGATAATGACACTGAATAGCCCTACTCAATATAAAATTCATTTTATGAGCTTATACGTATTAAATAATTATTTTAAAGGACTTTTGCATGGATGCTACTTTTGAAATATTTCTATTTTAAATTTCACGTAGCCCCATTTGAGAACCACTGGTCTACATGACTGAGTTGTTCTGAACTTCTTAGGGTCTGTTCCTACTTTCTCTCCTACTTCTCCCCAAGTACATGATGTGCTGTCAATTCAAGCGCTAACCTGTTTTCTCTTAGTCTCTTCCTACAGTAGGTGCTCCTGACCCGCCCTGCTTGATGACCCTGACTAAGATGGCGTTGCACTGACGGAAAGTTCTCCACGTCCTGCAACAAACTTCTGCATCAGCTGTGTTGTTCTTTCTGTGTCTCTGTTCTGTATTCTCCAAACCACAGACGGTCTCGGCAGATGACCGCTTATGCTGAGCCTGGTTCTGATGGAGGTTTCTTCCTGTTAAAAAGGGAGTTTTTCCTTTCCACTGTCGCTTCATGCTTGCTCAGTATGAGGGATTGCTGAGAATTACACGACGCAATCTTCTGTGGTTCTCTAATTTCTACATTAAACATTGTATTGTAATAACTCTTCTTGTAAAGTGCCTTGAGATGACATCTGTTGTGAAACGGCGCTATATAAATAAACTGAATTGAAAATTGAATTGAACTTCTTAGATCTTGCCCACGACAAATATGGATTATTATAACAAAAAAATACTGAAACTAATAAAAACTAAACTAAACATTTTTAAACATGCTGAGCGATTAAAAATATATTAATAAATAATAATTAGCTAAAGGCTAAGCTAAAAAGGTGAGTCTTTATCTGCTCTTAAAAACATGAACGTTCTCCAGCAGCCTGTTCCAGAGGTGAGGGATATAATAATGGAAAGACGCCTCACCATGAGTCTTTGTCCTGATGATAAGGAGACGTCTGCTAGAGGAGCGCAGAGAACGCGAGGGTTCATACGGTAAAAGCATTTCTGACAGATAAGAAGGCCCAAGACCATTAAGACACTTAAAAACCATTAAAAGAACCTTAAAATGGATCCTAAAACATACAGGGAGCCAGTGCAGGGATTCTAAGACCGGTGTAATGTGCTCCTTCCTCCTGGTCTTCATCAGGAAACCAGCTGCTGAATTCTGTAAAAGCTGTAAACTTGAGGTAGTTTTTTTAGGGAGACCAGAAATCATTACAATAATCGATTCTACTGGTGATAAAAGCTGCATTAGTGTCTCTGTATTGGCCCGAGAGAGAATGTTGTCATATCATAGTTCTTATTTACAAGCTATTATTTTATTTAGTAAATCAAAGAACATCACACACAGAAAATCATACATACATTCAGCCCTTTATGTGACAAAAAATTTTGTCAGAAGTATTTCAATCACATTGAATTAATTTGAGTTAATAGGGAAATCAATAATGCAGATGTTAATACAATTACTAAGATACTTAAATATATAGTATCACAGTAAGTTTTAGAACGCTGTGATTCCCGGCTCTTATCCTCAATAAAATGTATCTGACTGGACCTCTTTAAATCTCATTTGAATACCCCTGCCCTAAGGAAATAATTAATCCCACGTCATCAAGCATTTACAGTTGCATGCTTTGTTTAAAACTTCTTTAAAAAAGTTTAGATATCTTCTGCCATTCAGCTAATTTTCCATTTGACATCAGGCCGAGAGGAGACAGACTGACATCTACACACAGGTTATTTAAAACTATGAGTTTATCCTGGAAAAGTAATATTGTCATGATTTTCAGATGACTCTAAATCCGGCAAAACTTCAGACAACGAAAAATCGTAAAATGTTTGTGAATCAGATCAAAGAACTGGATGGCTGGAACGGCCAGAGAGGAACTGGGACGACTGGAAAGGAGCAGGTAAGTGGCTACATGGTTGTTTATAAGATTTAGGAAATGTGAAATGTTTGATGTTGCAAGTCTCACTTGGTAGCCAAGAGGTCGGGACATTGAGAAGGCAAGTAGGAGCCTGACTTCGCATCTCTTTCATTATCTGTTCCTTAATAATAACCTTCATTTCAGCTACACTGCAGGTCCTTCTCAAAGATTAGCATATTGTGATAAAGTTCATTATTTTCTGTAATGTACTGACAGACATCAGACTTTCATATATTTCAGATTCATTACACACAACTGAAGTATTTCAAGCCTTTTATTGTTTTAATATTGATGATTTTGGCAAAAAAAGTCAAGAAAAACCACAAATTCCTATCTTAGAAAATTAGCATATCATGAAAAGGTTCCCTAAACGAGCTATTAACCTAATCATCTGAATCAACTAATTAACTCGAAACACTCCATCTTTCCTTTTTCTACATTAAAAATTACTACTAAACTCTTTTTATTGATTAACGCTTTCCTAATTTCTGTTTCTAAACGAACCACTGCATCCATTGTGCCTCTCCCTTTCCTAAACCCACTCTGATATGATGAGATCTTCTTATTTCTTACCAAATAATCTCTTAACCTATCCACTAACCTCCTTTCCATTAATTTCCCTGCATGAGATGTTAATTTAACATTGCTAAAAGCAAAGACTGATAATTGCTCAGGAGCCGCTCAGCTTTTGTACAACACAGGTGAGCAGAACAAACGCTGACCAAATCCTGCACCAGGAACAGACTCCTAATAAATATAGCATGTTTTGTTGAAAGGATTGTAGTCGGATTTAGACTCTTAATACAATGAGAGAGATTCCTTTAAACGTTTGGAGGTTTTAATATGATTTGAATTGAACATACAGGAGGACAGTAACACATCACAGTAAAATGCAGAATACTGACCCGTCTCAGCTTTATGAAAACAAGTATTTATCTATTCTATAGACAAAACAGGGTGGAAATATGAAACTTGAAGGCGCCTGGCTCCTTGACTAGGAGACAGTGAAGTTTGGCATATATAAAGACGAACCATCTCCATGGAGACGCAGATGTGGATCCTTGAATTATCAAAACATTATGGCAATGGCTTGGGTTAAAGCGTCACACAACAAGACAAACTTTCAAACTATGTATACAAGAAGTCTCAGAATTTCTCGGGCAGTTAGGTAACCTCTGACCTTGGTTCCCATGTCCAGCAGATGAATCATTATATTAAAATTTCTACCACAGGATGTTCATCTGAAGGTAAGCTGTAGTGATGGTGAGATGAATCCCTATGAGGCATTGAGCCAGTTGGTTTAACAAAGTGTTGATCTCATAGCGCTTCATGCTAACAGAAATCCCCTTACTGGCTGAGTCTACAATCACAAGCAACTGTAGCTCTTGTGTGGTGCATTAAAGTTGTAAGTCTTCTGTGGCTCTTGGGAATGACTAGGGTCACAAATCTATAATTTCTTTACATAAAAATGATTAAATATGTGAATAATAAAATTATTTTTGAATATATTCTGTCTGTAAATACCCAAATGGTAGCATCATATGTTGTGGAAAGTTATCTACTAATTTTCTGTCACTTTAGGCAAAAGGACGGACTAGCAGGCAGAGGAATGTGAAAGTGATTGTGAAACAAGGCAGAGGGAACTGAATGTGGTTGTGTAACTTGGGCAATGGTGTAAAGAACAGCGGAGGTTTTATTCATTTTTACTCAGAAATGGCAGTTTCTAACCAGCTTTAGGTTTTAAGCAGATTTTGACGCAATCTCAGCAGCTTTTTAAAACACCTTTTCACAGGTAATAAGATGGCTGTGTGCACAAATAACCTAAAATAGAATCCATGCTATCTTTTGACGTGTGTGTCTAGCAGAGCTCTTTTAACTTCTCCTTTGCAGCATGCAAAAACGCAGCAT
Source organism: Apricaphanius iberus (assembly GCA_028564705.1). Classification (NCBI taxonomy): domain Eukaryota; kingdom Metazoa; phylum Chordata; class Actinopteri; order Cyprinodontiformes; family Aphaniidae; genus Apricaphanius; species Apricaphanius iberus. The sequence goes on along the minus strand of JAPXFQ010000484.1, from coordinate 134,088 downwards.
GTGTTGCAGGTGTTGCATTGCCAAGCACTGTGGTTACACAGGGGCTCGCGCTCATCCACGCATACCCAAGATGTGTGTCCCACCCTCATAAATCTTCAAACTTTCTGTTTCTATACTCACAAAACTATTTCCAAACTATATAAACACCAACTAAGCTCTCCTATCAAAACTATTCAAACTGTCTAAACTCCAAACTGACTGCAGCTCTCCAACTCAAACCAAGCCTGAGTGATTTATATTGCTGCCAAACCACTTTGCAAACGTTGAACCACTTCCCAAAGCAGTCACAGGGTACAGCGAGGCTTTCAGACATCATCACTTTCGGCTCCTCCCCCAAATGAAGCAGGCCTCAATACGCGTTTTGTGGAACCCCCCCCCCCCCCCTCCAACTTGCATCGTAACATCACTAGTAGAGCTCTGAATCTTTCGGTCAGATATGTACAACCTTTTTGCTACAAGGGCCAAAATCATTATGTCGAAAGTGCCCAGGGGCCACCAGAAGACTATTTCTTTCTGTAAAAAGAAGTGTTTGTATCTGCTTAAAGGGACTTTATCATGCTATTTTACAGCTTTCAACTTCTGGGATAGAAATATATATGATAGAACGTTACCGTTGGTGTTATAGCGTATTCATTTGTGCTAACATTTAACTTGTATCCCATAGTTAATGTTGGACCACGAAGTAAAATGGCATGTTTCTCTATAAACCCGCCTCCTGCACCCCCCTGCTAAGCTCCACTCCGCTGCGCTTCATAGCTGGGAGCAGATCAGCGCTCTCCAGGCTTTAGACAGAGCCAAAAACAACACAGCTGCGTCCATTAAGCAAATCTTTCCAGACCAGTATATAAAAAAAGCAGTGGGAGTTGTTTGCACCTGTTTACTGAATATTCTGAGATGCTACAGATCAATTAATTAACCACACAATGTCCATCAGGCGTCTTTGTTCTTTGATCCAGTTACTGTTCTTTCGAAACATAGAATCTGTCTGTGTATATGGATTTGTGCATTATTGACAGTATATGGCATATCCTGCAATACATTTATTTATACAGCAGATGGCAGTATTTTAAACCATTTAAGTGATGCCTCGAGTAGTGAGCCATTTTAGTGAAGAAATGAGTTGGAGAGTTCAGTCTGAAGTCGTTTTCTAGGAGATAGAGCTACTCAGAGTGCATAATTGAGGAGGATTACTCAGACATGCGTCCCAAAACCCACTCTGGTGGGGGTTTTTTTTATGAGAAAATTGCATTACCAGATGGTTGAAAAACACCAAAAACTTGATTTTGCATGATATAGGCCCTTTAACAATAAATTAAACATGTAATACTTTAATTAAATACATAAAATAGGATTTTTTGTAAAAAAAAAAGATTATTTTTAACAGATTGTAAATTCAAAACAGGGTTTTTAAGGTTTGCCGTTTTAAAAGAAATCATCACGGAGGGGCTCATTTTAAAGCAAAAATCTGTTGGGTTTTTTCTCAGTAGAAAGAACAGGATTTTGGTCATTCGTTCTTTAAAAATATATTTTTAGCAATGTTTGGTTGTCTCTGTGTTTCCTTTTGCAGTTTACGTAATGAAAAAAAAAAAGAAAGTAAAAATAAAATATTTTTAAAAGAGGACTAATTTGTTTTGTACCATGGATCATTTTCTAATCCTTTTAATTTGTCAACAAAAATGATGCCCTTGTGAAAGACAGTCTCCATCTCAGTCAGTCATTAGTGTTGTGGTGTGAATTGCAGAATGTACTCATTTTAAATGGTGGTCAAGGACTGTGCAAAATAAGTCCAAGGGCCATAAATGGCCCCCGCGCCACACTTTAGACACCATTGCTTTAAGTAGCAGTAGGGCCTCAAAGTACATATTACCTGCAAACAGTTATCCAGAACATTTCTGTTCAGTCCAGCAGCCACCAGAGGGCGCTGTTGTCAAACATGTCTTCAACCCAAAGTGTCTATTAAAGAGAATACATTGAGATAGAAGATGGGTGGTAAATTCACCCATTCATGCACAAATTCTCACACTGGTGATGGCAAAAAGCATTGTAGCAACAGCTGCCCTGAACCACACTGACAGAGGACAGGCTGCCAAACACTGGCCTCCACCGCCTTGCCCAAGGACACAACGACTGAGACAGATGGAGCTGGAGTTAAAACCGGCAACCCTCTGGTTACAGGATGATGTCCTATCATCTGAGCCACGGTCACACCCTTAGAACTAAATACCTTCTCAAACCTCTAGAATCACTTTCTTTCTCAGAGCCCTAGAACCTTTGCTCAGAGTTAGAGAAAATCGTTGAGGGAATGTGAGGTAACACTAGACTAAGAACTTTTTAGGTCTGGACCCAGAGGACATAAATTTGCGTTCTCCGTTTTCGAGTTCTGGTCCCCACGGGCGGATTGCAGGGACAGCCAGGCTCCCTCTGAGGATCCTAATCTAATCTAATCTGCAGCCTGATGATGAGGAACCTCCAGGATCAGCAGATGATCCGTTCATGAGAGCAAACAGCTGCTCCAAGCCCGGGTCACTCGGGTCGACATGGCACCCTGATTGGACCAGAGCCCATCAGTCCCCTGCTGCCCAGGAATCAGATGGCTGTCAGACACTTAGCGGGTCAGAACCGGGTCAGAGGGGTCCAAGAGATGGAATAAAACAACAGGAGTGTCACATCAGAGAGAGGAACAGACAGAACTGACCCACAGAGTGACCTCACTCTGACCTATAGAACCGGATCAGAATCAACATCTCTACCAGGTCTATATAATATCTTTCAGCCAATCGGATCGGCTCAATCAGGAGTTGGAACCGTGCTCTGGATCTTTCCCTGTCAGGACACGTTTTCTCCAAAACCTCCAGGCTGACAGCTCCATCAGAACCAGAACCGGACCTCACTCTGTCTCCCATGAAGACAGGCCAAACGATGAAGAAGATGGCTGAGATTATGGGGGCGATGCAGACTCCTTTAGTCTCTGGGGGCGGGACCACAGGTTAAACAGACGGTCTGGATCTGTCAGGTTCTGTTAACCCAGCATCGGTCTGGGGGTTCTGACCCAACAGCATAACCTACAGCGGTTCTTTAACCCTGCAGTCCCTGGGTCCCACCACCAGAGGTCCCCCTGCCTCGCTGCTGAAGCTCGTCTCTGGACTTCCTTGAGGTTCCTGGAGTCCAGAAGCAGCAGCAGCTGGTGGAGAGTTTACAGCTGCAGCCGGGTGTAGCGTGATTCTCCAGGAATTGGGTCGGGGGGGAGGGGGCCGGGGCTCCATGATCCTCCCTGGATGGAGGGGGGAGAATTGGTTCTTAATTGAGTTTCTGCTGAGCTACAGATGTTCCACTGCTAATCGTTCAAATTAGGGTTTAAAGTTCAGTGAGGAGACAATCAGGAGGACTTAGAGTCAGATCAGAACCAGGGGAAGATATGGGAGGCTCTAACGGACCTCCAAGGCCCGAGATCTCCGAGGAGAGGAGGAAGGTTCCTCTAGGAGCTCCTCAAGCTGCTGAGACGCTTTTCAGTTTGAGTTCAGGTGATTTTTACAAGGATTTCTGCAGGTCTGAGCTGGATGGTCTGAGAAGAACTAGGAAGAACCAGGAGGAGCAGAGAGGAACCATTAATGAACTGGGCAGAAGTCCCCCATAATGGTTCTGTTTATCAGGAGCTCAGATTCATATGAGCGTGTCTCACCTGTCTGCCACCAGGTGTCCACCAGGGGGCGGCATCCGTCTCGCACCACACTGTGGAACCAGTGCCAGACCTCACGGTTGATGGGATTCCCCCACTGTGAAGAACCAGACCTGGAATGTGAATCACCTTCTCACACGGAAGTGATGTCATCACTGTTTTCAGGGCTCTAGCAGCCAGGAAGTGACATCACTGAAGCCCAAACAGCAACATGGAACAAGCAGAAGTTCCTGGGTCCAGAGCTGAAGATGTTCTCATCAGGTCCCAGGTTTGAGGAGACTGAGAGGAACCAGAACCAGGCAGTCCAGGTTCTGCCAGAGCTCTGTCCCGCCAGCCTTCTGGTCTGGATCGTCCCTGAGGGTCTTCTAACCGGGCCTCCCGTGTTCTAGTCAAATGTGAAGTTTCACTGTAACCTCTAAGCAGGAGCGTTAGGCCCAGTTGGGTTCTAGAAGGTTTATTATTAAATAAAAGGTTCTGACACTTTGGTTTGGGGTCAGCTCTATTAAAGGCTGGTTCTGGATCCCTTCTTAGGTCCAAAGTTTGTTTTTGTCAGAACCTTATTCTGGACCCAGACCTCCTGTCAGAACCGGTTCAATGTGTGAAAGCATTAGCAGAGCCTCAGTGGGTACTAAGAGGTTCTAGGTTCCTCATTTGGACCTGTGGTTCCACCTCTCTCTGAGCTACTGATGATGGAGATTTATCATCCAGAACCTGATTTTGAGTGTCCTGGTTCTGGTTTAATCTCTGTAGACCTCCACAGGATCAGGACCAGGTGGTCTGGAGACATCAGAACCTGGGAGGAGACGGACCTCAGGAAAACAGAAAGTTCTAAAATGAATCAACCAAATCTGTGAGGTTCTAGAACATTAGGATCTCAGTGACTCAGATTGTGGTTCTGATCCAGAGATTAAGTAGAAGCCACCCGATTAATTCCCAGCTCAGAGTCCAGTCGCAAACCAGACCTGGATTCTGAGGTCCTGCTTTCCAAGACCAGCTGATCCACATCTAGATCAATAAGTTCTGACCCATGACAGAACCTTGCTACCTGGGTCTGATGTTCCTGATTCAGATTTTAAGGGCTTCACCTCCTGTCACAACCGGGACAGAACCTCATCTGACATCACTGCTGTGCTCCATCCCAGTCGTAGTCTTAGCAGGACTTTCTCTCTGTGCTCTGTGGTGGTTAGACTCTCACCCGGGAGCTGAGGGATCAAGTCCTCCCCGGGCCCTCGTTGTGTACCTTGCCACATATATTTAAAACATAAATAAATGTTTCTATAAATATATAAAAGCAGAAATAGGAAAACGTGTTGCATTAATTAATAGCTTTAAATCATATCTAGATGGAAATGTGATCTATATTTTATATTGTACATTGGTACTCACATACTTTACGCATTGCGCTGAAGTATGGGGAAATAATTACCAGGGCACAATAATTCCACTAACAATACAGAAACCAGGTTTGTTAATTCCATCCAAATTAATAAAACTTACTCATCTCATTAAATATAATAATTCTATAATGTTAAACAAAGGATTTAATAATCTATTACCAGCTTCACAATACGAGAAAAACCTCATAACTTGAGAGGATACAAAGAATTTTCAATACCTATATTTCGAACCACAAAAGAAAAATCATTTTGTTTATCTGTTCGATACGGAAGCGTAGAGCTGCCACCTCGGCAAAAGAAAAAACAGAGCTGTATCACGTTATTCCATGATAACTTTATTGTTCGAACAATATAATATCACGTTATTACGTGAAAACATTGTTCTAACAATATATTTTTCACGTTTGTACAATAGAAATATATTGTACGAACATGATAATATATTGTACAAACGTGAATAATTCATTGTTTAACAATATAATTTTCACACCAGTTGAAGTTGATAACGGTGCAGATCAGCGCGTGCAAAAATGTCTCGTTTACTGGAATTAATTAAGTTCTATTTTATGCTTGGATTGAGGCATGGGGAGATTTTGGAGCTGAGAAGGAACCTAAAATGCATGGGGCTGTACAGGAGGAAGAATGAGTCTGATCCGATGGAAGTGGCTACATTTCTCGCTGATCAGCTGGAGGGACATGGAAGGCTCCATGGATATAAACTACAATAAAGTTTTCGCATAATAACGTGATATTATATTGTACAAAAAGTATATTGTTAGAACAATAAAGTTATCATGGAATAACGTGATACAGCTCTGTTTTTTTCTTCTGCCGAGGTGGCCGCTCTACGCTTCCGTAGTCCGAGGAGTAAAACATTGGAATAGTTTGGATGTACAATGTAGACAATGCAAGAATCTTCAGCAATATAAACAGATATTTAAACAGCAGGGGTCTCATTTCTAAAGCTCGCTTACGCACAAAACGATGTCCGAAAACGACATAAGAAACTTTATACGCAAAGTTTGGGATTTATGGAAAAAAACATGGCGGAAAAAGGTGCTCAGCTTTAAGCTCACTAAGGTTCGTGCTTACGCGGTTTTTGGACACGTAGGACACTGACGGCGCAGCGGGACGGATACCAAAACTGTAAATTTAAGACACATTTTCAGACTTGTGGAGCATTGCACACAAACGAACACAAACTTCTCCCCCGTCCCTTCTATAGGAACGGAGAATAAATATGAGAATTTGATTAAAAATATGTTGCATTTAAGAATTATGTTCATATGTGTGTCTTCGGGTTTTATAGTAGTTGCACGTATTGGTGCTATATAATAATTGCAGTATAATTCTGGATGCGCTAGCACTCATTGAAGATTATGTTTTATGTCAGGCACGCTGCTGCATCAACAGTGTCATCTGCGGCTCTCCAGTGTATTTCTATCACCCCAAATTAATATTTTGCATGAATGATACTTTTTTAAAAGGCTTTATATATCTAAGAGTGCTTAAATTTATCATGTTCTAGTGTGATTTAGTTTTATTAGTTTTAATTTGCTTTGATTCCGGTCTTACTGTCGCTACAGGAGATATTCACGGCCTATAAATGAAACTTTATATTTAATGTTATTTGTTTCATCTCTTATGCTGCTGCTTTTATTTTTTACTCTCGTCTTCTAAAACATTTTTGTAACTATATTTTTGTCTTTTTATGTGAAGCATTTGGCTCAGTAAAGCTCTATATAGATCAACATTGATTGATTGAAATAAAACAGTTTTGTCCACCTCTGCATGCCTGCAGCTATGTCTTTCTCCGTCTCTCGGTTGCCATGGTTACCCATGAAACGCCCCATATTAGCCGTCTTAAGTCGATGCAGTATATTCGCTAGGCACTTTGGCTTGACCGTTTATGGCAGAAAGTTGGTGTGTAGGAGGCGGGAAATGATCCGAACACAGCTGAGCACATTTCTACGAAGAGTCTGATTTATAAAGAGGAGATTGCGTCCAGCTGTGCTACTCCAAGTTTGATAGATAAGAAACCTACTAGGCGTGAGTAAAAAAAAGTCGCTGAGTACGGTTTTAGTGAAAATTCTACGCAATATCTAAATAACGGGACTAAATTGTCCCTATGTTTATTGAGTAAATATAGTTGCCTCATTACTACTTTTTCCTACCACCATTATTATTATTGGCCTGAGCTGTCGTTACTATCGTTGGTATTGGCTGATTATGATTTGTTGATTTTAAAGGTAAAGACAATGTGATCATAATTAAACAGCGGAAGACGCCACAACATCAGCGGAAGCTCTGAGGAAGACGACAGCATAAAAAAAGAAAAAAACAAATCTATTTGTTTGTGTATTGCAGTAAGAACATTCAAATGTGATCATATGATCAATATTGGGATGCTCTTTATAAAAAAAAACAAGTTTTTGTTGCACATTGGAAGGATGAGATACTGAACATAAACTACGTATACTCTAATTTATATTAAGTTCAAGTTAGGGAAATTTACTTAAGACAAAGCAGTGAAGCAGAGTAAAATCACTAATAGAAAAAGTTTTCTTCTTCCTATTCCCTTTCAGGTTGGAATTATCTTATTTCGTCCAGTAATTGTATTTTGTTTTGTGTATAAGTATATCTCGCAGGAATTTGTTTGTTATTGTGTGGCTATTGCCTGAAATAAAAACATAAATCAATGAATCCTACACAGACCACAGATTTAATGGGGTACGTCAGTGAAATAGTGATTAATAACCAAGCATTGGTTAAATGAAGGAGTTCTGTGGCAGATAATGCCTTATTTAGAGGCTGATCTTTTGCCACCCCAATAACTCCCATTATATGGATATACGCTGATCACCAATGGAAATAAACCTCTCCTGATGGACTCCAAGTGGCTCCAAACTTGTCTGTGTGAGTAAATGATGGATGCTAGAAATAAGGTCGATTCTACAGATTCCAATCTGTAGTCCCAGGTATAATTTGGTTTACTGAATTTGGCTTGCACATAATACAAGACGCAAATCTACCTCTAATTAAGCAGTTTTAGCAGCTGCTTTGCATGACATGCAAATACAAACCCAAACCCAAAGCTGTTAAAATAAATTCAGGCCCTTACCGACATCACTCACATCAAGCCCTCTCGTCCACACATCGAGGAGAAAAAGAATGTTCTCACCTTAACAGGTATTTTTGTTCGGCCGGCCCTTTCTTCTCGGTGTGCGGGCGAGACAGCCGGTCTGAGAGTGTGTCAGCCTGGCTGGCTCCGCCAATAATGTTGGTGCTCAGATTATCATCAAGTATTAAAAAACACAGACACAGCCTTAGAGAATGGATATGCAGCCTTGGGCCAGGTTTTAATCAAATGCCACAAAATTATGACGAAAGATCATAACCCTAATACGGCATCAAACGATCGTACCGGGGACTCTCACTCAGAATGGGGTGTACAGATTCTTAAGTACTTTTCTGCGCACGGGGGAACGTGGACGTCTTGCATACACAAAAGTGTGGTGCCTAAATGGTGGATTCCACCTGTGCTTTCCTAGACTGGAGCCATGTCAAGTCGACCCCTATCAGATTTTACACAAATGTTTTCTTGGAAATCCTCATTGAGTCGATGTTCTGCCAGATCTTTGCACAAACAATCCTTTGGCCGTATCAAACATCCCCTGCTAATAGGGGAGATCATGCAATGAGGACTCTAGTTATATAAACATTCATCCTAACAGTGTAACATAATATGAATCTGCCTTCTACAAGGTTAAAAAATAAATCGTACTTCCCCTTTAATGGTCTTTTTTGTACCATGGGGCCCAATATTGTAGCCCCCTTTCTGACTGCGTACTTCCTGTGCTGTATTTGGTTCTGAAAGCAGATCTTGATGCCAATCCGCAGAACCTCCTGCTTCAATCTAGAACATGTCCAGGAGAGCCCTGAACCAACTGGACTGTATCACGTCTAGTCTGAGTGAAGGAGAACGGCTCTGAAGATCCGGTAGAGGTTCTGGAGGTCCGGTTTGTGTGTGTGTGTGCGCCGGGTTCGTACCCGGTCCGGATGAGCGTCCACATGGACGTCCAGGCAGTTCATTGAGACAGAGAGGAGACATTCTGGGTCAGAACACCCTCTGATGGGATCAGACAGCAGAACCGTTGTGGACCGTGTGTGACCCCCCCTTCCCCGTCTCAGCGGGACACAGGATCCTGATGGAAACTGACTTCATTTGGACTTTGATTGAACATTAATCCTAAATAGGATTTAGCGGCTGGAGAGGCGGTTCGGCTCGGCACGCAGCAGAGACCTGTTTATGTAACAAAGAGCTGATCCCGTATCGGATCTGATGGGACGAATCATCCCGCTGCTGTTATTGGATTATAATTGGATTATAATCTGACGGACAAACAAGGCGGCGGATAAAGAGGGAAAACTGACAAACATCTGGAGGAACTGCCTCTAATTCAGTTCTGATATGAGGAGCTTTGGATCAGAACCTGGACCTGGATCCGGCTGTCTTCAGCCGCTCTGGTCCATTCACAGTTCTGGTTCCGGTTCAGAAAACATGAGTCTCAGACTGAATCTTCACCGTCAGTTCATTATCAATAAACCATTCTAGTCAGAACCGAACCTCCAGCTTGGTTCGTTATGGAAAACTCATCAGAACTTTGACCCAAACTTTATTTACTGAACAGAGTTGGTACGGAGTCTCAGAAAATGGGCCTAAACTTCGGATCGGAACTCACTGGACATGTTCATCTTACCTCCCTGGAACCAGCAGACCCGGCCCCGGTCCAGATCGCAGTCCAGTACCGGTTCGATCCAGCGGAGTCTGTCGGTGGCTGCCGAACCCCAGAACCGATCCGTATCTGAGACAAAGAGCCTTTACAGATCCAGATAGGGCAGCTTGGACACGTTGAGGTCTCAGGAGGAAGGAGGACCGGTACCGGACCAGAAGGACCCAGAGAGGGGGGTGGGGCAAGCCACTCAACTGAATGCTCAGGAACGTTCTGGTTCTCTCAGGATCAGCCGGGATCAGGGACTGGACCGTGATAATTTGATTGCAGAACCAGCTCTAGATGCAGCTTGAGCTTCCAGAACCTCGGCTGCTCTTCAGGTTCTGCTGATCTAGTCTGGTTCTGGACCATGGAGGCCCGTCAGAACACTGGCTGCAGGATTTAGCTGGACCTCCTGGTTCCTACCTGTTTAATGTGGGGATTTTAGGTCCAAATCAAAATGAGACGGAGCTTGTTTAGTTTAGGAGAGGAGGAAGCTGGTCAGATGGATCCTGATAATCAGATCAGCCGCTTGTTTGTTTGTCACGTGATCATAACATCCAGGATATTAACCATGTTATTAACGATATTATGAACGATGAGACAAACATGTTGTCTCCTCCTGCAGCGTCACTATTAGCCAGCAGAAACATCTGGAACCAGCAGCTCCTCCTCCTCCATAGGAAGGTGGCGTACCGGCCCTTTAACACGCAAACAACCTGTTTATCTCTGCAGCAGATTATCACATCATTACATCTATTGTTCAAACACAAAGGTGGGATTAACGCTTGTATACATCCTTTAATCTGACCGCAGGTCTGATGGATTACACATCGTCATCTGGAATTACTGGCTTGGAGACCAGTCCACACTGGTTCCCGGTGGTTGTAGAGGGCTCTGAGCAGAACAGGTCCGTAACGGGATTCATTGTGCTGGTCCAGCAGATCATCGGTGATGAACCTGCTGCACTAAAACACCTGAACCTCAATCTGGATCAGAAACACCAGCAAAGGAATCTTCTTTGGACCTAAAGAGGAACCACCAAGAGTCATCATAAAGCTTCAGTTAATCCAGTTAGATACTATGGATCAGGCGTATAATCTAGGTGTAATAATGGACTCAGACCAGAACCTCCAGGGTCACGTAAAGGTCAGCCTTCTATCCCCTGAGGAACATTTCTAGGATTAAAGGTCTAATGTGGAAAAACTCCTCCGTCTTTAGTTGGCTTGATTACTGCAACAGCGTCCTCACACGTCTGGGTGTAAGAGACGCTGGGTACGCCTGTCACTATTAAGGTACGTTCAGACCGCCCTCTGCTGCCAGGCAGCAGGGCAGCTAGATTACATGCAAAGTCTATGGTACCTACGCAGCATGTGGGCGTCAACCTGCAGCAAGATGGCATGCAGCAAGTCGAACACGTCAGTGCAGCTGCTGCGTGAAGTTTTGGAAATGTGAACCAATGATTCGACTTGAGCTACTCGTTTATTTAAAGCTTGCAGTTGTTACAAAACGTCCTGTGTATTAACCGTAATACAGAACATAGGCAGACTCTCGAAAGACGAAGACGTTTTAAAGCAGAAACATGAAACAAATGTACATATTTAACAGGGGAGTTATGTGTAAAGCCTTAAACTTAAGAGAAGGTATTTCACAGAACAGTATGTTTTTGGCACGACTGGATCTAATTAATTTTACTGAACAGAAGTAGTTTTGGAGTTCAATCAAAAAAACATTGAAACATGCGACAAAGTCCCTTCATTTGCAGCAGATTGGACTGGAGCTACTCAATGCTGTACTCAATGTGCGGCTGTAGCTGCAGGGAGAAACAGAAAAGGGGGTGATAGTTAAATATTTTCTTTAAACTTTCTTGTTATGTTAGTTAACGCTAGCCAATCCCGCTTACGGCAACATTACCAGGAAGAGCGAAGCAGAGGGAGGGAAAGTGCAGAAATAACAGAGAAACTAAAGAGAAATCCCCGCTCGCCTGCTGACAAACTGACGTGACGCGCCGAGGCACCGACGCGGACTAAAGTCTGCAAACAGCTGGGTTTACCTGTAAAGCGCCAACTCTCGTCCCTTTGAGCGTTTTGCTGCCTGGCCACACAGGGCGGTCTGAACGTTCCTTTAATCAGTGACAAACAGTGGATGCAGCAGAGCAGCATGTTCAGCAACCAGACAGAGGCGGCAAAATGCAAAATCAGTGAGTTGAGTTATGCTTACAGCCTGTTTGAATGCAGATAATGTAGCTAATTGATGATTAGTTAATACACACTAATAGACCATGTTAGGCTAGTTAACTATACTAATGTTATATATTATTTGCTGATAGGTTCATGCTAGGAATAAACACTATCGTCGTTATTTCTGTGCTCACTATTGTTTTCCACATGTTTGAAATCTTTATTGCCACAACAGACAGAGCAGTAGGGCAGGGTCAGGGGTCAAGGGTCGGAGAGGGTCCACACAGGGGAACGAAGAATATAAGTGGCTGAGATGAAAACTACATATATATTTGTAGTACAAGAGGAACTTTAAAGTTTATTTATAAAGTAATTTCAATGCTTCTCCTAATTCACAATTTTGCTTTCCATTTTTTTGTCTTTATTGCTACAGTAGAAGCACCAGATTCAGGGAGGATAGATGAGACCAGAGGCTACCAGCAGGGAGGAATACCCAGGGTCTGCAAAGGTAAGGAGAGGTTTGAACTTGCTGAGAAAAATAGATCCTAGCTAGCATTATATCTCTGTAAGTTCAGGGCACCTAAACGTGATTTTTTGTTTTCTCCCAGGGTGTTTTTTACGGGCTTTTATTTAAACTTAGACCAACCTGTGACTTCAACGGCGTCCCAGCCGTGGTCCATCCCAGTTGTAGTCTGTGGAGGACTTTCATTCTGTGACCTACGACGGTCTTAGTCCGCTTGGTAATTTTGTAACTTTGGGAACAGCGAACATGAACCGTGTTGATGTCTGCAGTAGTTCTGTTTTAACCGACCATCGTGGAGCACAGAGTGAAAGTCCTGCTCACACTACAGCTGGGATGGAGCCCTGCAGTGACAGGTTGTTGTAAATTGGATTAAAATCCTGTAAAACGTCCCTGAAGACACCAATAAAGTACCTCTGAGATGCTCTGAACTCCCAGGGGAATAGTGCTAGTGACTGATAATGATAATGTCTTATTTAGAGGCTGATCTTTGGCTGCCCCAACAACTCCTATTATCTGGATATACACTCATCACCAATGGATCTAAACTTCTTCTAGTGGCTCCAAACGTGTCTGTGTCAGTAAATGAATGTATTTCATGCTATAGATAAAGTCGAGCTTGAAAAAAAAGGTACTTCCCCTTTAAGGATGGCACAGAGTGGTATTTACCCTTGTTAAAATAATAACTGGAGCCACAGAGTTCACCCCGATTGTTTGGTAGCAATAAATAAAACAAAGCCTTTGCTACTCTATCAAGAGTCTAATAGTTTATTGAGGTTAATTGGGTTTGGCATCAGGAAACTACCAGCATTTGTTGTAATTAGGTTCGGAGACTTTTTAAGTGTGATTTAAACGTAATTTGGTATTTATTGGCAAATAGTTTCACTTTTCCCGTTGATGAAGAAAGAGAATCCAGGAACAATATCAGAGAAAAAGCCACATTTTATAGAAAACAAAACTTGCTGGAGGATTTTCTATCTACTGATAAGTTACAACTGTTACCATTTACAGTTCATAGCTCGCTGCTTTACAACAAAAACTCTCCAACAGGAAGAGCATCACCCCATCTACTGCACAATGTAACAATGCAGCCTCTGGGTCAGTCCATCCTTTGCTTTATCTCTCTTATCACATTTTCCGTCCACAGTTTTCTTCTAAAGGCCTGAGCCGCGTATGAATGTGATCACAGACTTTTCACGCCTCTCTGCTACGTTGTCTTCACCCACTGCAAAGCTGCTGAAACACTGAGTTCCTTTAAATCAGAGCTAAACTCATCCGTCTTTAGTCACTGGAATGTCACAGCAATGGTATATTTTAATGTTTAATCATCTAGTCGGCCAAAGTTGATTAGAGTTGCCTTGTTGTTGAACGTGTCTGATACAGATGAATTCGCCTCGTCTTGCCTGGGGTCCCTCAGGGCTGTGTGCTCAGACCCTCACCTTTCATTCTTAAGGTTCCAGACGGCTCAGCTGGCATCTGTCTGATGAGGAAGGGGAAGGAGTCCAGCAGCCGAAAGACGGGATCAAACAAGCTGTATCTGAGTCTGGATGAATCCTGGACAAACATCCAGTCTGCTCTACACCCATCATGAATCCGTCTCACCTTTTACTGAAGCTTCAGCTCTACAACAATCAGTTGGGGTTTCAACGATAAGTCTAGTGAGGAAGGAAGCAGTTCCTTCAGATGTCAGCGCTGTTGTTCTGGTTCTGCTGCACCTGCTTCTGGTGAGCTTTGGTCTGCAGGTGAGACGTGAGGAAGGTGAGCAAGCGAAAGTGTTTCCCACAGTCGTGGCAGCTGTAGGGTGTCTGGCCGCTGTGGATGCTGCGGTGCCTCATGAAGCTGCTGGCCAGGTTGAAGGTCTTGGAGCACACGGAGCACCGGTAGGGTTTCTCCCCGGTGTGTGTGTAGCGGTGGTCCCGCAGCAGCTCCTTTAGCCGGTAACTCTTCCCACACACGTCGCAGTGGTACGGTTTTTCCCCGGTGTGGCTGCGCTGGTGCACTCGGTACTGCGACGGGTTAGGGAACTTCTTCCCGCAGATCTGGCAGCTGATGATGGCGGTGGCGGCGGCAGGGAGCTCGCTGGCCAGGAGCTCGTGGGAATGTTTGCTGATGATGTGGTTCTTCAGGCATCGGAAGCTCTTGCCGCAGACGGAGCAGAGCTGCCTCTCTCCTGTGTGCGTGGCCTGGTGGCTGAGGAGGTTGGCGGCCTGGGTGAAGCCCCTCCCACAGGTGGAGCAGCTGTACGGACGGTCCTCCTGGTGCACCAGTTTGTGGCGCGTCAGGTGGGAGGTGTGGTAGAAGCCCTTCCCACAGACCTCACAGATGAAGGTCTTGCTGAAATGGGTCACCCTGTGGGTCTTCATCACGCTGACGCAGGAGTAGCCCCTCCCACAGACGTCGCAGAGGCAGCTCTTCTCCTGGGTGTGGCGCGCCTTCACGTGCAGGTTGCGGTGGCTCTTGTGGTTGAACCTCTTGGGGCAGTAGTCGCAGGCGAACGGTAGAAGGCCGTGCTCCTTGATCTCGTGTTCCCGGAGCTTCAGGATGCCGGTGAACAGCGCGCCGCACACCGAGCACAGAGGGTGGGACTTCCTATCGTGGTCTGCCAGCCGCTCAGCGTTGGGGAACAGCTTGTCGCACCGCGAGCACCGCAGGTGAGTCTCCACACTCACGTCTGCCGGTTTTATTCTCCTCCTGCTTCGGTTTGTCGTGGCTCCGCCCTCTGCTGGTGAGATGGGGTCAGGCGGCGGCGCTGATGGTCGAGCGTACTCGTGGTCACGAGTCGGAGAAAGAGAGGAGGAGGAGAGGGCGCCCACCTGCGTCTCCTCACCTGTCGGATCAGAAGAGCTGCTTCTCTTTTCACCTGAAAAAGAGAAACACGGTTCCTATGATCACCAGCAGGGGGTGCTGCTTTTGGTTATTTAGGTGTCAGTGGTCCGTCCAGGCCCGGTGTTCTGCCCGTTTTAGTTCCTTGCCTAGTTCAGCACCCCTGGATCAAATAATGGTTCCTCAGCAGAACCGTGACCCAGTGAGGAGGCGGTTTGACCTTCAGTACCAGTTCTAGTTCTATCTCTATAGAGCAGTATTTCTCAACTGAGGTCTGCGGACTGCAAGGGTTGCTCAATAGTAAGATTTTTTTTTTAAAGATCCCCTGAAATTTATATAAATAGAATATTATTTTAGTTATATGTGACCAAGACCTTGATATAACTAAAATAAAGAAGGTAACATGACCTTCTGGTTTAAGTTTTATTCTTATTTTTTTATTTCTATTTTAACCTATTGTGTTTTATCTGTTTTTAACCTATATTGCATACATTTGTTCCTTACATCATCTTTTCTTATTGATTGATTATGTCTATCTGTTAAACCTTTATGTTTCTGGTTTTCTCTAATCACGCTTCTATAATCATGTATTTGGTTTCATTACCACTGAATCATGTAAAGCACCTTGTGTTGAAAGTGTGCTATAGAAATAAAATTGCCTTGCCTTCTTTTTCTCTTTCACAAGTCTAATTCATTCTACAGATGCTGGTCATAAAATTAGAAGATAAAGAAAAATATTATTTATTTCAGTAATGGCATTAAAAAAAAGTGAAACTTTTATATCGGATTCACACACACTGATATATTTCAAATATTTCTTTATTTTAATTTTCATTATTATAACTGAGAATTAAGTCTGCTAGCCCCCATTTTATTTATATACTAATTTCCACTATGATTTTCTTGTGAATTTTCACATTCACAGTATCCCCATAGATCTTTCTATTATATGAGAGCAATTTGAACATTTTAGACCTTTTACAAGCTGTAAACAGCCTTCCAGAGTGTAGATATGCCAAATTAAGAAATAACACCCTCGGGCTTAAGGGGTTAATGAAATTCCTAAATTCAGTGTTTCAGAAAATGTGAATTTTGTGAGAATTTCTAATACTGAGGACACCTAGTGCCACACTTCAATAAGCTAATAATTAATCAGCTCTCACACATAAAGACCAAACAAGTGCATCTGCCTCACTATCATTTATAAACCACATCCAAGTGACGTACGAACAGAAGTGAAAATTATGTTCTTTGCAAATATATTTCTGAAAACTAATTGATACTAAAACTCTATAAAAAATTAGGTAATTGGGAACCTTCCCAATATGCTTGCTTCCTCCCTAGTTAATGAGGCAACATCAAAAATGGTTTAACCTAATATATGCTTAAACTGCTTTAATGCAGCCGAACTTTGTGATGTACTAAAATTATTAGCTTCATCTAAACCTTCAACTTGCGTTTTAGACCCAATCCCAACTAAACTCTTAAAAGAAGTTTTCCCTCTGATCGCTGCTCCAATTTTAAATATAATGAATCTATCCTTAGTCAATGGATATGTACCACAGGAGTTTAAGATTGCTGTAATTAAACCTCTACTTAAGAAACCCTCTCTTGATCAAAACGACTTAATTAACTATAGACCGATATCTAATCTTCCCTTCTTATCTAAAATTCTTGAGAAAATAGTTGCACACCAGATATGTGAGCATTTAAACAATAATGAGCTGTTTGAGAAGTTTCAGTCAGGCTTTAGAGCTCATCATAGCACTGAAACAGCTCTGGTGAAGGTTACTAATGATATTCTCATAGCCTCAGACAATGGACTGGTGACCATTCTGGTCCTGTTAGATCTCAGTGCTGCCTTTGACACTGTTGACCACAATATTCTCATAGAAAGGCTTCAAAGTGTCGGTATAATAGGAACAGCACTAGGTTGGTTTAAATCTTATTTGTCTAACAGATTTCAGTTTGTTCAGGTAAACAATAGATCTTCCTCAACCTCAATAGTTACTTGCGGAGTACCACAGGGTTCAGTGCTTGGGCCGATTCTCTTTACTATATATATGCTTCCTATTGGTAAAATAATTAGGCAGCATGGGATAAAATTCCATAGTTACGCAGATGATACACAGCTATATCTATCCATAAATCCTGATGAATCCAATCAGTTAGGTAGACTACAGGCATGTCTGGAAGACATAAAAACTTGGATGACTCTAAACTTCTTGCTTCTAAATTCTGATAAAACAGAAGTTGTCGTCTTTGGACCAGAAGCTCTGAAAAAGAAACTACTTAGTCAGCCCCTTCACCTGGACGGCATTAAATTAGCCTCCAGTAATAAAGCAAAAAACCTCGGTGTCATTTTTGACCAAGATATGTCATTTAGAACTCACATTAAAGAAGTCTGTAGGATTTCCTTGCTCAGAGTCGGGGTAATCACTCCGCCCAAGCAGCAGTGCTTTGCCTTCTGAGAAAATAGTTCCTAGTATTTAAACGTTTAAAAATTGTCTGTGTCTCATATGACCTTGTTTTTTGTACACACTGTGACTATATAAATCACAACGTGTAAATAGGAGAATGTTGGCGTTATTTTATCACTTATTGGAATTATTATGCTAGCTGGACCCCTTTACATCCAGTCTTTGAGCTAAGATGGGCTATCGGTGGGTGCGTCAAACAGACAGAAAGGACGCACAGAGATGAATGTATGTATGGACTTATCTAATTCTGGGGGATACAGTGAATAAGCTAAAGTCCCAAAAAAATCGAAGTGTTCCTTTAATCTTTGATTTAAAAGAGCCTAGCGATTCAGCATTTTTTGCATTCTTCTGGAAGTTTGTTCCAGATTTGTGGAGCATAGAAGCTGAAAGCCCCCTCTCCTTGTTTAGTTCTGATTTTAGGAATGTTAAGTAAGCTAGAGTTGGAGGACCTGAGAGATCTCCTGGGTTGCTATAGTGACAGCAGATCTCCAACATACTTTGGTGCTAAACCGTTCAGTGATTTATAAACTAGTAGGAGTATTTAGAAGTCTATTCTCTGGGCTACAGGGAGCCAGTGTAAGGACTGGGGTGATGCGTTCTACTTTCCTTGTTCTAGTGAGAACACGAGCAGCAGCGTTCTGGATCAGCTGCCGCTGTCTGATTGCTTTTTAGGTAGACCTGTGAGGACGCTGTTGCAGTAATCAATCCGACTAAAGATAAACGCATGGATCAGTTTTTCAAGGTCCTTCTGTGACATCATTCCTTTAATCCTAGAAAGCTGACCTTGTTATTGGCTTTATGTGACCCTGGAGGTTCAGGTCTGAGTCCATTATTACACCTAGATTACGAGCCTGATGAGTCGTTTTTTAGTTGTATTAGCTGTAGCTGTGTGCTGATTCTGGATCATTCCTCCTTAGGTCCAAAAATAATTACTTCTGTTTTGTTTCTGTTTAGATGGAGAAAGTTATGGGACATCCAGACGTTGATTTGTTCAATGCATTCATTTAAGGTCTGGATAGAATCAAAGTCACCTGGTGACAATGTAATGTGTAGCTGTGTGTCGTCTGCATAGTTATGGTAGCAAATCTGATTGGCTGCTATAATCTTGGTTAGTGGGAGCATATAAATATTGTAACAGGAGGGGTTGAGAACATCTGGGTTAGAGAACCAACAGGACATTGGAGGTGGTTGGTGCATCAGAACCAATTCTACACCTTTAGAGAACCAGCAGGACAGCGGTCCTGGAGGACTGGAGCTGGGCATCCGACACTCCCCACAGCTAGAGGGATTCCTCAGTGATGAGAAAATCCCAGAGCCTTGACTGTTCCTTACAGGTGAACTCACCGTCAGCGTAGTTAGCTACCTGCGGCGCCCCCTTCAGGCTCCTGGAGTCACCAGCAGCGCTGTGGACCACAGAAACATCCTTAGCGTTTGCTCCGTCTCTGCCCGTCTGCTGTTGGGTCCATTGTTCGACGCCGTGGGGCAGGATGTGGGCGGGGTCTCTGCCTGGCTCATGGGCGCCTGCCTCGGCACCTGAAACCCAGAACAACCAGGAGTTTCATCTGAGTCACAGTAAAGCCTGGAGTCTGTAGCTGGTTCTAGATGGTACCAACGACTCAACCAGCCACACACCCGTCAGGGTTACCCGGATGTTCACCAACCACTTCACCCCCAGAAAACTTCTGTGTCTGTTGGTTCCGGGTTCAGACTTGCTGACCACTCAGTCTTAAAGGGACTATATCGTGCTACTTTACAGCTCTTTCAACTTCTGGGAAAGACATATATATGATAAAATGCTACTGTTGGTGTTATATATTATCAATTTGTCCAAAAATTTAACTTGTATCCTGTAGTTAATGTTGGTCCACGGAGCAAAACGGCTCATTTCCGATAATCCGGCCTCCTGCACCCCTCTCCCCCAACCCCCGCATAAACAGCGTGATAAATCGCTAACATACATTAGCATGTAGCTACTTACTTCTACCGGCGACTGTGGCTCAATGGTAGAGTTAGTGGCTTGCAATCGGAGGGTCGTAGGTTCGATTCCAGCTTAACATGTCGATGTGAGCAAGGCACTTAACCCCAAAAATTCTACATCGTCCTACCGAGCCATGTTGGCTATCGGTGTATGAATGTGAGTGTGAATGGGTGAATGTGGCTTCAATGTAAAGCGCTTTGAGTGGTCAGTATGACTAGAAAAGCGCTATATAAATTTACCATTCTCTGTCCATAAGGCTTTTTTGTTGTTGGAAATTATCCAGCTGCTGTTATTTAGGAAAGTAGAATCCACGCATCCAAAAGGCATTTTTAGAAAGTTATAAAGTAAAATTTTAGACATTGTAGAAAGTAACATTCCAACAACAACAAAAAGTGGTTCCAGCTGCTAAAACCGGAGCAGCTATGAGCTCTGAGAAGTGGGGGCATGTTTGTTTGCAACTCTACCAGAGGTAGGCTGCTCTCTCTGCAGGGGCGATGCAGACAACTGTAGCACTTTCTAGAGGTGACATAATGACGTAAAATATGTCACTATGTTACCACTCGGTCGTTTTCTAGAAGAGGGGGGTGCAGCTGCTCAAGCAGCAGGGTTAAGGAGGATTACTCAAACATGCGTGAATTAAGCCAAAAACCAGTCTGGTGGGGGTTTTTATGAGAGCATTTTTCTACGGGATGGTCAAAAACTCCAAAAACTTAATTTTGCATGAAATAGGCCCCTTAAGTTCTGGTTCTCAAAGTTTTAGACTTAAATAAAACCTCAGGTCAGGTTTTAGGAGCCTTCAAAGTAGTAAATAATCTCAGAGTCCGATAAAAAGATAAGCCCCGCCCCTCATCTGGGAGTCCTGCTTTTGCTCCACCCACTGATCTAGATTCTACCTGGTTCTATCCTGAAGCCCGCCTCTTGGTTCTAGTGGTGTGTTCCTCTGAGCATAGCTGAGCTGTATAATAACTTTATCAATAAAATGTAAGCAGAACTCCTGAGTCTGACTGTTGAGAACTCACCTTCACCTGTCGGAGTCTTCGATAACCTTCCACAGGTGTAGTCAGGTGGGGGCGGAGCCTCGTCCATGCCTTCTCCCAGTATCTTCAGGATCTGCTCCACAGCCTCCAGACACAACCGCTCCACCACAGCTCCCAGTTCCTCCTGAGGAAACCAGTCTATCACTCACTCACCCAGTCTGGATCAGAACCAGCTAACCTGGTCCAGTCAGGACGGAACTAAGGGGACACTACTTTTTAATACTCATTGTTTGATTGTTGTCTTACCACTGTTACAAGCTGATGCTTTAGTTTAACTTTTCTATTTTGTTTGAGCTTCATATTGTCTCAGATAATATTAACTATTACCTCTGATTGACCAAAACTGGATAGAAACCCTATTATTGGGGCTCCTGAGTCAAAATAGACTTATGGTTCTTTCATAAAAAAACAGAGGTTCACGGTATCTTTACAGATCCAACAGAAACATGCGGAAAAGCTCTGCGATTTGGGTTAAATAACCAGGAAACAATAAGACAATGGTGCCGAACCGAGCCGAACCTTTTTATCCTTTCGACAATCAATTATGTTCATATTTGGTTTTGATAACCCGGCCGGTTTAAGCCTTTTCTCCCGTAAGGGAGACCGTGACGTCACGGGGCGGGAGCGGAAGTAATGTGTGTGTTAGCCGTTAGCCACGGTTAGCTCTACCTCTGGCCGGGACTCCTGGCTGCATAAAGACTCCACTTTCTCCAGGTTCCGGACCTCCATCAGCAGGGTTCGGGCCAGACTGGTCACGATCAGAACCACCTGGCTCCGGACTGCAGCTAACTCCGCCATGTTGTCCCGCGGCTAGCTTAAGAGGCTAACAGACGGTGGGAAGACGGTACAGGAAGTGACGCAGGTGTCTGGTCCAGAGCCTAGCGCCTGGTTTTCCGCTTTAAATCTAACGTGACAAATAAGTAATAATTTTTGTTTTTATCATTATTATTATTATTATTATTATTATTATTATTATTATTATTATTATTATTATTATTATTATATCGGGACTTCTATATAATATGTGTATGGACTTATATTATTAAGACTATTTAAAATACCATGTAAATGCTATATAAAATAAAATTTAAAATACAAAACTTTATTACAGAATAGAGAAATAAGACACAATGAACATAAAAGTACAGTAGAAATGACAGAGAAACTTTTGAAAGCTGCCTATACCAGTATCTCCAAACTGGTAAGTGTTGTGTCTGATGCTGGTGAGAGTTAAAATTGTCCATAGATAAAAATGTAGCACCAAAAAACATTTCACAGGCGCTGCACCATGGCCGTGGTCGTTTGAACAAAATCCGCAGGGCATCGTCATTTTTTGATTTACGAAACTCAACAATTTAATTGAATTAAACACAGTAGTTATGTAAGTGGCAACAAACCAACAGGTATAACAAATAATCGTTTTAAGTAATACATGATTTGTTATTTTCATTAATATTATAAAATGTTGTTGTAATAATAATAACACTGTTAATTATTTCGTTATTTCTACTATTATTCATAATAATTAATATTTTTCATAGTAATAATATATTAAATAAGTAACAATAAGTAGTAATAAATAATATTAATAATCCTTAAAGGTTAATTTTGTCTCCTTGATATTTAAGTTGGACGATTTTCTTCTCTTCGTTTGAACAAAATCCGCAGGGCATCGTTGTGGTCCGCCGCATTTTTTGCTTTACGTAAGTCAACAATTTAATTGAATTAAACACATTAGTTATGTAAGTGGCAACAAACCAAGTATTAACAGCGAGTCTACAGCAGTTGTTTGTTTTTAGTTCAGAAGATCAGAACAATAGAAGGAAATTTCCTTTTTTAAACATGTTTGCAACGATTACTTCAGAACAGAGACGGATTTCAGTATGTGGTGTAAAATTGTGTAATTCATTACAGAATGAGATCAGGATTAGTGCAAGTATTGTTCAGTTTAAGACGATGTATAAAAACCAAACAATTTAATTGTATGACCTTGATGAATGATAGTTACTGACAAATTGGTGAAATATGATTCTTATTTTCATATTTAGTGTGATTGTAAAGTAATTGACTGAATGGTTGACTGAAAACATCTATTTTTGTTTTTTATGTTTAAGAAAAGGGCAGGTAATATAACATTCCTCCTTCCTGCTCCTTTTCAATCATTTTGGTGTATTAATAAAATAAAGATGTAAATGAAATGATTGTGTAAAGTTTGGACTCGGATTCATCCGTTTACTCATTCATTCAGAAAGCTTTTCTTAATCCCAGATGATGACTGAATGTTGTAGGATCTGCTGTAGAGGTCTGTGTTGTTCCACGTATGTCGAAGCCTCTCACTGAAGTCCGATGGAGAGGATTTTCCATCATTTTCTTGATTTAATGAAGAATCCTGCATCATCATCATCTCCAGCGGTTCCACGGTCGTCCCCAGAACAGAACCACCCTTCTTCGTCAGGTTGTTGCTTCTGAGGCTACTCTCTACAACAGACAGTAGAAGATCTGAAGCCCAGTCTGCTCTGTTCCTTCTTCTAGGTCCAGTCTGTTCTCCAGGTGAAGTATTTATAGTTCTCCATGCAGGGACGGTTCTGGTCGCCTGTGGCCTCCTGATGAGCGCCTCCTTTGGTAGCTGCTTCTAATATGAAATTAAATACACATTGTTTTTTTCTACATTCATCGTAATGTATGACACTACGTCTCTGATGTTCCAAAAATATCTTTTTTTTATTTTACACTTCAGTGAATGAAGGTTGTACAGACATTTAGTAACAATAACAACAATATTAATAAATGATAATAATAATAATAATAATAATAAAGAGTAAATATTGCATGTAGTTTACATTCAGAGCTCCAGTCTGACCACAAACATACGGATGAACAGCAACAAACTGGAAGTTTCCTCCCGGACGTGGACAGAAAACAAGGAAAAGAGACCAGAAGGACCGGTTCTGGAGGAAGAACCGTGAACAGAACCTTCAGCTCTATGTTGGATTCTGGGAGCTCAGTCTGAAGCCCCGCCCATTCTCTCTGATTGGTCAGGCCTGGGCTGCACTGAGATTCAACATCACATAATAAATAAAAATTCATGTCTGACAGATTTGTACATTTTAGTGCAGCAGGTTGTCATAGCAACCGGTGATGTCACGGCTCTTTATTGGCTAAGCCCAGTGAACGAAGAGCCAATCAGATTAGAGTTCTCATCAGTGACTCCAGATAAGATCCCTCCCACTTTCAGCTGTGATCTTCTGATTCGCTGCAACTCTGCTGCGGTGAGGGGTCGGTCCTAGTGGAGGCCCCGCCCTCTTCCTGCTGCTGCTGTTTGGACGAGCTGGACAAGTCGATGGCCACTTCCTCCTCCTCTGTCTCCTCCCCCTCCGGAAGCTCCTCCCCCTCCTCACCGGCCCGCCTCTCTGAGGCGTCGTCGAACGCGTCCGACGCCGGCGGACTGGAACACTTCTTGGCCATTTCCAGGGACTTCTTGTGCATACCTGAGTGGGCGGAGTCAGATCAGATTCAGTTCAGAATGGGTGCAGGCCTACGTGTTTCACAGAGAGGACTGCAGGGGGCGCTACAGCGAACACAGGTAGGACAGTGCGTATTGATGCCGGTGTGGTGCATGTGCGTGGCACTGACGTGCATGCGGCTCACCGAGCAGCCAGGGGGCGCAGGATCCCATCATGCCGTTCTTGGCTGAGTTCAGGATGGACTCCGGCAGCGGGATGGAGTGTCGGACCATGGCGCCGTACAGACCGTACTCCGCCATCACGCTGCTGCGGCCCCAGCACTTCTCACGCTTACGCCACTTCGCCCGACGGTTCTGGAACCACACCTGCAGCACAGAACCAGAACATATGAACCCGTCTTCAGAGAACCAGTTAGGGTTCATGCTTAATGCAGCTGGAAGTTAAATTCAGTCGATATTCATGTTAATATAATATAATAAAAATGTAATTATATATACATATATATATACATTCAACGATACGATACTACTATTTTTAAACCGATACGATACCCATACATGGATTTGAGTACTTGTTGATACCGAGTAACAATTCTGATACTTCTACCACACACAAAAAAATGCAAAGTTTTATTTTCTCTGCTTGTTACAGCAAATGATGATTAATTAGGTAAAAGAAATTAAATATTGTTAAAAAATGACTGCACAACTAAAATTTCCAGTGAAGAATAAACGAACGTCAGGTAGATCTGTTGTTTGATTGGGTCTGATTCTATTATAAAGTGAGCTTATCTGTCCGGGAAGTCGCTTATTAACAACACATACTGTAACACGTATAACAAATAATCATTCTAAGTAATATATTATTTGTTATTTTCATTAATATTATAAAATGTTGGCATTAATAATAATAACTCTGTTAATTATTTCGTTATTTCTACTATTATTCATGATAATTAACATTTTCCATAGTAATAATATATTAAATTAGTGATAATAATAATCCTTAAGGGTTAATTTTGTCTCCTTGATATTTAAGTTGGACGATTTTCTTCCCTTTCTCTTTTTTAAGGAGGAATAAAAACCCTAAACACTTTTGTCTTTGACAAGGAAATCGTCCAACTTACTACTACTATTAGTAATATTACTACTACAAATTATAATTCATTTCAATTCAGTTTATTTATATAGCGCCGTTTCACAACAGATGTCATCTCAAGGCACTTTACAAGAAGAGTTATTACAATACAATGTTTAATGTAGAAATTAGAGAACCACAGAAGATTGCGTCGTGTCATTCTCAGCAATCCCTCACACTGAGCATATATATATATATATATATATATTAATAATATAATTATTTGTGTACTATTAATTTATATTATAACTTCTAATAGAAATATAAACATTCTATATCCCCTTTGTTTAAGAAAAAATAGTTCTTATTAATGACTACAATAATTAAAATGATCATTTAAAAGCAGGACAGAAAGTAAAATGAGTAATAAATAAATGTTTTTCATTCATTTAGTCATTTTCTGGATCTCACCTGGATTCTGTCCTCTGGTAGTTCCGTCTTCATGGCCAGCATCTCCCGGGCGTAGACGTCTGGATAATGGGCCTCATGGAAGGCTTTCTCCAGCTCCTCCAGCTGATGGGAGGTGAACACCGTCCTGATGAGGAGGAGGAGAGGAGGAAGAGAGGAGTCAGGATCTGCAGCTTCAGAATCAGAACCAGGGGAAAACTCTTTCTAATGTTGAGTTTTTATTTATTAAAGTAACAAATTATTATTTTAAACTTTAATATATTCATAATAAAAGAAATCAAAATTTCAGTTTCATTTAATGAGAGATTAATTAATAATTCATTTTCCTTTTTCATGTTTTTATTTTACTGTTTTTCTAAAAAAATGTTAACGAATTAAGTTAATAAATATTAAACCAAATAGATGAATAATTTCGTTAATTACCAAATTATACTTAATTTATCGTTTTTTTTTAAACATTCGTAATTGGATTAAAAAGGATCAGATAAAAGCAGGAATAATTAAAATGTTTTTATTAACACAATAATTAGTGATTGAGTCCATTTTTGGATCCTGTCCTTTAGAGATCCGATAAATAAAAATCTGTTAAATTCAAATAAAATTCCTGCGAATCAAATTTTGTTTCGATTAATATTTCCTCAACAAATGTTAAATGGCCCAATAATTCAGGAAATTATTTTGAAATCAGCTGTTTCCACTCAGCCGAACCGACCCGCAGATAGAAAATCATTCTCCTTAAATTGAGGTAATCGAATATTTCAGTTTTTTATTTTTCTAATTTCTGCAAATGTATTTTTTTAATTATAATGTTTTTAGATGGTGATCTTCCTCACCTGTGTCTCCTTTTCTTCCTCTTCTGGGAGTTTCCGGAGCTTTTGGACTCGTTTCGGTCCGACAAACACTCTTCATCTGCAGAACAGAACCAAGACATGACATCAGAACCGCTGAAGGTCGGAACCGAACCGTGTTTCCAGCTGTAACCGTACCGGAGTAGGGCTCCCTCTGGGCCTCCAGGTTCTGCAGGTAGTGGCTGTCCGGCCGGGCCTGCAGCAGCGGCAGGTGACCCGGGAGGAAGCACGGAGCCCCGGCGGGCTGCTGCGCCGCCAGGCTGCACAGGAAGCCCAGGCCGAGCGGCAGCGACCCTCCCGGGAAGGAGAAGCCTCCGAGGCCGCCGGCCGTCCCCGGAGGCTCCGCTCCGGCAACGGAACCCGTCGAGGAGAGGCCCGAACCGGGCGGCCCGGTGGGTTGATGCCGCGCCTGAAGGTCCGACTCCAGGCCCAGCAGGTCGGTGATGGCGAAGCCTTTGGATCGGAACCCGGAGCCGTGCAGCCGGGCCTTATCGAGGCCGAACCCCGGAGAGAGCATCCGAACCCTGGGTTTGTCTTCGCTGAGCTCCTCCCGGCCCGTCATCCTGAGGAAGAGGAGCTGATGAAGGTCTGAAAGCGGGTCCGGGACCCGAAGGGGGGATTTATCAGAACCCGGGTCCAATCAGGAGGCAGAACCAGGAGCAGTGAGGGTGGGGGGGAGGGGTCTCCTCTCAATCCCAGAGGATTAATTGCCACCAATTTCCCTCCAATCCGATCTGGATTTAGTGGCCAGAGGAGGAGGAGGAGGAGGAGGAAGGTTTAATTTGTGTTGTTGATCTTTGATCAGAGCAGAAACATCAGAGAAACATGAGGTCACCTCCTCTGCTGGAGACAGATTACCATGGCAACAACATCCCAGACAAACAAGATGATGCAGGAAGCTGCGCCGAAAAAGTTTAACACCTTTAATAAGATCAGATCTGACCCCAGGTGATGAATCAGAAAATAACAGCAGACATGTTGAAAATGTTCATGAGAGCAGAAAGACGCAACGTCTTCAGATTTAACGGGATTAATTTAGATTTAATTAGGAATTCATACCTGTCAACTGATACGGTTTGCCCGTATTTAATACGTTTTTTGCTATCTTTTAAATGGATACGGCGTACTACAACATATAATACGGGAAAACACCCAGACCGAAACGGGGTATTTTTGCCGAATTAAGCTCCATCACGCATGCGTCGCTTTATAACTTCCGCTTCCTTCTTGATTGCAACACAACACGAGGACATCGATATCATTTAAACACGAAACTCTCACCAGTGAAGATGTCTGAACCCTTGAAAAAGAAGTGGAAAGTTAAGTCAACTGGAAAGCATCAGAAAGTGTGGGAACATCTGCAAGGAGAGTATAGTGGATGGATAAAATCTTCGTCCAAAGGCCCGGAATATTCGTTTTGTGTACCGTGTAGGAAAGACGTGAAAGTTGCTGCCAGTGGTTTTTATGACTTGAAAAGCCATTTCAAAACATTGTCACACGTGGATAGTGTCGCAAGAAGTAAGACATACGTTCCTTTGAGTCAACAGTTTGCCAGTGCGAACCCTGCATCGTCACAAAGCAACAAGGTGCTCAAAGCAGAAATCCTCATGTGCCAGTTTTTTGCCGAGCACAACATTCCACTCGCCGCTGCAGATACATTCACCAAGTTGGTACCAGAAATGTTCATCGATTCACAAGTTGCAAAGGTATGTAAGACAGATTAAAATTTTCTTTGTCACTCAAGCAAACAATGCAGATCGAGATGATTTATATTAAAGACTGTAATCTTCAATGCAAACTGATAATATCATCAACAGATTATGATTCAAAGTGTGTTTGATGAAAAATATTCAGAGATGTTTACATGCGTTGAAGTTTTTAATGCTATGAAATTATACTCTGAACATCGATTCTTCAAACATCCACATGTAACGAATATAATCTCTATGTTGCAGGATTTTGCATGCAGAAGGACAAAGGCAACCATGATTATCAAGGAGTCTCTCGCACCAGCCTACACAGATCCTATCATAGCACGCTGCAGGACTCCACCGTTCACATTGATGATCGACGAGAGCAATGATCGGAGCACCAAAAAGCGTCTTGCTATTCTCGCCCACTTCATGGAAGATGATGTTGCAAAAACTAGACTCTTGGACCTGCCCGAATTAAGTGATGGAACCAGTGCTGGTATATTTGAAGTTTTAGACAAATATATGACAGAGAACAATATTCCTTGGCTCAACGTTGTCGGTTTCGCAAGCGATAATTGCAACACAATGGTCGGAAAGAAAAATTCAGTGCTGTCACGGATTATTGAAAAAAAACCTAGAGTATTCAGTGTAGGTTGTATCTGCCATCTCGGAAATTTATGTGTCAAAGATGGACTAAAAGTTCTGCCAGTGAAAGTAGATGATTTGCTTGTTGACATATTCTACTTCTTTAAACATAGTGCAAAACGGATAACAGAGTTCAAAGAGTTCCAGGACTTTACTCAATCAGAGGAGCAACAAATCCTAAAACATTGTCCTACTCGCTGGCTTTCGCTTGAAAAGGTGGTTGTGTGCACGCTTTCTCAGTGGAATGCTTTGAAGAGCTACTTTGCCAGCCATCAAGATGTAGAAAAGGCAGGCAAAGTCAAATCAATTCACAGCAGACTTCAGGACCCACTGACTGAATTGATCCTGCATTTCCTGCAATTCATCTTGCCAGTGATAAACAAATTCAATACTCTTTTCCAGGCCGAACAGTGCATGATTGGCGATCTATTACCCGAGATGGATAGACAGTTGAGAGTATTTCTTTTCAAGTTTGTCCAGATGAAGCAGATCAAGGATGCTGCAAACCTCCTGACGCTGGACTTCAAAGACAGAGCACTGCAGCACGAAGACCACAGGCTTGCTGTTGGTTTGACAACAACAGCACTGCTTTTGGATGAGGATAAAGGTATCCCTCCAGAGATACAATCAAAGTTCTTTGCCTCAGTGAGATTGTTTTATGAGGTTGTTGTGGCAAAGATGATCGCCAAATTTCCCTTTGAAAATGACGTGCTGGGTGATCTTGTCGTCCTGGATCCACGAAGGAGAGAGGAACTGGACTACATCCATATTCTCAGATTGGCGGAGCGGTTTGGGCCCAGTCATCTAGATCAAGAGGCCATCAAAGAAGAATGGGATGACTTCCAATTGATCCCAGACAAACAGATGCCACCATTCACCACAGAGGGACCAATGCATCCAGAAACATTTTGGTCTAAGATTTTTGAGTTGAGAACAGCATTTGGTGGGCCAAGGTTCCCAGCAATGAAGAGCGTTTTCTTGGCCTTGCTATGCCTTCCTCACAGCAACGCAGACAGTGAAAGAGTATTCAGCCATGTCAGGAAACTCAATACAGAGTATAGGAAATCGATGGGGGTGGACACTCTGACAGCTTTACTACAAGTAAAACTGAATACTGACAGTAAATCGTATCAGCTAAAACCAACAAGTGAGATGTTGCAATCAGCAAAGGCCGCAACTTCCAAGTACAACAACAATCACAAATGATGTCATTTAGGCTTTTAAGGGCATTGTGTGATATGTCAACACATCATTATATGGTAGTGATGTATTGAATAAAGAATTGAATAATGCAAATTGATGGTGCAGTTTTCCATGTTGTTCTTTGGTAAACACGGCATTTACGGCGCGAATACAGTTTTTGGTCATTGAGTAAGGGAAATTTAAATTGTTAGTAAGGGCAGTCATGGTTGATGGTTGACAGGTATGGGAATTCTAATTTTCCACGAAGGGGTTTTTATTATTATTATTTTTATTTCAGAGTGAGAAAGGAACAAAGTCAGATCAAGAATAAGGAGAGAAAAGCGTAAATTATTCATGAAGAGGAAAAATCAGACATAAATACCGCTTATGAAATAAGTTCAGATGTTTTTAATGTACATTAATTAAATAATACATTTTTTTATTCTTTTAGCTGAAACTGTTGGATCGCCTCTGCTGTAAAGGTGGAACATTAATAACTGGAATATTGTTGCTGTATTAAAACTGAGGAAGGTTTGAAGATCTGTTGAGACCGACGCCGACCTGTGACATCACTTCCTGCGTCCGCTTGCAACATTTCACCTGAGCCACACTCTCTATGACTCCCAGAACCATGAACCTAAATCCATGGATCCAGGAACCATTTCAATTCGCTTCACTTTTATTAATATGGCGCCAATTCCCAACAATTGTAATCTCAAGGCACTTTCCAGACGTAAAGGTACTTTCTACATTAATGACACAGTTACGTTCTATAATATGTATAACGGTAAAGATTTTAATAACTGAATTAAAGAATTAAAGCACCATATACAGTATTTTAGAACATCTCGGGATTTATTTGAAATCAATAAGACAGCAACAGTATGCAGAAAAAAATATATGAAAAATAAATATGGGAAATAAATAATGCCAGACTTTTTATGCGAGTGTAAAACTAAGACAGATAAATGTTGGTAAAAAGAAACGAAGGGAAAATTGGCCATTAAGTTGTGAAAATCTCTGTGTCTGTAATATTGCCCAGTAAACAGAGTATTATTCAGCACACACTGTAAGTATGTAGATTAACATGTTTGTTCTCAGAGAAAATAAACGTAACTTTTAAAATAATTCCACCATCTAACGACTAAACCACTGATTGTAACGAAGGACGAGAAGCTTTCTGAATATTTAGTCTGATAGTTTTCCTCTTTGGAGAGAAGAGAAGCTTGTCCAGGCTGAAGGTAGAAGTAGATTTAATGCAGCCAGGAACTATGGACCCAGGAACCATGGATCAAGGAACCATGGACCCAGGAACTATGGACTTAGAACCATGTACCATGGAATCATGCAGCCAGGAACTATGGACCCAGGAACCATGGACCTGGAACCATGCATCCTGGAACGATGGAACTAGAACCATGCACCCAGAACCAATGAGACAGGAACAATAGACATAGAACCATGCACCCAGAACCATGTACCCAGAACCAATGAGACAGGAACAATAGACATAGAACCATGCAGCCAGGAACCATGGACGTGGAACAATGCACCCAGGAACCATAAACCCAGGAACCTTTTACCTAGAACTATGCGCCAGGAACTATGGACCAAGGAACCATGGATCAAGGAACCATGGACCCAGGAACCATGCACCCTGGAACCATTGACCTGGAACCATGCATCCTGGAACTATGGAACTAGAACCATGAACCCAGAACCATGTACCTAGAACCATGCACCCAGAACCATGGACCTAGAACCATGCACCCAGAACCATGGACCTAGAACCATGTACCCAGGAACCATGGAGCCAGGAACCATGGACTTGGAACCATGCATCCTGGAACTATGGAACTAGAACCATGAACCCAGAACCATGGACCTAAAACCATGCACCCAGAACCATGTACCCAGGAACCATGGAGCCAGGAACCATGGACCTATAACCATGTACCCAGGAACCATGGAGCCAGGAACCATGGACTTGGAACCATGCATCCTGGAACTATGGAACTAGAACCATGAACCCAGAACCATGGACCTAGAACCATACACCCAGAACCATGGACCTAGAACCATGTACCCAGGAACCATGGAGCCAGGAACCATGAACCCAGAACCATGCACCCTGGAACCATGGAACTAGAACCATGAACCCAGAACCATGGACCTAGAACCATGTACCATGGAATCATGCAGCCAGGAACCATGGACCCAGGAACCATGGACCTAGAACCATGCCCCCAGGAACTATGGACCTAGACCCATAGATCCAGGAACCATGGACCCAGGAACCCTAGACCTAGGAACCATGGGCATAGGAACCATGCAACCAGAAACCAATGACCCAGGAGCCATGGATAAACGAACCATGGACCCAGGAACCATGGACCCAGGAACCATGGATCAAGGAACCATGCCCTCCTG
This sequence comes from Apricaphanius iberus, assembly GCA_028564705.1. Lineage (NCBI taxonomy): Eukaryota > Metazoa > Chordata > Actinopteri > Cyprinodontiformes > Aphaniidae > Apricaphanius > Apricaphanius iberus. Next base: position 101,417 of record JAPXFQ010000484.1, on the reverse strand, counting down.
ATACGATTAAGAAGTTCTGAGTCAGGCAACAAGAACTGTTCTTGGTTCTGTTCAGAAGATCCATTTGCCGGTGAGATTCGGAGGAACCGTTGAGAACGAGCTGTAATCTGTTTACATAAAGGACGCCGTCCCTTTAAGAAGGAAGGATGATATTTCATGTTTCCCTCTGAAGGTAAACTGTGATTGGCTGCCTCCCTTCCAGCTCAGCCACTCACAGACAGCCAGGATTTCACTCTGATTAAAAATAATCTCAACAGTTTATTTTAAGCAGAAATAAATCTCAGCGATTCGGTGACATCATCAGAAAGAAAAAGGAGAACAGAGACGGATTAAAAACATCAGCCTCAAATTTGCTTTAATTATCTCTGATAAGCAGATTCCTCCAAACTAATTGCTTTTTAAACCCGTTGACCATTTTTACCTTCTTCCACACAGACACACACTGAGCGCGCTCACTGCCAGCCTGCCAGGCAATCCCCAGGGATTAAACTCTAACTTGGCCCTAATTTGGTGCACAGCGACTTTCACCAGGAGGAGGAGCAGACCGTCTGCTTCCTGTTGGAAAACAACAACCTGAAGGTTTCAGGACCAAAACCCGAAAACTCCAAGCTCCTCATCATCACAGTTTTAGTGCTTTTATTGAGGCTTTCTCAATACAAAAGCTTTTATTTGGTTCCTTTAGTGAAAGACATTTCATCATTTAATTATGTTGATCTTATTTTATGTTTCTGCCTTGAGAGTCCTATTTTAAAAAGCCACAGGTGTTCTGTGGAGGTTCGGAAGGTGATGAAACTAGAATATTTCTAGTTTCTATCTAATATCCTGGTGAAATGATAAAAAGTTCTTTACTTTTTACAAGGCTTTACTTGTTTATTCTCACTGGTGTCTAGAACAGAGCTACGTAGCCTAGCAGGTGTTGGCTACATTGATAGTAAGTGATTAAAGCAGGGGGATGATGTTGGAGATGAGATAATATCTGAATATTATTGTTTAGAACCCATCGAGCTACATTCATCTGCCACAGATGATGCAGAAAAGATTCACCTCAGTACAGAAAAGAGTCTGTAAACATGCGTAGTTTAATAATTCTACCAGTGAATTATTCTTTCATTTGTGGGTCAAGCAAGATTTATAACGGCATAGATGGTTATGGAGGCTATAAAAATAAAGAAACGTGATCGGAGTTGAACATCTCAGCAACACAGAATGGTTCCTCAGCAGTTCAGACCATGAAGCTGAATAATGGAGCTCTACAGGTGGAGATAAGGAGGTGGATGATCAGCCGATGGACTGTTTAGCATCTGCATCATTGACAGGAATTAGTCATGAATCCATAGACGATTCGGTTCTGGAGTCATGGATCGGTTACTGGGAGTCTGGGAATCGGTTGGTGGAGACAGACGTGCGCTAGAAACTCTAAAACAGCGACCCATGAAACTCCATACTGGTGTTAGCATGAGTTATAAGCAAACACGTAAAATAGAGCAGGTGAAGAACGACTGTGAGCAGTGGAGGTCGCCTTATTATGTGCGGCCCCTGGCTTTAATTCAAGGATGAGACAAATCTGTCCACATTTTGTCCATTGATTTTTACTCAAAAGCAGACTTTGCTACACCCAAAACCAGCTTAAAATGACTTAACTCGCCTAAATATAGCAATTGTTTTCAAATAGTGACCTTAATCCTGATTTTATTGGTTCTATTTTTGTTCTATTTGTTTTCTAACTGAGACCTAAAAACCCTTTCAGTTTTGCATCAAAAATGATTTTCCAAGAACAGGTTTGACTTCTTTAATTAATTCAAGTATTGCATACTTAGTTTATTGTTGAGTTTGTAATACAAAACATAAAAAAAAAAACATATTTTCCGGCCCTCAGGTGCTTTTGACAGGACTATATTTCCCCATGTAAGAGAAAGTTCGGACGCCCGGTGTAGAGCGTTGTTGGCTTATACCGGCGGCACTACAATCTGGGCCAGTTTGCAACAAGGAAACACGATCGAGACCGCATTAAGTTTTAGCAAGCGGGACCAGGGAACACCATTTCCAACTTTTTCCAACAACTTGGTCACAATTCAGCGCGTTTTATCGCCGACGAATTACGTACGTACAATATAGTTTGGAGGGAAGGATTTCAGGAGTTGATTCGTACATTAGAGCCCAGATATGAGATCATATAATCATATAACAAATATGTGAATGCCGGTGTTGCATGTCCAAGTTAAGAGCTGGCAAATGCAGAACGAGTGGATGTAGCTAACGATGTTTGGACATCATGTGCGATGGAGTCCTATGTGACGATTTGTTCTGGCCTGGATGAGTCTGTTCTACACTGCAGCAGATCTGGACCCCCATCTTCATGAACGTTCCCCAGCAGAACACAAGGTACACCACCACTAAATACACATTACACTGTTAGTCTGCCGTCATCTGCTGTTGTCCTTACAGTTATTCTGACTGCTGTTCCTGTTTGTTTAATTCAACAGGGAAAATGTTGAAAAACGAAGCATACAACGATACTATTCTTTTTTCAAACCGATACAGAGTTCTTGCTGAAACCGAGTCCCAATGCCGATATTTCTACCACACAAAAAAAATGCACTGAATTGGAAAACAGGTTTTATTTTCTTCTCTGACTGTTACAACAATACTAATAAAAATGACCACAAAGCTAAAATTCAAGAGAAAAATAAATATTTTCTGTGATGTTATTACAGGGTTTCCACATTTTAAGTATTGGTCATGAGTACATTAGAACAGTACCTCCCCCAATACCAGCATCGGTACCAGAGCATCCCTAGCAAAAACATTAATTTTACACCAGATTAGAGCCAAAGTTTCAGTCTGCAGTCTCTGTTCATGTGACACATACAAAATAACATAGTCACTGATTACATAATACAATTATGCAATAAAATCTCACTAAGACCAATATCTGAAGTATTTAAATCCTTAATGTCGACAACGGTGGTTTTCCAATAATAGCTTCCTGACATTAAAAGAAAAAAATCTTTAGTTCAGAGAAAAGTTTCAAATTCTGAGAGTTTGTTCATGGATATTTATCCCGACTGCTGTTTCACACTAATTATCTTTTATATTTTATTTCTAGGCAACGGGGGATCCAGTCCAGGGAGCCCCACTGTGGCGCTGATCCACACCAGACCCAAGACAAGCCAGAAGGTTGGTGTAATTTATAACGTTTGATCAAGACAGAAATAAAACTGGCTTAAACTCCTGCTGCAGCTATGAAATATTACCACGATACAAAACCAATGGTTAAGTGAGATACATAGGAAAGTATCACTGAGACCCGGCAAACAGAGTCAGTAATATATGATCATTGTTTTCTGTTTCATATGATGAGCCTCCTGTTAAAAAGAAGAAAATGTCAGCGTTGGACCAGCTGTTGGGAAAAGACTGTAAGGTGAGGATGGGGGCTACATCTGAAGGAGACGAGACCAGAGGTACAGGGATCTTCATCCATGTTTTTGTCTCCAACAAAAGAAACTCCACATTGTTGGAAAGAAGAAGAGGACTCGCCTCTGCTGTCTTCTCTCTCTATGAGACACCGCTGTAGCCGGCACTAGTGTGGCATCAGATACTGTTTCCACAAAACGCCGGAAAATCTGCGCTCTGGATGATGATGAATAAAATAAGAGGGAATATGTACAGACGTACTGTAAGTGAACTACTGTGTGTGAGGTAAAAGCAGTAATGATTGCCGACTTGTCAGTCAGACTTAACTGCATAGGAGGATCTAAATGTAGGGCAGCACTTTGGACAGGATTACCTTCCCCAGGTCAGAAAGCAGCTGTTTGATTTAGTTTATACATATTTATTTATTTTCTCTAATTTTCTACGTAAAACACTTGTCTGTTAGGTATTGTTGAGATAAGAACGTGGTTGCTGCTTTGTCCTCCCACTCTGGCTCCGCAGGCCTCAGGCTGCTGTCACTTTAACAGAAACGGCTTCTTTAATTTATAAAACATCCACAACAGATATTAAATGTAGAATCAAATCAAAACATGTTCTTACATTCTACTGAATCGATTAAATTCAGACCATATTGATTCAGTCTTTGATTAAAGGATATCGTTTTTGAATTAAATCTTAACCTGTAGCTAGAAAGAACAGTCCTTTATTTTAAAGATAAAATGCAGATGCTTAAAATATCTTTAAATAATTAAGAATATTTAGAAATATGTGCAGAATGTGTACTTAAAAAAGTAAACGTATTATTTAAAAGAATTTAGCATATATAAACTGAGAAACAGACAAATAATATGCAATTTACAGCGCTGATGTTTATGTTTTTTGGGAGCAGTTTTGGTTGCATAGTTTCAAAGCTGCATATTGATGCATATGGAATCGTTTATCGCGGAGAGACGTGCAACCAATGGCGGAGGTTTTAATCTCAGGGGAAACACAGCAGTTATTCAGGACGTTCATTTGGGTTTTTTCTTGGTTTCCAACATATTTATAACTAAACCTGTTTGGTTTGAAAACTCTGAACCATTAGGCAACACGTGTGATAGTATGACAATGTCACTTCCTCCTCTGTACTTCCTGAGGAAACACAGCCAAAATCCAGGGCCGTAACCATCGTCTCAGGAGAGACGGGGACACATTTTACGGAAATCGTCCTCTTAGATCTAATAACACCTTTCCTCAGTGGCTGAAGAACAATTTAATCCCTGTTGCACAATAAGCACCGTTAGTCGTCGACTATATTTAATGTAGCGTCAAGACAATTACAAGTTATCGTTATTACTGTCAATAAAATTAATAGTTCCTAAGCAGGAAACAAATCACTAAATAAATATCTGTTTCAGTTGATTGTTGGAGTCAATATGGAAATAATTACAGCGTAAAGAATGAAAGTTGGAGTTGGTGCACTTTACAGGTTATCTAACTAATAACATGAATCCTGGGCTACCCAATTAATACAAACAAATAATATAATGTTCAGTTCTAATTCTGTCCTTATTCCTGCCTGGTTTCTCCCACCAATGGATCTGTTTCTCTCAGCAAGTTCTAATCTCTCCTTACCTGTGCAGACGTTGAATCGTCCTCCCTGCTGGAGGCCTCTGGTCTCATCTATCCTCCCTCAGTCATCCGGATATTTGTGAATTAGTATTAGGATGAGTAGTAACCTCAAACTCCCTCTATAGATGCAGATATTTGTTTTTATCTTGGCCACTTATATTCTCTGTTCCCTCCTGTAGACCCGGCCTGACCTCTGACCCCTGACCCTGCTCTGCTGCTCTGTCTGTTGTGGAAATAAATATTTCATTCAAACACGTTGAAAGCAATAGTGAAGTTCTGCACAGAAATAAAGAGGGTTTGGTTTATCCCTAGCATGAACTGATTAGATACGATGGAAAGTTTCGTGTTTTATGGTAAAACTGAAAAAATCTGTTACAATGTTTCATGAAGATGTAAAACCAAATAATCAGACTTGATCAACTGAATGAAAGAACAAAGAGACAATCTGTGTCAGATCAATAATGTTTGTCTTGACGTTATAGAACAACCCGGATGAATTCCAAATAACTTCAAAGCAAGGCATGGAGTTAGAGCAGGATTTGAGTCTATAATACGTCAGACGGCAATAAAAATGTAGAACAGATTAATGACATCTATTATAATCAGCAGCTAATCCTAAACTACACTAGTGCTGTTCTTGGGCTCCTGGGCCAGCAGCTGCCTGAAGCTAAATGACGATGCAAAATTGACAGGCACTAGACTGTTTATTGGTAGAAAAGGTGGAATTCTGGGGGAAAATGTTGCACCTGATGGAACATTTTCTGAGACTGTCTGAGCTGAAACTCCTCAGAGAACTTGGTAGGAATGCTGGGAACAATCACTAGTCAGGGGGTTGGTTAGGTGTAAATTTAGGGGATTGGAAGGCAATGCTAATGCTAATGCTAGGTGGTAATTATTGCGACTGTAGTACTAAATGTGATATTGTTGGAACAGACCACAGTGAACCGTCCTCCCCACTTCCTACTAGGGTTGCCAATCGCCTCTTAAAATACGAATACGATACGATACAACGTCCGTTGTTTGACAATTAAATGTGCCGCCCCGTTTGTTAATCATAAGGGATGCTACTTGTTTTCCGTACTTTCAAAAATGTCCAGTATGTCTGTCGCTCATTGCCTATGAAAATAAAATCTAGGAAATCAACCAACTACAGTCAGCAAAACTGTTCTGGTGGCGAGATCTAAAGTGACCGCACATTTTTTGTGTTTGCGGCACGCGAGAGTTGCATGCTTAGGTAGAGAGACACAGCAAATTGGCGTTTCCCATACAGCACCTTTAAAAATGTCCCAAAAACGCGTACGAGTGGGAAGAGGCCTATCCTTGGCTGGACAGGGTCAGTGAAGACGAATACAAGGCAAATTGTAAACTATGTCGGTGAGTGTTCGTAGTCGCACACTGAGAACACTCACTGCACAGCACGGTGGACACACAAGAGCGGCAAGTAGGCCAGAATATTCATAACAGATTACATTTATTGTGCATTTTACAAGATGTCTCATACATGTGCATTTTTATTTTTGTTCGATTAACGTTGGAGGATTTTTTTTTGAAGCCAGTAGGTTTAGGCGTAGTCTATTATCCAATCAATATAAACGACAAATCATATGGACTGATTAACTGTTATGCTTATAAACAGAATAAAATGAAAAATTAAAAAAAATTGGATAGGATATTTTGGAGAAACAAAAAATGGTAAATGGACTGAACTTATATAGCGCTTTTCTAGTCTTACTGACCACTCAAAGCGCTTTACATTGAAGCCACATTCACCCATTCACACTCGCATTCATACACCGACGCCCAACATGGCTCGGTAGGACAATGTAGAATTTGGGGGTTAAGTGCCTTGCCCAGGGGCACATCGACATGTGACTGGAGGAAGCTGGAATCGAACCTACGACCCTCCGATTGCAAGCCAACTACTCTACCACTGAGCCACAGTCGCCCACTAGTGCTGTTCTTTTAAGTGAACATTGCATTAAATTTCTTTGTTCAGACAAAGCCATGCAAGCCAATTTAATTAACTATTTGACATCACACTCCTACATTTGTTTTTAAATGACCAGATTAATACATTTAAATGTGTTTGGGGTTCATCTGCAATATTCCCATTGAATCACTTTACAAAGAAAATTTGGAAGATACATTGTTTGAAGCTCAACAAACAACCTTGTTGTTTTTAGTCAGGTGTTAGATCACACTGCATCTAGTTAACAAAAGTTGGATGTACTTTATCATTTCCTTTTTTATATGGATGCATTTCATTGCACCTTTTTGTAACCTAATTTACAGCACTAATGCATTAATGTGTTTATTGTGAATAAAACAATATGACCGTTCTGGATGACACCCTCACTAAAAGAAAGACACCTCCCTATGAGTAGAACAGTTCGGCCCGTGTTGAGTTACTCCCTGTAGCCTAAGTGCCCCTTATTTTAATTAATGAAAGTGGGCAACCCTAGTTCTTACACATCTAAGCGTCCAAGCCGAGGACTCCTAACGACCAAAAAAGCTTGTTGGAGGAATAAGGTGCCTTCCTGAATAAATGTGTCCATCTCCAGGACCCATCAGCCCACCAGGACCCCTGAGTCGAACGGTTCGGCCCGTGGTGAGTTACGCCCTGTAGACTAAGGCTACGTCCACACTAAGCCGATAAGGTTATACGGGGGAGTTAGACGCCTAATGTTATCCACTCAACACGAGCATTTACGCCCCGTTTAAGGTCCTACGATTGCACAATCCCATACCGACCTGTGCAAATACTGGGCATGCGCGAAAAGACGCATGAAAAACGCGTATAATCTACGTGACGCCAGCGCCTACATAATATATACAAGAAGCTCTACAGCACAGTACATATCTGCTTGTCCCGTTAACCGAAGAGAACAATAGCTGCTCAGAAGAAGAGAGAGTTTTTGGTGTGGACAGACGACGAGATCGATTTATTTCTCTTCGCTGTTGTCTTTGTCTGTAGTGTCGTATTGTTATTCACGCAGCATTCATTGATGCCACTTCCTTTCATTATCCGGGGAAGCTGTCCACACTAGCTCGTTTAGCCGTTGAATTAAGATTTACACGGCTTTCTTACCCGGCTAATATTTATCCGGCCACAGACCATAAACGACGCCGGGTTAGTGTGGACGATAGGGGGGTGTAGACTAAATAATTATACGTTTTATACGGCTTAGTGTGGACGTGGCCTACGTGTCCCTAATTTTAATTTATGAAAGTTGGCAACCCTAGTTCTTACGCATCTAAGCGTCCAAGCCGAGGACTCCTAACGACCAAAAAAGCTTGTTCGAGGAATAAAGTGCCTTCCTGAATAAATGTGTCCATCTCCAGGACCCATCAGCCCTCAACGACAGACCCACACAAAGAAACTTCTTTTTATTTGTTTTCATTATTCATCTTTTTTCCCCTTTTTTATGGATAATCATGACATTTTACATTCCTATGAATCACACTCAGTATATTTTCAACGTATAAGTAAATATGTCACCGGCCACTTTTCCAAATCTCCTACCAGGACACCAACTACAGGTTGTCTGTTCCTCCTTAGGAGCGCCTGTCCGTCTGTCTTCGGTAAGTGTTATTTCTGATTTCTAAATATGCGTTTTTTAAAAATGTTTTTACTGGTCCCGCGATTCATTCAATATACGTGTAGTGACATCACTACAGTGAGACGCTCTGATTGGTTGACACACTGCGTCAAGTGCGTTAAAACTCCATCTAGCTGAACTTCTGCGTTGCTTGCGTTTGCTACGTTGCCGCTTGCAACGCAAGTAACACTTGAAAAGTTGACGGAGCCTACGCAAACAACGCACCGCAGAGACTCTGACACACCTCTGACGTACTCCACCGTAGACTTTACATGTATTCTTCCCGCAACTGACGCTGGCGTTTGGGGCGGTGTGAATGCACCTTTACACACATGCTCTTGTGTTAAAAATGTGCTCTTTCTATGCATATAACTGTAACTAAAATCTGGTTCCTTTGTCAGGTTTTTGGAGAAAAAAAACATCCGGCTGATGAATGGATTCTCCAACTGTCACAGGGTTCTGGTGCATCAATAAAATCTATAAAAGCTTGTGGTAATTAGACGAGGAGGGAGGGAAAAAGAAGAAAGAAAGAATCAATAAACTGAGTGGTCTCAGGGTGCATTTCAGATTAACAGAGCTGTTGAGATTGTTTCTTTAACTTTTTAATTTTCTAGCATGTTGGAAACGTAACCAACACATTTAGTTAATGCTAAAAGTTGGGTCGTAGTAATAGCATTCTGATATCTAATAAATGCTAACAGCTAATTGTTGCAAACATATCTACTTAATGCTAAGCTAGTTAGTTATAATAGCAATCTGATATGTGGTCAATGTTGACAGCTAATTTGCAGTATCATGTTATGTAACATCTAGTTAATGCTAACTGCCATTTGTTGCAAAGTTATCTATTTAGCAATGCCTGCTAATTAATACTGTTAATATTTATCTGGCTAATGCTAACCATCAAGGTGTCAGTTAAAATGAGCTGAAGGGGACGAATCAAACAGTTGATTATCGGACAGTGACCCTTGACCCTGTGACAGTGAGGCTGTTAACTGAACAACTCTGTGTAGCTGTAGTTATTAAACAGTTTAATTACTGACACCCATTTATCTCGACCCCACAATCTCACTATGTTGCTGAGAAATCGATGCTTTTCATTGGCTGAAGGGTGCTGCTGAAGGAACCCCGTACTTCAGTGATGTTCTGGTTGGTGCTGAACTCGTCTGGGATGATTTTTATTGAACAAAAAAATCTTTTTAGAATTTAATTTGGCCAAACTGACCCAAATAAAAACTAAATCCAGACGTTTCTCATTTCTGCTGCTGTGGGGATAATTCTCCCTCTACCTCTCTTACGTTCTCAGCTGATGACCACTGATCCATGGAGTTGATCAAAGGCAGCAGATTAGGACCCAAAAAATCAGATGAAGATTTTGGATTAAATCAATACTGTGGATTACCTTAATATTACGGAGCAGATTGATTGATTATAATAATCTTCAGATTAAGCTCTGGTCTTTTCATCCACTCTTCATCTTCATCCATCGTTTCATCGTTTTTCCTCTGTAATTAATGTGCAGGGGTCAGAGGTCACCAGCTGTAATCTGCATGTAGCATCAACTCAATTATTTCAGACCAATTCAAGCTGCATCTTTCAGTTCTCGTGAGTCAGAACCTGCAGAAAATTGGTCCAGAAATGACCGGTTCCAGCAGATTACTCAGGACAAAGATCTGGAGAAAGAATTGGGTCAGAACCAGAACTCGATCTGAGTAGAAAGGTCTCCACAGATCAGGATCTTCCAGTTGTTCTTCAAACCATGATGCTCCCACCTCCATGCTTCACCGATAGAACCTGGTTCTGAAGCCCAAATCGTTCCTCTTTGCAGAACAGTTTCACCAAAAAGTTAAAAAGGAAAGGTTCTGCAAACTTCTGCTCCCCTGATCTAACAAGAAACCAGTTCACCAGCTGGTGACCCCAGAACCTCTTCAGATGTTCATGTTTCTGCTCAGACAGGTTCTTGAAGGTTCTGACACGGAGATGAATAGAGGAGAGATACAACCAAAAGGTACCAGGACCACTGAACCAGAGTTGGTACTGACACAAAGAAGATGCTGGAGGAGACATTCTCCACAGATTCTGCGGTTCTGATCCAGCAGGACTTTCCCTCCTCCAGAATAAACCTGAAGTCTTCTGAAGCAACAGAACCGTCCCAATGGTGACAGGTCCACAGCAGCTGTGGGTCATTGATTAGCAGTCGGCCCGCTCTGAGAGTAAAGACGATGTGGGTTTTCTCCTAAAGGTCTCACCCAGGCAGGGTGCGACTGTGGCTCAAGAGTTGGCCTTGTAATAAGATTCAAGCCCAGGCTCTGACAGTCTCAGTTGTTGTGTCCTTGGGCAAGACACTTCTGGTACTGACACTTCTACTGGTGGTGGTCAGCGGGCCCGGTGGTGCCGGTGTCCGGCAGCCTCGCCTCTGTCAGTGCGCCCTAGGGCAACTGTGGCTACAACATGGCTTGCTTTCATCAGTGTGTGAATGTGTGAATGATTGAATGTAGTGTAAAGCACTTTGGGGTCCGTAGGGACTGAACAAAGCGCTATACAAATGCAGGGCATTTACCATTACCCTGAGGAGACCCATCATGACCCCTGGAGCCCCGGCATTATGTCCCCATAAACACTGTAGGCTGGAGGCTGCTGTACACGCCTGTGGTCCTCCAACAGGAACCTGTTGGATCATGTTGGATAAATTGGTTCTGACCCCAGAGAGGAACAGCTACCATTTTTTTTATTTCATTCTATTATTACATTAATTTACGTTTTTAAATGACACTGTATTTTCTTGAGATTTTGTGTTGCTTTATGTTATTTTTTTATTCCATTTTATTGTAGGATTTGATTTTGATTTGATTTCATTTTTTTAAATTTAAATAATGTTTCTATTTTATATTTAATTGTGTTTTATGTTATTGTTAATAATTTCTAATTTCCAATGTTTGTGTTCTGTTTGTCAGAACAAAATTTATTCTGAACGTAACAAGAAGTGTTTGGTTCAGTAATGTCATAATGTAAACGTGGTTTATGTTGTAATTGTAGTAAATTAGAATGCTTGTCCTGGTAGAACCAGTAGAACCAGCAAAACCAGTACAACCAGTTCCCTGCCTGTAACCGATAGCAGCGCTCCAGGCTGCAGACCCCCCCCCCCTTTGTTGACCCGCTCCATTGTTTACCAAGGGCAACGGTAACAATAGTCTGGCCACGCGTACTGACCCCCCCGGTCACAGCCCCCCCTGGTGGCCCACTAATTATTCATAAATGCACATTTATGCAAATAGATTAACCTAATTCAGGGAGTAAACAGCTCCAGGATTAAAGTTGTTAAATTAGTGTCTGGAGGTCTGGACCATATACTCTTACATGCCCCCCCGTCCCCCCCAAACTCATTTACATTGTGTAATCTTTTAAAGGCAAGAGGCCACGCCAGACAAACATGCAGAGAAAGCTCTAATGGCTAATGATTAAACTGTGTCTGACCCGGTTCTTAACCGGACCACAGCAGGCGTCAGGGTGCAGCGCGTGCCGCCCTGCTCATCAACACCTTCACTAAGCTTCTGCCTCCGGTGGGGGCTTCCTCTACGATCACTTCCACACTGTGTCTATGATGGACACCACAACCTCTGGTTCCTCTTGGCTGCAGGACTCACACCCACAACCTGCTTCCAAGAAAACCAGGAGGAGGTCAAGCTTCAGGGTCCACGTCAGGCCTCAACCTTTGACCCCCAGCCTGAATGGGAACATCATGAACCTCAGTAAATCAGAAGTGACACCAACACAGCACGCCTGATTCCCACCAGAACTGTAGAGTCAAGAAGTCCTTAAACTGGAACCTTTCTGACAGCAGGAAGTAGACTAAAAGATGTCAAACATCCCTGGTCTAAAGATTTCCAGCATCTAGAGACCAACAAACATCTAGAGACCAACAAATATCTAGAGACCAACAAAAATCTAGAGACCAACCAAAATCTAGTAAACAACAAACATCTAGAGACCAGCAAACATCTAGAGACCAGCAAACATCTAGAAACCAGCAAACATCTAGAAACCAGCAAACATCTAGAGACCAACAAACATCTAGAGACCAGCAAACATCTAGAGACCAACAAACATCTAGTGACCAACAAACATCTAGAGACCAACAAACATCTAGAGACCAGCAAACATCTAGAGACCAACAAACATCTAGAGACCAGCAAACATCTAGAGACCAACAAACATCTAGTGAACAAAAAAACATCTAGTGAAAAACAAACATCTAGAGACCAGCAAATACCTAGAGACCAGCAAACATCTAGAGACCAACAAACATCTAGTGAACAACAAACATCTAGACACCAGCAAACATCTAGAGACCAACAAACATCTCGAAACCAGCAAATATCTAGAGACCAACAAACATCTAGAGACCAACAAACATCTAGAGACCAGCAAACATCTAGAGACCAGCAAATATTTAGAGACCAACAAACATCTCGAGACCAACAAACATCTAGTGAACAACAAACATCTAGAGACCAGCAAACATCTAGAGACCAACAAACATCTAGAGACCAACAAACATCTAGAGACCAGCAAATACCTAGAGACCAGCAAACATCTAGAGACCAACAAACATCTAGTGAACAACAAACATCTAGACAACAGCACAATCTAGAGACCAGCAAATATCTAGAGACCAGCAAATATCTAGAGACCAACAAACATCTAGAGACCAGCAAACATCTAGAGACCAGCAAATATTTAGAGACCAACAAACATCTAGAGACCAGCAAACATCTAGAGACCAGCAAATATTTAGAGACCAACAAACATCTAGAGACCAACAAACATCTAGAGACCAGCAAACATCTAGAGACCAGCAAATATCTAGAGACCAGCAAATATTTAGAGACCAACAAACATCTAGAGACCAGCAAACATCTAGAGACCAGCAAATATTTAGAGACCAACAAACATCTAGAGACCAGCAAACATCTAGAGACCAGCAAACATCTCGAAACCAGCAAATATCTAGAGACCAACAAACATCTAGAGACCAACAAACATCTAGAGACCAGCAAACATCTAGAGACCAGCAAATATTTAGAGACCAACAAACATCTAGAGACCAGCAAACATCTAGAGACCAGCAAATATTTAGAGACAAACAAACATCTCGAGACCAACAAACATCTAGAGACCAGCAAACATCTAGAGACCAGCAAATATCTAGAGACCAGCAAATATTTAGAGACCAACAAACATCTAGAGACCAGCAAATATTTAGAGACCAACAAACATCTTGAGACCAACAAACATCTAGAGACCAACAAACATCTAGAAACCAACAAACATCTAGTGAACAACAAAGATCTAGATACGGTCAGAGATCTAGAGACCTTTAAGCCAAGCCAACTTTAATGATAAATCCAGTTCAATCAGCGAAACTGACGTTTGTACAAAAATTGAAGATTAAAATGTACAAATTAAAGGCAAAGTAATAAAACAATAAAATGAACAAATGTGCTAGAATCAGATAAAATTCATTAATTAAAATGACTCATTAGCAATCATGTCAACTGTGATAGTCTGGCAACCTGTCCAGTCTGGAGCCCGCCTGTCGCCCGTTGACCGCTGATAATGGGCAACACGACCCTTTGAGGATAAGTGATATAGATAATGGATGGATGTAAAAGAGGACAGTGAAGAAGGCTGCCTAATCTGCAGTGAGTCCCTCAGAGAAAGCTCTGACCGCCTGAGTTCACGATTCATCCTCAGGACGTTACTAGTATTTCTCATAATCACTAATAATTGCATCATAATCCCAAATTAAATCTGCCAAAGAGGTTGTTGAAAGAGACGTTTTTATTGCAGTTTATCTGTTCATCCCTGAATGACTGAATGAATAAATAGGCAGATTATTGATTTTATAGGGATGAAATGTACATGTTAAGGCAGCAAACACATCCAATATGAATAAAACACAGACGGTAAGATAGAAAGTAACACCATCGGATCAGAACCTCTGCACAACGTCTTCAGAACCTCAAACCTTCTAGCTACTCCGGCGGCTTCAGGAGGACGCTGGCCCTGTTCTCTTTTTCCTTAGAACAACATGATGATGATGATGATGATGGAGGACTTTAAAGACCAGCTGAACTCCAGGAGAACGTAGGAGTTGGTTCAGGCAGGTAAGATCTCCTGTAGCAGTCTGAGTTCCAGTGAACCTGAGGAATCCTCTGACTGAAGACACTCTGCTGAGTCATGGCAATGATGGTCTACTGGAGAATAATAATAATAATCACTTGTGTGGCTGTTTAAATCACCTCTAATCCTCCAATCAGTGACGGTCCTCCTGGCTGATCCTTCATCTCCTCACTTTAATAAAAGATCAGAACACCATCTGGTTCTGGCTGCTTGGCCCGTTCCAGACCCAGATTGGTCCAGCTGCAGCGCTGCACCTTCAGGAAGCTTCCTCTGGTAACCATGGAGACATCTCCAGCTAATATCCTGTCCAGAACTGGAATATCTTTCAGACCGAAGCCTCCAGCTTTCTGATTTACTGGAAGTGAAAAAGAAGGAGGACCTCGTCTCCCTGAGGAGCTCCAGGTTCTGATGGACCCGGTAGAGGAACAAGGTCTTACGTCTGGCCTCTACCTGAAGCACGTAGCAGGGCCCAGCGGGCCTTCCAGAACTGACCCGCTTTAATCCATCCAGTTATGTCATGTTTTATTTGAGGCTGGAGGATGAAGGAACCTGATGAGAGCTTTGATCAGCTTTTGGAGCCACTTTAATACGACAGCAGCAGATTGAACAATCCAGGGCTGTGCAACGAGGTCCGGGTCGGCGCCGGCGGAAAGATGGACAATATGTAATCCAGCACGGTTCTGGTCAGATTAAACCCTGTGGATTCATTATGCCGCAGATCAACTTAACCAGCTTCTTCTCCTGAACAATATGTTCAGCGCATCCATCCCAGAGTTCATCTCCTCATCAGACGGGCTGCAGGCTACAGGTCCGAATCGGGTCGTTCCAGAACCACACACCCTTCATTCAATCAGTCTGTGTGTTACTGGGATGTTCTGGTTGGTTTTACTTGTTAGAAACTGGGTCTCTGTGGATTGTATTTGTGAGGTCTCTTCCTGATACAGAACCATATTTAAAACTGGTCTGGATTTTATCGGATTGACCTGTAACTGGTCTGAATGGATTCAGTTAGATTATAATATCATTGATAATAACAATAATATAATTAACTCAGTTTTGTTTAAAAAGCGCAAAAAAAATGAAACAAATGTTTTCTGAGGAGTGGTCTGACCCGGTTCGCCTCAACAGAACCATGAAATATTTGGAAAAGTGAATTTAAATCAGAAAACATCCCTTTAGGCTTCCGGTGCGGTGCGACAACAAGATGGACGCATAATAACGAGCTCCTCAAGTCGGTTTGGACAAAGTACCTCCTTTCAATATAAATAACACTGAAATTCATTCAATTTAAGTATGGACGGAGGGAGAAAGCTAAGGAGTCAGGTGATGAACACAAATTCGAGGGATAACCAACAAAACCCAGAAGTGACCGAGTCTACTGAACACGAGGAAAACGACAACGGAGGTGAAACTAGCACTGCTATGCTAGGCGAAGCTAGCACTGACCAGAACGCTCTGCTTCAAGCTCTAACGATGCTTCGTACAGAGCTAAAAGATTTTAAACAAGGAATGAGACGGGACCTGGACGAATTTAAAAACGACGTCAAGAAGGTTTTGAAAGACGACCTCGCGGAGTTCAAAGGTGAAGTTTTGCAGGAGCTCCAGAGCCAAAACACCAACATAGCTGAGGCACAAACCCGAATAGCTGACATGGAGTCGGCCTGCTTGGAGATGAAAGAAACGCTACTGGCGGTGGTGAAAGAAAACATGCAGATGCGGGACAAAGTTGTCGATCTCGAAAGCCGCTCGAGAAGAAACAATATCAGGACCTACGGGGTGCCAGAGGAAAAAGAAGGGAGATCTGTCACTGATTTTGTTAACGAGTTGTTTAATCGCCACCTGACCCTGCCAGAGGGTCTCGAACTCCGTGTCCAGAGGGCACATAGAGCATTGATTCCAAAACCAGCAGCTGCGTCTTCCCCGAGATCAATAATCGTTAACTTTCTGGAATTTCACGTTAAAGAGTTGGTTTTAAAGAAAGCGTGGCAACAGAAGATTGAGATTAACGGCAAACGACTTTACTTTGATAACGACTATGCGACAGACGTCATGGAGAGCCGCAAGATGTACGGTCCTATCAAAGCGGCTCTGAGGGAGAAAGGCATCCGGTACCAGACACCCTACACGAAGATGCGGGTGCATTGGGACACGGGTCTGGTGATATACAGCACAGCGGAGGAGGCAGCACGGGACCTGAATCGATGCGGAATCACGGTAAAGGTGGTGACCAAAGCAAACACCGCAGCTGATGCGGAGGAGCGACTGAACGCAGCGTTGCCATGGAAACGCACCAACAACAGCCCAGACAGCGCAGCTCAACGTGCAAGGGAGAGGCTGACGGAGTTCAGACGAGACACACACTAAGAGAACTGCAATGGATGAAAAGATATAGGCTACGTCGCTGGGTGAACTCAAACATCACTATCTTTTTTGTCAAAAATATTTACTTTTTTACCATAGAGTTATAGTCTGATACACACAATCTGGGTCATATATATAATGACTCACGACTTAAGTTTATAGATTAGTTAAACCGACAAGAGGGAGTGTTTTGTAGCATGCACAAAATGTTGGACAATTCTAGTATTTGTGGGTTTTTTCTCACAGCTAGGGAGGGCCCCCACCGCAGTGAGGCACCAAACCCTCCTCCCACCAACAGGGACCACAAGGGATGGATAAGTACATCTCCTTTTTTGGAAGCCACAATGTTCAGAGTTCAACTGTTGTTCGTGGATTTTGTTTTTTATGTTCATTGTTGGATTGCCGCTCAAACCAGTTAGAAATGATAGAGTATAATACCAAAATACTGTCTTTAAATATTAATGGTCTAAATAATCCTGTGAAACGTCAGAAGATAATGACCAAATTAAAAAAGGATAAGTCACAGATTATTTTTCTACAAGAAACACATCTGTCTAGTCCGGAAAGCGAGAAACTTAAGAGGTTTGGATATGCCAACTCATTCCATAGTTCATACCGTCATGGATGTAGAAGAGGTGTGATCATACTTATATCCGACTCAGTGAAATTTGAATGTATCAAAAAAATTAGTGATAAGGAAGGGAGATTTATTATTGTGAAAGGAAAACTCGAAAACGAGATGGTGACTCTGGTTAACGTGTACGCTCCACCTAATAGTTCAAAACAATTCTTTAAAACCTTATTTGATACCATGATTTCAGAAATGGATGGAGTATTAATATGTGGTGGTGACTTTAATATTGTGATGAACGCTAATCTAGACACAACAAATAAGAATAAGCATACCAACCAGGTTATGAGAATGGTCAAGAGAACACTTAAAGAATTTGGGATAGTTGATACATGGAGGGAGTTACATCCTTCTAAAAGAGACTACACACATTATTCTCCCCCCAACAACAGCTATTCTAGAATCGACTACTTCTTTATGAATAAGAATGATTTGAATAGGGTAAAGAAATGTGAAATTCAACAAGCAGATGTATCCGATCACTACGCGGTTCACCTTACAGTTAATTTGAAAATGCAAGAGAAAAAAACTTTGTGGAGGCTAAACATAGGAATATTAAATAACAAGTCAAATGGGGAGGAACTAAAGAAAGACATTATAACCTATCAAAATGAAAATGACAATGGAGAGGTTACCCCTATTTTATGGGATGCTCTCAAAGCAGTTATAAGAGGAAAATTGGTTGCTAAGACGGCAGCAATTAAAAAAAACAGAGAAGAGGTCTACAAAAAGGAGAAGGAAAAGCTGTTTATTACTGAACAGCAACACAAGACTACACGAGACCCCTCTTTACTTCCAAAAATTAAAGAAATTAGAGATAATATAGATAAAATACTAATCACAGAAATTGAAAAGAAGACCAGATTTCTAAAACAATCCTATTATGAAGTGGGACCAAGGGCAACCAAATTACTGGCAAAAAAATTGAAAAAACAGCAAGCAGATCGGACAATTCACAAGATAAAGGATATGAATACGAATCAAATAATTCATGACCCCAAAGAGATTGGAACTCAGTTTATGAACTACTATAGAGATTTATACAGTCAACCTCCTTCCGCAGACATTGACCAAATGAAAGCTTTTCTCGAGAAACTGGACTTACCATCAATTGGAAAAAATCAAAATGATCATCTGACTTCACCCATCACAAAAGCAGAGATAGAGAAAGCAATAAACAAACTAAAAACAAACAAATCTCCCGGCAGTGACGGTCTACCATCCGAGTGGTATAAAATATTCAATGAGCAGATTATATCTCTTCTCGTAAAATCATTCAACTACACACTTGAACATGGTGAAATGCCCCCTTCCTGGAAAGAAGCGGTAATATCAGTGATCCCCAAGAAAAGCAACAGTGAGACTTGTTCAGATTATAGACCCATATCACTGCTCAATGTCGATTACAAATTGTATACCTCAATTATTTCTAGAAGATATGAATTTTTTACCAGTGACATTATCGATGAAGACCAGACAGGCTTTATTAAGGGACGTCAAGCCCAAGATAACACAAGAAGAGCTCTATATATTATCAACCATATAAAAAAAAAGGAGAAATGTGCAGCCTTAATAAGCCTTGATGCAGAAAAGGCTTTTGACTGTGTAAACTGGACTTTTCTATATCAGGTACTTGAGAAATTTGGACTTAACGAAAAAACTGTCAGATGTATAAAAACGCTTTACCAAAACCCAACCGCAAGGATAAGAATAAATGGCAGTCTAACTGAGAGCATAAATTTAGGACGATCTACCAGACAGGGCTGCTGTCTTTCTCCAACCTTATTTGCACTTTTCATAGAGCCACTGGCACAAGCAATCAGGCAAAATAGAAATCTTAAAGGAATAGAGATTGGGGAAGAGGAACATATCATTGGACTTTTTGCTGATGATGTGGTCTGTTTCCTAGAGGACCCAGACACATGCATTCCCATACTAGTCAACCAACTCGAGACATTTGGCTTCTATTCTGGATACAAGCTTAACTTGACCAAAACACAGATTTTAGCTTTTAACTATTTTCCATCCAAAACCATACAACAAAAATATCATATGAACTGGAGAGCAACAAAAATGAAATATCTTAAGGTCACTTTAACACAAAACACTGATGATCTATATGAACATAATTATGTGAAACTAGATAAGGAAATTAAGAGTGATTTGGACAGGTGGGCTCTCCTTTCATTAGACATTGGTTCACGAATAGAGACCATAAAAATGAGTGTCCTACCTCGACTTCTTTACCTCTTTCAGTCATTACCCATTGAGATACCCGAAAAACAATTCAGACTGTGGGACAAAATCCTTTCAAGGTTTATATGGAACGGCCACAGACCGAGAATCAAATTTGAAACATTACAGATAAGAAAGGATAAGGGAGGTTTGGCACTGCCAAATCTCAAAGGATATTTTCATGCTGCACAAATTAGGCATGTAATTTGTTGGTGTGACAAAGATTATGTAGCCAAATGGAAGAATTTAGAAAAATCGATACAAGGAAGAGAAATCCAAAGTCTTCTTGGAGACAGAGAAGAAGCAATGATTATAATTAAACAGGTGAATACGGTCACTCAGTTTACGCTAAAATTATGGTTTAATATGGTACGAAAATACAAACTAGAGAAAGAGCTCGGACTGCTTAGGTGGATAGCATATGACAAGGGTTTTACCCCTGGTTCTCTTGACCGAAGATTTAAACAATGGATTCCTAATGGATTAACAGCTATATGCACACTAATTAAAAATGGGAACTTCACGAGCTTTCAGGAGATTAAACAAAAATATGATCTAAGTAATCAAGACCATTTCAGATATTTACAGATAAGGAACTTCTTCAACAAAAAAATAAAACACAGTGTAAATCTGGACAGAACTTCGATAATCAAAATCATAATTGAAGCCTGCAACGCAAAGAAATTTAGAATAATCTCTACAGTTTATGAACATATAATGGAGGCAAGAGGGAATACAACGACGTATATAAAACTGAAGTGGCAGAGAGAGCTGGGAGTGAACATATCCGATGATGAATGGTCATATATTTGGAAAACACAGCAATCAACAACATCATCACGTGTCTGGAGATTACATTGCTGGAAAAATTTAATTCGATTTTTTATAACACCCAAAATTATTAATAAACATACTTCATTACCACAGCCATGTTGGAGAAGCTGTGGAGATGTAAACGTGAATCATTCGCATGTGTTCTGGCTATGTCCTAAGATCGTAAAATTTTGGGAAGATCTTCACTTAGTTATAGGCAAAGTTTTGGGTTATGCTGTATCAAAGTCCTGTACATTATTATATCTTGGTGTCATTACGGGAAATGATGTGTTGAAAGAAGATAGATACATATTGAAAATTATGTTGGCAGCCTGCAAAAAAGCAATTACAAGGAAATGGTATAAGATAGACCCACCATCACACAGTGACTGGATGAAAGTTATGGACGAAATACATGTCATGGAACAACTGACCTACCGAATAAGGACTCAAGAGGACCAATTTTGCCGTAAGTGGGAGAAATGGACTAAATACAAAAAATCGACAGAACAAAGACCATCACATTGATACTGAGAAAGGATCAAACTGCAAAAACATGGTGATCCAACATGTTCTTCACACTTCTTTTTTTTTTTTTTTGGTTTCCCCCCACTCCCCTGTATAATGTTTAAAGAAAAACAATTAAAAAGAAAGTTAAAGAATAAATATTTGGAAAAGTGAAGAGTAGAAGCTGAAGAACGACGTCTGAAGATCTACTGCCTCCCACAAGGAGAGAAGCCCTTATGAAACCAGGAGCTTCATCCAGACAGGACGAGAAGGAGAACAGGAACTTCTAGGAGACCTATCAAAGTGGCACCTGGTGCAGACAGGCTCCGCCCACCGAGTCTACCTGGGATCCTCCATGGACAGAAGCCAACACCTGAGACACAACTCGGAGAAGAGGAACTGGAGATACCCTGAGAATCTGGGATCTCCTTTTCTGACCAGCAATATGACTCTGAGACAGACAGGAGGTCAAGCATCCATCTCTCCATACATTCAGTTCAATTCAGTTTATTTCTATAGCACCGATTCACAATTTATTATTTTACCAACTTGGAAGCATATGTAAAGTAAAGAGAATCGGTCCGAGCACAGAACCCTGTGGTACTCCACAAGTAACCCTTGAATGTGAAGATTCATCATTAATATGAACAAACTGGAATCTGTGGGACAGATATGATTTAAACCAGCCTAGTGCTGTTCCCTTGATCCCTACAACATGTTCAAGCCTTTCTAAGAGAATATTATGATCGACTGTGTCAAAAGCAGCACTGAGATCTAACAGGACCAGAACCGTCACAGATCCATTATCTTAGTCCATTAGAATATCATTAGTAACTTTTACCAGTGCTGTTTCAGTGCTTTGATGAGCTCTAAAACCTGACTGAAATTCTTCTGTCTGAGTTTTTTTTAATAAAGTTTTTAGACTATTTTCCCAGGTTAGAAAGGAATCATTTAAGTTTGTAGAGCGCCGTTTTCTCTCCAGTTTCCTACTATTCTGCTTTAAAGTACACAACTCTGCACTAAACCAGGGAGCCAGCCTCCTATGGCTGATTACCTTCTTTTTTAAGGGGGCTACACTGTCTAGTGCCAAACGCAGTGAGGAAGTAATACTTTGACCCAGACCATCAATATCTGAAGGGTTAGTGTTGGAATTAATGCCATCCACTGTGGTATTCTGAGACACATACGGAAACAAGAATGGAACAGATTCTTTAAAACTTGTTACAGCATTGTCTGATAAAGTTCTACTGTAAGTAAATTTTCTTTCAGATTTGGGAATGTTAGGTGAAGTCAATTCAAAAGCTATCAAAAAATGGTCAGCCCCTTCTGAGTAAAGCCAAGTCTAAGTTAAGATTAAAGGCTGCGTTTAAGCTGTCACTTTTAATATCCACATTAATGCACATTCTGTACATTTTTCCAAATACTTTTAAATATTTAAACGTCTTAAAAGTATCCTGCTTTGTTGAGTATTTCAATATATTTTTTCCTTGACTTAAATTCTGTTCCGTTCTTTGCTTTGCTGCTTTTACAACCAAACAATTAAGGATTCTTCTATGCTATTCTAATATTGAAATCCCCTGCTTTAATAACCTTTCCTTTTCCTTTGACTCAGGTGGTAGGAATTTTTGTCGTGTAATCATGGGTCGCTGGTTCAAATCCCAGCTCCATCCGTCTTGTTTGTTGTGTCCTTTGGCAAGACATTTCACCCTGTTGCCTGCAGGGCAGCTGTAGCTAGAATATAGCAACTTGCCACCATCACTATGTGAATTTGAGCGGGAATGACTGAATGACTGAACGCAGAATTAAGCGGTTTGTTTTCCTCTGACTGAAAAACGAAATCAGCTAAAAAAAAATCTAAGCGAAAGGAAGATAAAAAAAAAACTCAAACAAAAAGTGGTTTTAATGTTTTTCAGCTTGAGTGAGGAAAATTAAGATTTAGATGTTCCAAAGAGCTGTAGCTATTAACTGGTCAACGATTAGTTTGTAAATCTGAATGAAAAGATGGTTGCAACTCCTCTTCCTCACCTCAGTTTTTATTGGAATGTGAAAATGTAAATAATTGGAACGAGTTGACTCATTTATAATTACAAAATCCTCCTGCTGCAGCCAGGTTTCTGATAGGCTAAACAAATCAATTTTATTATCACATATCCAGCGTTGGGAGTAATGCATTACAAAAGTAATGAGTTACAGGAATAGATTACCTTTTTTCAGTAACTCAGTAATGTAATGCATTACTTACAAAATATACAGCAATATATTACTAGTTACAATTTCAGTAACTCAAGTTGCAAATGCGTTTTAAATCGTTTTTCTGGCCAACTAATGCAACGGACCAAATCAAGTTGGATACCATAGAAGAAGATCCACTTCCTGTTGCTCCAAACTAAAACATCAGAGAATCAGGACGGCTGAGGAAAAGATGGACTCTATATTTAAACATTATTCACACTGTTTTACTAACCAGACATCAGAGTCTCATGTTTGTCATCCATCTTTGTGATGAGCGCTTTCAGCGTCTTCTTTTGATTAGATTTAACAAACATTACCATGAAATAGAAGGATGCAAAGGAACTAGAGACTTTATTTTAATAAAATAGTGTTTAAAATACAGTATTTGTGGTTTGATGCTTGTGTAAAATGTAAATTGATAAGTTACGGTGGTTAGAAGTCGTGTTAGATATTTAAAATATTTAGCCAAATGTAAATTAAAGTAGTGTAACTCAGTTACATTTTTCAGGCAGTAATATGTAATGCAAACATTTTACACGTTCTGACATTGTAACTAGTAATGTGAAATATATTACAGTTTCTTTGTAACTTGCCCAACACTGCACATATCAAGTTATTTACTAATGAAGTCTTTGATGGGGGGGGATCTTATGTTCAGTAAACCACATCTAACAACTGCCTTCCTTTTTTTATTGGTCAAAGTGGTATTTATTTTAATGAGATTTTCATAATTGGTTTTGTCAGGTTAACTTTTAGTCTGTTTGATTTTGGTTGTGGGTAAAACACCGTCTCCATGGGGTATTGAGTGGGTAACAGTACAGAAGCTGCAGAGACGTGGGTTAAACTACGACTCTGCTTCCTGGTCTGGACTCTGGTTTGAAGGACTAATAAATGTATCCAGATTCCTAGAAAGAAGAGCTGCTCCATCAAAAGTGGGATGGACGCCGTGCCTCCGGATCAGACCATGTTTCTCCCCCAAATAGTTTTCCAGTTATCAGTGTGGCCCACGTTGTTCATCCATTCACTGATTTGTGGTGTATTTCTGTATCTCCTGGTCTTTGTGGTTTCTGGTCGCTGTTGTTTCCTCGGCAGGAACCTTCCTCCTCCTCCTCCTCCTCGTCAGTCTATCATCAGTCTGACCTTGGTCGAGGATTAGCTGTTTGCTGTTCTTTCATTTTTCAATCTATTTTAAACAATGCCTTCAGATTAGCCCCCAGAGTCAGGATGCATCAAATAAAGAAAATTGCATTATATTATCCCATTAATATTATTATATTGCATCATTATATAATGGAACAAAGCGGTTATGCTCAGGCATCCTGCGGGCCTCATCCACAAAGAAGCTGGATGAAAATGGGATTGGCCTGTTTAGAGAGAGAGCAGCAGCCAGATGTAAGAGTCAATCAGTCCCGCTCGCTCAGAGACATCCGTCCCCCCCACTGTCCCCCGTCAAAGTCCGGCTGGAGACAGGAGTCTCTGCAGGTCTGCGGCGGTGAGACGGGCCCCTGGGAGCCGGTAATCCTGCAGCGTTGTGTCACGGTCGTGTCTAATGGCTTGTTTTGTGCACCAAGTTAAGCTCTGAGAACAAGAACAAGCTGAAAAATAATAAAAGAACTGATGAAAACAATTTAATCTTCCTCTTAATGTGGCTCTAATCCACGTCTTCCTGGTGCTGCGCCGCAGCAGGATGAGATGGTGTTTAATCGACTTTGGGAGAATTAGTCATTCCTTATTACCGTCGTGGTTTTTACAGGACTTTCCTGGAAAATCCCATTCTACACACATTTTAATTTCATTTCTGTGCCACAATCATGTTGAAGGCAATGTAAATAATCCAATAACATTAATCATGGTTCGGCTCCCTCCCCCTGAATCAGCGGCGGCCGGATTGGACGGAGAGAGATGCTGCTCTTCACTCTCCTTTATTGGTTTTTAGAGGCTCTGATGCTGCTAGAAAACATCATCATGACCCCAATTTACCGAAGCGGAGCGTCAGAGATGAGCCGCTGCTGCATCCAGCTCCTCTCTGAGGGTCTCTGACCAGGAGGACCTGTTGGCCTCGGCCTCCAGGTCAGCCCATACGACCTCTCATTACGCTGCAGCAGCGCGGCGTGGCGCTGAGGCGTAGAGCGTTCCTGCAGCCTCCAGTTGATTATCAGCTGCAGAGACGATGAGAGATAAATCAGCTGCAGCCTAATAAGGATCAGAAAATAAGGCAGCTCGGTCCAGATGTCTAATCCACCCTGGAGCTGCGTCTTACAAGAGCCCAGCAGAATCTTCCAGCGGTTCTGATGCTGAATTATTGCTGCAGAAATCCTCCCAATAACTCCCTAATAATCCTCCTGCTGGGATCACATGACCCAGTTAGAGCTGCTGCATGTTCTCCGCGTGGAGATCAGACCCCAGCAGATTCTACTGGGGTTCTACTGGACTAGTGTTGGTGACTGAATAACCTTTGACCCCGTTCCTCCTCTTCCAGGACCCTCCTCCGTATTTGGTCGTGCTTCCTGCCACCCAGAGGGAATGTGAGAGTCCCCAGATCTGCGTCGGCTTGTTCTCAGCTAAATGAAGAAGCTGTCCTCCTGGTTCCTCCTGGTTCCTCCTGGTTCCTCCCTGACCTTTAACTCTGCTGCTGGTGTTCCTGGAACTAAAGCCGTCAGCTAATGCTCTCCAGATGTTCCTCCAGATGGCTCCTCCTTCCATCTTCAGCCTTGTTTGTGTCTCGATTAACATCTCGGGGTGATTAGTGTCTCAGGCTGACAGAATTGAGTCCAAATGTGATCAGTGTGTAAATCTGCGGGCCGATTAGGAACCACTCAGCTCCGCTTTGTTCTGCTGAACCATCAGAGTGATGAAAATAAAAAGCAGCAGAAGATTACAGAACCATTAAGGTCAGCGAAGCCATTAACTGATAAACAGCTATTAGAGGCTTACAGATGAAACGGCAGGAGGAGGAGGAGGTGGTGACAAACCAGAGCTGTCAGTCTGTCCACAAACCAGGAAGGGTTGAATTTTACTGGAAGCTTTTAAGAAAAAGCTCTGAAATACAGACTCTGATTGGCTAATGCAGCTTAATGAGTTAATGAAGTGGGCGGGGCTTCGTAGGTCAGGTGACCTGCCAACAATACCTTCAGGAAGCTGACTCAGCTTGACCTGCAGGGAGGTTCTATCTGACCCAGATGGTTCTCCACCTGCTGCTGCTCCTCACTGGACATATGATGAAAACTTCCCACAGATAGAAGTTCCTCTGAGTGGAACCCGCCGATCGTCAGATGGAAGAACGATTTCAAACTTCATCAAAAATCCCTCTATCATATGAAAAATAAAAACGCCTGAAGTTGTTCTCCAATCCAAACCCACAGCTGCTTGTGGGACGACCCTCTCTGAATGACCATTTTAGTTTATCGACCTAAATTCTTATATTCTATTTACTTGCTGAAGCTGATTGATGCACAAAATGTTCTGCTATCTAACACAAAGTTGTAATGTGAATGTGATAATACTAATTTCAAATAAAAAAAGAGAGAGTATACTTTCAATTTACTCTCAATGTACTTATTTCTACTTTGTAAAGTTCATGTTACTTAAATGTGTTTTTTTACTAAAATATGCTAAAAGTCTAAGAAGACGTAGCTCATATTTAGATTTAGACTTTTGACTGATATACTTACGCGATAGTGTATTAATAGAACATTTTATTTCAGACAGTTGTTCTTTACAAGACTTTACATTTTACTGGAAACCTTTGGAGCCGAATAAAATACCTGAACCTTTGTCACATTTTGTTTTGCTTAGCATTAAACACGGAGAGTATAACTACTAGTGTATTTGTAGCACTAATAGCAAATAAAAGGTTACTACATTCATCGTACTTCACTGCGTACTTTTGTAAGCTAAAAGGCACTACTGGCATTACTGGAAGTAAACTAATAGTATACCTAGAATATTCCTTCAGTATACATTAAAGTGTACTTTCATTAAATAAAACTAGACTTAATGTTCATTTGAAGTAAACTTGAAGTACACCAGGGAGATGACTTTAGGTGTACTTCAATGTGTAAGTTTATCAACTTAAAGTGAGCCAATTTAGTACAAAGAAGTATATTTATTAGTAAACCGTGGGTAAATTTGTATCGGTGTTCGTAAATAATAAAAGTATACATAATAAAATATACTTTGGATGTACCACGTCTTGGTAAGGGAAAATATGATTGATACAAATAAAGATTAAAAAAACAGGATAAAACTTCCTGATAATACTAAAGGTTTGTAACAAAACAACAGATTTTTATTTATTTAAAAGTTTATTTCTTAACGTTTTCTTCCGATTTTAACTTCATCTGGTGTAAAGTTGGACCTTTTAGGAGGTTCTAGGTTTTCTGGAGAACAAATATCTTTTCCAGCTCCTTTTTTTTTTAAATCAGTTTTTGGTTTAGGTTAGGTTTAGCTTAGGTTCTTCTCCTCATGTTCTGGTTCTGGTTCTGCAGTTGGTCCAACAAGCAGGAGGTCTTCTGAGTAGCTCTCCACTGGATACAATTAAAATTCCCGTCCTGCTGAATAAGCCCCGCCCACTGACAGGTGACACGCAGACAGGTAAAGAGCTCATCAGTAATGATGTACGGGGTCAGAACCAGCAGAACCAAACGGAAGTACTCTTAATCTGAAAACCCAGTTTCTAGTTTAATACAGATAAACAAAATAACATAAAATCCATCAAATAAAATCTGATTTGCTTAATTATTCAGGCAGAATGACGTGGAATAATATTATGAACGTTTGAGGTGACGTAATACTCTCCACGTCACCACCAGGCGTGCGTGTTTGTGCCCTGACGTCATCATGGCGCGCCGGTTCGTAAACAGAGGAATGTAGTTTTACCGGATCTCCACCGTCAGAGCGGCTCTACCGGGACGGTACCGGGAGGTTCTGCTGGCTGTCGGAGTTCGGTTGGACTGGAGCAGTTAGTTGGTTCTGTTCGGCTCGGTTCGTGTCCGGTTCTAGGCTCTACCGGCTTCATTTAACACAGACCGAGCCGGTTCTATACATCATCATCGCTACACACCGGGGAACCCACCAGGCTTCCGTCGGGGCTCAGCCTGACCAGAACCAGAACCGGAGGTTTCCCTGCAGGACCAGGTGAGTTCTGGTTCCCTCGTTCAATTTTTTTCTGGAGGTTCTGGTTCTGTTCCCAGCCCCAGTCCATCTGGTAAACTGGGTTCTGGTGTGTTCTACCGGACTAGGACGGTTTCATCTGACCCGGTTCGGGTTCAGACTCCGGCTCCGGGCTTCGTCACTGGTTAAATCTGGTTATTATAAAGTTATTCATTTGTTTTGGATTCTGAGGTTCTGGTGGGTCACTGACCCGTTCAGAACCAATTCATGAGACTTTATCATTAAATAATCCAGAACCAGGAGACATTTAAAGTCCAACATACAGAACACATCCAGGCCCGCTTCAAGTCTCCCAGAACCGGGTCGGATCGAACAAAATTAGAACCTTTTAGAACTAACTGTGAGGCACGTTGGCGGCAGCATCATGCTGTGGGGTCAGGCGGGTCTGACCCTAAATCCGGAGGTGAACCAGAACCAGGGTTCTCTGGTCTTCAGAACCGTCCAGAACCAGCAGGACAGATGAAGAGAACCAGGTCGGTTCTGTTTGGACCGGTTCGTGTGTTCTGATCCAAACTGGAGATTCATAAGCTACAGAAACAAGCTGCTGGTTTTGGACCGGTTCTACAGACTGAACCTTATTAGGAGACGGAAACAGAACCAGACCTGGTACCAGCTGTAACCTGGACTGCTAGGCCACGCCTCCTGTCAGACTCTGGTAGGGGGTGAGACGCTCTTTAAAGGTTCTGGGTCCGGTTCTGCTCTTGTTGAAGGTTCTGTGGGCTCGGTTCCAGGTCGACCCAGAATGCTCGGCGATGAAGAGATCCAAGCTGGCCGGCCTCTTCCTCCTGCTGGTTCTACTGGTGGTCTACCTCCTGTTTCTGAAGAACCACTACTCCTCCTTCGGACCGTCCTCCAACGGACCGCCTCCGTACCGCCGACCCGCTGCAGACAGAACCGGGCCAGACTGGTCCGACTCCTCTGATGGAGACGGGTTCCAGTACGGAGTCATGTTTGATGCTGGGAGCACTGGAACCAGAGTCCACGTCTTCAGGTTCCAGATGGAGAACCAAGGTACCAAGACTCTGATGGGACGGACTGGTTAGGACCTTATAGTGGGACGGACTGGTTAGGACCTTATAGTGGGACGGACTGGTTAGGACCTTATACTGGGACGGACTGGTTAGGACCTTATACTGGGAGGGACTGGTTAGGACCTTATACTGGGAGGGACTGGTTAGGACCTTATACTGGGACGGACTGGTTAGGACCTTATAGTGGGACGGACTGGTTAGGACCTTATACTGGGAAGGACTGGTTAGGACCTTATACTGGGACGGACTGGTTAGGACCTTATACTGGGACAGACTGGTTAGGACCTTATAGTGGGACGGACTGGTTAGGACCTTATAGTGGGACGGACTGGTTAGGACCTTATAGTGGGACGGACTGGTTAGGACCTTATAGTGGGACGGACTGGTTAGGACCTTATAGTGGGACGGACTGGTTAGGACCTTATACTGGGACAGACTGGTTAGGACCTTATACTGGGATTGACTGGTTAGGACTTTATACTGGGATTGACTGGTTAGGACTTTATACTGGGATTGACTGGTTAGGACTTTATACTGGGACGGACTGGTTAGGACCTTATACTGGGATTGACTGGTTAGGACTTTATACTGGGACTGACTGGTTAGGACTTTATACTGGGACAGACTGGTTAGGACTTATAGTGGGACGGCGGTTAGGACCTTATACTGGGACGGACTGGTTAGGACCTTATAGTGGGACGGACTGGTTAGGACCTTATACTGGGACGGACTGGTTAGGACCTTATACTGGGAAGGCTGGTTAGGACCTTATAGTGGGACGGACTGGTTAGGACCTTATAGTGGGACGGACTGGTTAGGACCTTATAGTGGGACGGACTGGTTAGGACCTTATACTGGGACGGACTGGTTAGGACCTTATAGTGGGACGGACTGGTTAGGACCTTATACTGGGACGGACTGGTTAGGACCTTATAGTGGGACGGACTGGTTAGGACCTTATAGTGGGACGGACTGGTTAGGACCTTATACTGGGACGGACTGGTTAGGACCTTATAGTGGGACGGACTGGTTAGGACCTTATAGTGGGACGGACTGGTTAGGACCTTATACTGGGACGGACTGGTTAGGACCTTATACTGGGAGGGACTGGTTAGGACCTTATACTGGGACGGACTGGTTAGGACCTTATAGTGGGAGGGACTGGTTAGGACCTTATACTGGGAGGGACTGGTTAGGACCTTATACTGGGAGGGACTGGTTAGGACCTTATACTGGGACGGACTGGTTAGGACCTTATACTGGGACGGACTGGTTAGGACCTTATACTGGGACGGACTGGTTAGGACCTTATAGTGGGACGGACTGGTTAGGACCTTATACTGGGAGGGACTGGTTAGGACCTTATACTGGGACGGACTGGTTAGGACCTTATACTGGGACGGACTGGTTAGGACCTTATACTGGGACGGACTGGTTAGGACCTTATACTGGGACGGACTGGTTAGGACCTTATACTGGGAGGGATGGTTAGGACCTTATAGTGGGACGGACTGGTTAGGACCTTATACTGGGAGGACTGGTTAGGACCTTATACTGGGACGGACTGGTTAGGACCTTATAGTGGGACGGACTGGTTAGGCCTTATACTGGGAGGATGGTTAGGACCTTATACTGGGACGGACTGGTTAGGCCTTATACTGGGAGGGACTGGTTAGGACTTATACTGGGACGGACTGGTTAGGACCTTATACTGGGAGGGACTGGTTAGGACCTTATAGTGGGACGGACTGGTTAGGACCTTATACTGGGACGGACTGTTAGGACCTTATATGGGACGACGGTTAGGACTATACTGGGACGGATGGTTAGGACCTTATACTGGGACGGACTGGTTAGGACCTTATAGTGGGACGGACTGGTTAGGACCTTATAGTGGGACGGACTGGTTAGGACCTTATACTGGGACAGACTGGTTAGGACCTTATACTGGGATTGACTGGTTAGGACTTTATACTGGGATTGACTGGTTAGGACTTTATACTGGGATTGACTGGTTAGGACCTTATACTGGGACGGACTGGTTAGGACCTTATACTGGGACGGACTGGTTAGGACTTTATACTGGGACTGACTGGTTAGGACTTTATACTGGGACAGACTGGTTAGGACCTTATACTGGGACAGACTGGTTAGGACCTTATAGTGGGACGGACTGGTTAGGACCTTATAGTGGGACGGACTGGTTAGGACCTTATACTGGGACTGACTGGTTAGGACCTTATACTGGGATTGACTGGTTAGGACCTTATACTGGGACGGACTGGTTAGGACTTTATACTGGGACGGACTGGTTAGGACCTTATAGTGGGACGGACTCACTGGGACCTTATACTGGGACGGACTAGGAACATTTGAGACCTTGGACATCTTGAATAGAACTTCCAGATCCAGATTACTGGTGCAGAACCAGGACCTGACGTCTGGTTTCTGACCCACTCTGATCTCAGTGTGCTGAGGTTCTGGGTCTGGCTGAACTGGTTCTGGTTCTTGTTCCTGCAGGAGCTCCCAGACTGGACCATGAGACCTTCAGAGCCATCAAACCGGGCCTGTCAACATACGCCGACGATCCACAGAAGGTAGGTCTGGTACTTCCACTGGGCTGCACAGGATCCAGACCGGTCCAAACGGGTCTAAAGATTCTGGTACTGCTAAATGATGACTGAAGTGATCCGTTACCAGAAAGTCCATCTGCTGCAGAGATACAGTAGAACCATTAGGAAGGTTCTGATGATTATAGAAAACACAGAGACGACCAGAACCAGAACCTGAGAAGAACAGAGAAAACGATCTTGAAATGGACGGATGGTCCTCACGTCTCCATGTCCTCCTCATGTCCCCAGTGCTCCGCCGGACTCTTGGAGCTGCTGGACGTGGCCCGGTCCAGTGTCCCTGCCTCCGTGTGGACCAGAACCCCGGTGGTTCTGAAGGCCACGGCCGGTCTGAGGCTGCTGCCTGGAGAGAAGGCCAACCAGCTGCTTGACCAGGTGAGACTCCGACCCGTCGGCTCTGATCCGAGTCCTACTGACCGGGTCAGACTCCGAACCGTTAAACCACTCAATTACTTATACAATACTAGGAGTATTTAAGGACTTAAGAACTGGGGTGATGTGCTCTACTTTCCTGGTTCTAGTGAGAACACGAGCAGCAGGGTTCTGGATCAGCTGCAGCCGTCTGATTGATTTTTTAGGTAGACCTGTGAGGACGCTGTTGCAGTAATCAATCTGACTAGATAACCGCATGGAGGAGTTTTCTTTAAACCTAGAAATGTTCCTCAGCTGATAGAAGGCTGACCTTGTTATTGCCTTTATGTGACCCTGGAGGTTCTGGTCTGAGTCCATTATTACACCTAGATTTCCTCCATCATAAAGAAACGGAGTTCTGAAGAACATCATATCTGGAGGGAGAAGATGCTGCTGTTCATTGGTGGAACCTGAGGCTACAGACCCACCAGAACCAGACCAGCAATGGACCAGAACCGGGCCAGAAGAGTGTGGATTTCAGCTGGTCGGGTCAGAACCATGTCATGAAGTCCTGGACTCATCTTGGTGGTTAGAGGTGGCGTCATGTTTGGGCGATATCTGAGCCTCCTCTAACATCAGCTCTGTGGAGCCATCATGTTAATATGGACCGGGTCAAACCGGTGGTACCTAAAAAAGGTGTTCTGATGGGCTGAGGTCTGTTGAGGCGGGGTTCTATGGTTTGGTTCTGTGTAATCTGAGGACATCCAGGTGGGATCTGGAGCTCAACCCGAACCGGCTCCTCACACCCATCAGAACCAGAACTCCCAACCCTAAACCTTCATCTAGTGGACCACCAGAACCAGAACCGATCTGTGGTTCCACCAGACAAACTGAACCCGATCCATCAGAACTGACCTTCAGCTGTGATTGTAAGACTAATTGGTTGTGACCCGTTCTTCTGGTTCTGGTTCTGACTGACCCTGTTGTCTTCTCCACCAGGTGAGGGCGCTGTTCCTGGAGTCCCCCTTCCTGTCCACAGAGGACGGCGTGTCCATCATGGACGGAACCGACGAAGGTAACATGTCTCCGCCAGTTGGGCTTGGATCAACTGGTTCTGGTTTATATCAGCTGGTTCTGGTCCAGTTTAATCCAACTTGTTCTTGTCAAAAATGTAGAAGATCCATGTAGAACCGGCAGAGGTTCTCCAGAACCCACTCAGACTGAAACCAGCTCCTCTCTGAGGGATTCTAACAGTCAACCCGATCAGACTGAAAGGAATCAGACAGAGCCACCCGGCTGAAACTGGACCAGAGTTCTGTCCAGCAGAGACAGAACCGGGTCGAGTTCTGATGTAGTCTCAGAGCAGCTCTAAAGCCACACTGGAGAGTGTTAAACACTTTAAGCTACTGGTGGTTTCAAACTGGTTTCAGTGGTTCTTGAGCCAGAAACTGGAGCAGCTTCACATGGGATGGCACTCTGGAGCCCCCTGCTGGCCACAAGCTGCGCTGAACTGCTGTGGTGGTTCTGGTCAGCTCTAATGGGGAACGTCTGCCTGCTTTATGGCAATATTAATCTGTGTCAAACCATCTAAAAAGTAGCAAACCCTGTCCTAGTTTCTGTTTTTGGTTCTGAGTGAAAACACACCAGTTTGTCTGACATCGTTCCCATCATACAGTTGTAATTCTGCTTTTATCCAGTAGGAGGAGAAATAGGAAACCTTTTCAGAATTGCTTTGTAAGTCCGATGGATGCTTCCACCTGGTGGTCAGCAGGGGAACTACAGCCCTGATCTGCTCCCAGCAGCAGAATGGTTCTGGTCCGTTGGATCAGAGGTTCTGACCCTCAGCTCTGCTGGGTTTGGATCCTGGAGAACATCTGCTGTTGTTCTCTATGAGGTAAAAAGCTGGTAGAACAGAGCGCCACCAACAGGTGGGAGGTGGAAGTTCAGCTACAGATTAAGTGTGAAGCAGTCAGATGGAACACTAGACCTGCTCTCAGAAGAACCTAGAAGCGTTCTCCTAGAAGGTTCCTGGTGTTCCATCATCAGTCGTTCTCCTTTAGAAGGTTCCTAATTTTCCGTCATCAGTTTTTCTCCTCTAGAAGGTTACTGATGTTCCACCATCAGTTGTTCTCCTCTAGAAGGTTCCTAATTTTCCATCATCAGTTTTTCTCCTCTAGAAGGTCCCTGGTGTTCTACCTTCAGTTTTCCTCTAGAAGGTTCCTGATGTTCCACCTTCAGTTCTCCTTTAGAAGGTTCCTGATGTTCCACCTTCAGTTCTCCTTTAGAAGGTTCCCAAAGTTCCACCATAAGATGTTCTCCTTTAAAAGGTTCCTGATGTTCCACCATCAGTTGTTCTCCTCTAGAAGGTTCCTGATGTTCCACCATCAGTTGTTCTCCTCTAGAAGGTTCCTGGTGTTCTATCATCAGTTGTTCTCCTCTAGAAGGTTCCTGGTGTTCCATCATCAGTTGTTCTCCTCTAGAAGGTTCCTGGTGTTCCACCATCAGTTGTTCTCCTCTAGAAGGTTCCTGGTGTTCCATCATCAATTGTTCTCCTTAGAAGTTCCTATCTTCATCATAAGTTTTCTCCTTTAGAAAGTTCCTGGTGTCATATCATTGTCTCCTTAGAAGGTTCATTTCCTCATCAGTTTTTCCTAGAAGTTCCTAAAGTTCCACCATCAGTTGTTCTCCCTTTAGAAAGTTCCTGTGTTCCACCATCATTGTTCTCTTAAAGGATCCTATTCCATCAGTTTTCTCTAGAGTTCTGATGTTCCACATCAGTTGTTCTCCTCTAGAAGGTTCCTGATGTTCCACTATCAGTTGTTCTCTATAGAAGGTTCCTGATGTTTCCACTATCAGTTGTTCTCCTCTAGAAGGTTCCTGATGTTCCACCATCGTTGTTCTCCTTAGAAGGTTCCTGGTGTTCCATCATCAATTGTTCTCTTTAGAAGGTTCCTAATCTTCCATTATAGTTTTTCCCTTTAGAAGTTCCTGATGTTCCACCATCAATTGTTCTCCTTTAGAAGGTTCCTAATTTTCCATCATCAGTTGTTCTCCTCTAGAAGGTTCCTGATGTTCCACCATCAGTTGTTCTCCTCTAGAAGGTTCCTGGTGTTCCATCATCAATTGTTCTCCTTTAGAAGGTTCCTAATCTTCCATCATAAGTTTTTCTCCTTTAGAAAGTTCCTGATGTTCCACCATCAATTGTTCTCCTTTAGAAGGTTCCTAATTTTCCATCATCAGTTGTTCTCCTCTAGAAGGTTCCTGGTGTTCCATCATCAGTTGTTCTCCTCTAGAAGGTTCCTGATGTTCCACTATCAGTTGTTCTCCTCTAGAAGGTTCCTGGTGTTCCATCATCAGTTGTTCTCCTCTAGAAGGTTCCTGGTGTTCCATCATCAGTTGTTCTCCTTCTAGAAGGTTCCTGGTGTTCCGCTATCAGTTGTTCTCCTCTAGAAGGTTCCTGGTGTTCCATCATCAATTGTTCTCCTTTAGAAGGTTCCTAATCTTCCACCATCAATTGTTCTCCTTTAGAAGGTTCCTGATGTTTCATCATCAGATGTTCCAATCTAGAAGGTTCCTGATGCTCTTGATGTTCTCCTGGAGAAGGTTCCCAGGAGAACATGGAGCAGCAGAGGACGTTCCCTGTTCCTGGTCTTTTCCAGACCACTTCAGCGGCTGCATTAGAGCCTTTTAGCGGTGACCTTTGACCATGCGTGGCTGCTGAAGAGGAGGATGATGAAGAGCCTCTGGTATCATAGGAGCTTTAGCCTCAAACTCTCAGCAGAAATGCTAAGAAGTCATTCCTCGGCCAAACATGGCGACCCGCGGCGAGGGGGGCGGGGCTAGAGGCCAGAACCACTCACCCTGCATTAACAGTAAGTCTCTTCCATTCGGACCGGGTCGGACCGGCTAATCTAAACCCGGATCAGGATCCCTGGAAGACCGGCGGCTGGAATGGGGTCAGACTCCTGAGAGGAGGAGCGGCTCCATTAACGGAGGAGGAGGAGATAAATCAGGAATCATTAAGAGGCATTTATGGACGTAACGAGGCGGGCCGACGGAGGAGAAAACCTTCCAGCCTGAGGAATAAACGGGACGGATAATCCCCCCAGATTAACTGGGACATTATCCTACAGCCACATAATTGCTTGTATGAACTACTTTAAAAAGGATTGGATTATAAACTGGAGAACGGGCCGGGTCCAGAACACGTCCTGTAATACACCGCTGAGAGGGTCTGGGAGGAACCTGGAGGAACCGGGACGTCTGGGAGATCATCTACCAAGAAGAGCGGAAAGAACCGGCCTGTTTGGGTCGTTATTGAACATATTCCTCATGGTGGTTCTGATGGCACTGAATGCTTGTTGGAGTGAGGAGACATGTCGGGTCCAGCAGGTGGTTTATATGTTACCTGAGAACCCGACCCGATGAAGCCTCCAGAACCCTTCAGAACCTCTGCCTGGAGGATTCCTGTCTGAATGTTTCCCCCCTCTGCTCCCAGCCAGGTCGCAGCTGGTTCTGTTAGAACCTTCTAACGTTCTGCTCTCAGAAAAGCAACAAGACTCTAAACACAATCAGAAAAATTAGTTAAGAAATTAAAATAAAACAGTATTTGGTACCACAACGGTCCGGTTCTAGGTTCTGTGACCCGGTGTCATCAAGCCAGCAGGTCGTTCTTCTTCTCCTGTTCTAAACACCCCCACGGTTCTGGTCTGTTATGTTCCTCAGTCTCATCCTCGTTTAAATATGGGTCAGAGAGGTCCTGGTGGGCCAGGAGAACATTCTACATCTGCTGTTCTATCTACATTCAGGACCAGAACCCGACCAGAGGACCTAAATAAATATGAGGCATAAAAAGTCCAAAAGTTCTGATCCTGAAAGAGCTGAACCAGAACCCTCAGCAGAACATGTGATGGTTTTATGTTCTTGAAGAATCCAATATATAAAAAAAAAAAATATTATTCAGACCTTCCAGTGAGTTGGACCTGGTTCTGTGGGACGGAACCGGGCCGCTAAGATTAGGGTCTGCAGCTGAGCTCCTGCTGGTGTCTGGAGAGGAACCACTGCTTCCCCTCTGGTTGTGTTCTGGTTCTCCTCTGGTTCTGATGGTCTGGTGCTGCTGAGAAACAGAACCTGATCAGATCCTCTTCTCCTCTCCTCAGGGATCTCCGCCTGGATCACCATCAACTTCCTGACAGGTAGGAACCAACGTCTCTTCCTCACATGGTTCTGGTCAGACCCAAAACAAACTGTTAGGGGTGCAGCTGTCTCTCTAGAACCGGGCCTGTTGGTCTGTAGAGGTTCTCTGTGTTCCAGCAGGTAGAACTCAGAGACACGCAGTAGAAGAAAACATGTTCTTCCTTTAGCAAGGGCCCCTAAAATCCTCTGGTATAAATTCATCCAATATTCTAGAAAAGCAGCTGGTGTCAGACGCAAAAACGCTGGCAAAGCCTAAATACTTCAAAATGGACCACATCAAATTAAACGCGTATTTTCGGGCGTTATTCAAACGCCTCGTTCGCGCGAATCGGGCAGAAACGCGTTTTCGCGACGCAAATCTGCTTCTGAAGTGACGCGCAAACCTGACCCTCAGAACGCATAAAAAACACGCTCGCTGTGAACGCAACGTTATCCTCCTCAGTCCGTCCCACAGCGTCTAGATGTCTAGTCCCACAAGGTTAATAACACGTTCGGGGCTTTCCACATAGACACAGACTAGCCAGCAATAATATGAAAGTAGCCAGCTTGGCCATATAATGTAAATGTAAGTAACAGCACGATATTCATGTGCATTTATCAACTTTGTCGTAAACACCAGAATATGTATAGAAATAAAATAAAAATACTCTTAAGTAAAATGCGTTTCCAACATAAATGATAAACTTAATGGTTTCATTTCTCCATTCTGCTCTTTAATCAACTTCACTGTGTCACTATCTTCCCATTCAGGATCAGAGTCCATGCCCAACTCAAAATATTGCAGCAGCAACAATATAACACTTGTAGGTGTACATTAAAAAACCACCATTAAAATAAAAAAAATCTGAAAATGTTTTGATTTGAACAATGAATGTCGCTTTTAGGATGAATACAGAATCTTAATTCTACTCTGAAGCACTTAAACTGACCACTTTTCTTCTTTAAGAAGCCTTCCAGAGTCTGCTGATTGGATTTTTATATTATTTTCTCAGAGATTTGCTCAAATATAATATTACTTTACTACCACTATTATCACTAAATTATTATCATAACTATACAACATATAAAGTAGGAATAAAAACTGATTGTCACAGCTAAAAATAAAAAACAGGCAATACAAGCCGGCATAGTATGGCATCATCGGGCTTTCACAGCTCCCACAAGTTTTATGTCCTAACCTAAAGGTCACAGAAGGACAAATATACTTTCTTTTAAATGCCTAAACCTAATTTGAAAAGGTTTTAAACACCAAACGGAAAAGTATGTTTCAGTAGGTAGAGAGGGCACAGTCTGACGGCATTTAATGTGAGTGATAACCGCTAATAACGGCCATTTAATGGGCTGATCACATCGGCTTTCTGTGGTTGTGAATCTCTTCATTTCAGTTCATGACACGTTCACAGTGAAGTGGTGGCTACACAAATAAACAGCAAATAATTCTCCCTTTAAAACAAACGAAAACACACTCTTACGAATCCGTTTTTTTTCACTAATTGAACGCTTGAAAGGAGGACTGAATTACCGACAGACTGGTTTAACAACTACGCCGCCGTGGACTTTATAGCCTTTCCGCATCGTCCATTTAGCTAGACCTGAGTAAAGAGCCCCATGATAACACTGGGTACAACTTAAGCGGGCGGAATGATATTAGTTCAGTGCGACCGGCCAAAAGTATTTTTATAAGTTATATTATACGTATTGTATAAGTATATTTATATTAAAGGACCGGGCGGAGCAGCGGCGTTTGAAAGCTAACCCAGTTCACATCGCATTCTGGCGAAGAATAGAGCCGTGTCACAGTGGGACTCATGCTGAAGTATGAAGGGGAATATACGATGGGCGTGCTAACGTCGTGCTAATGTCGTGCTAACGTCGTGC
This sequence comes from Apricaphanius iberus, assembly GCA_028564705.1. Classification (NCBI taxonomy): domain Eukaryota; kingdom Metazoa; phylum Chordata; class Actinopteri; order Cyprinodontiformes; family Aphaniidae; genus Apricaphanius; species Apricaphanius iberus. Next base: position 61,555 of record JAPXFQ010000484.1, on the reverse strand, counting down.
TAATGTCGTGCTAACGTCGTGCTAACGTCGTGCTAACGTCGTGCTAACGTCGTGCTAACGTCGTGCTAACGTCGTGCTAATGTCGTGCTAATGTCGTGCTAATGTCGTGCTAACGTCGTGCAAACGTCGTGCTAATGTCGTGCTAACGTCGTGCACAGCATTGCGCGGAATCACATCCTGGTCATAAATTAGTAGCCGGCTGGACTTCCTTGAGTAGTCGGCTATATAGCCGGCAGCCGGCACTTGTGGAAAGCCCTGCACGTTACACTGGACAAATAAAAGGGAAGGCAGAGAGTTTCTTTCTCAGATCTGCTCCTCACTGACGTCGGCGATGTCCAAAGTGCGGCCCGGATGCCATTTAGGGCCCGTTGACTGACTTTGCACGGCCCTTGACCACCATTTAAGATTTCCACCTTCTGCAAATGGCACCGCAACACAAATGTTTGATGCAGATGGAGACTTTCTTTTATAAGGGCATAATTTTGTTGACAAATTAAAAGGATTAGAAAATGTTCCATGGTACAAAACTAATTATACATCTTTTAATAGTGATTATTTTTACCCCTTTCTTTTTAATTTAATTGCGTAAACAACTAACGCAGAAGCAGACGGCCAAACACAGCTAAAAAACACGCATATTTTCTTAGAGTGACCCAAACCCTGTTCTTTCTGCTGACGTCAAAATGACATATTTATTAAACCCCTCTGAAATATTTGAAAACTATTTAGAACTGAGTTATTTTAAAAAAGGAAACCATAAAAGTCCACTGTTTTGAATCTACAATCCTTTAAAAATCCCCTTTTTACAAGAATCCCTGCGTTACATATTTCATTAAAATATCACCAGTTTAATTTATTATTAAGAAGGTTAACATGAGTTTTTCACGTAAAAAAATCGTATTTTTGTGGCCCATGGGCACGTTTGACTTCATGACTTTGGCCCTTGTAGCAAAAAGTTTGGACATCTCTGGTTTAAACAGTCTGATCCTCTACATGATGTATTCCCTAGATAAATTAACTAAATTAACATATAACTAATCAATTAATTCACATTATTTTAAAAAATCCCATCATTCTCCCTTAATTTTTCACTACAGTAATAATCAAAACACAAAGGAAATATTTAAAATGCTATTACGATTTACCTAAAGGAATAGCTGAAAGCTGACAAACCAAATAATTAAACAGCTAACTATATTTATTACGCCATTCATGGTGTTAAGCCAAACCAGCTTCCCTCCCATCCAGAACCACACGGACCCATGAAGCTTGGTTCTGGAGAGCTAACTGTCGATTTGTTCTCCCTCCAGGTGGATTTCGAGGGTCGGACCCGCCCACCGTGGGGATGTTGGACTTAGGCGGCGGCTCGACCCAGATCACCTTCAGTCCTCAGGACGAGGTGAGGATGGTTCTGAGACGACCCAAGCAGCAGAACCCGCTCTGTTCCCCTCACACTGGGTGCATGGGTCCCTTTCAGAGACTTTCATCTGTCGAAGGACGGTCCAATCCGGGTCGGTCTGGCTGAGAACAGAACCGGTTGGTTCTGAACCAAGCTGGAGGTTTTGTTCAAAAGGTGTTAAGGTTCTGAATGGGAGTCAATTCACCTCCAACAACCTCATAACTTTCTCATCACATCTTCTGGATCTTGGTTCTGGTCCGTTTCCACTGCAGAACCGAACCAGAACCAGACCTCTCTTGTTCACCTGACTCAGTTAGAGAAGGTAATCTGAGAGTACCTGAAAGTTGGAGCTGAGGGCAAAGAACCCAGAACATTCCCAGCTGACCTCTGACCAGAACCAGAACCAGAGTCCGTTTTCAGGATTAACTTTTCCTCTCTTCTGTACAGAAAACCATCCAGACGTCCCCGACTGATGACATCAGAACCTTCCAGATGTTCAACCGCACACACACCGTCTACACGCACAGGTACACACAAACAGGTACACACACTGTCTACACACACAGGTACACACACACACCGTCTACACACACAATCTACACACACAGGTACACACACCATCTACACACACAATCTACACACACAGGTACACACACATCATCTACACACACCATCTACACACACCGTCTACACACAGGTATACACAAACACTGTCTACACACAGGTACACACACACAGGTACACGCACACACACCGTCTACACACACTGGTACACACACACACACACACCGTCTACACACAGGTATACACACACACTGTCCACACACACAGGTACACACACTCTCTCACACACACACACACCATCTACACACAGGTACACACACCGTCTATACACATAGATACACACACAGGTACACACACACACACGCCGTCTACACATGCAGCTACACACACACCGTCTACACACATGTACACACACAAACACACACCATCTACACACACAGGTACACCCACACCATCTACACACACCGTCTACACACAGGTACACACACACCGTCTACACACACCGTCTACACACAGGTACACACACACACATTATTATTATTATTTTTTACGTGTCCTTTCTAGCACTATGCTACTCAGAATTGGTGTCTGAGTACCAAGTACAAGCCCAACAATTTTACTTTCCCAAGCAGAGTATTACAGTAGTACGCCACTTGATGTATATGTATGAAAAATCTTTATTAGTGATTACTGTAGGTTCAATTTCCTGACGTCATGGACATTAAACTGAGACAAGAAGGGAGAAAGGAAGAAGGTGAAGAAAAGAAACCGGACCAACAGAGGGGCGAACCGACGACACAAGACAGGGAGGCAAATAAAGAACACAAGAAAACATCCCAGTCCTCCACCTCTGCCGGACGGCAGAGAAACAGTAATACAAACAAAAACAAAACAAACTGTACAGAACCAAACCAATAGTTCGGATCTGGTAGAATAAACTAGAATTACACATTCACTACACACAAGCATTGATTAATGAACATAATACAAATGTTTCTGGTAAGCTCCTGTGAACAACTAACTAATGATGATAACCTCAGTTTAAGATATGTCCGTCCTCACCAATGTCCCCACACCTACACACACACACATTAAACAGCTCAAGAAAACCTTTTTATCGGCACAGACCCATATCTATATCGGATCAGATCGTCATAATCGATTCTAATTCTTAAGAATCGTAATCGAATCGATTCTTGGCGTTTGAATCGCTACCCAGCTCCAGGAGGGATAAATGGTCACAACAAGCCATTGCTAAACAAAGCTAACATTATTAGCCTGAGTGATGCAAGCTAGCTTTTCTTTTATGTACCAACCCACATATCACGCTGCTTCTAAAGTTTTATATCACTCTTTCTATAAAGTTGGTAATTAGCAGCGCCACAAACGACCGGGTTCTTCATAGCTAAAATGAAGTGCAGTTTGAGCTTCATGTACCAACACAAAAAAAGAAGATGGTGCCCTTTTTTGTTAATGAAAACATTTTTAAACCTGTGGACTTGATGTACTGACAGAATGGTGTTTATACAACTTAATAAATAGAAAAAAAGAACATTATCCACAACTAGTGACCACACCGACTCTGGATAACATGACCGCTGACGGAGCTGATGCAGCCCATAGTATAAGACACTCCTCCGCACGTCACTGAATTTGAAATTAAACTTTGTGCCTTAATTCATTCTGAAACCTAAAATAACCTCAATAAATGTTTCAAATAGTACTTTTTGGACAGGATTTTAAGAACATATTAAACCTGCAAAACGTTCTTTAAGGAATTCCAGCAGATCGCATCGAGTCATTGGCACCATTCACTCCTCCTGGACCAACATGTATCTACGAGGTTCTTCAGGTTCTCCCATGACTGAGGCTGATCTGGGTCACATGCCTGAACCAGGTGACCCATCAGAACCCGTCCAGGCAGTAACTTTCTGTTCCTCTGTCTCTCTGCAGCTATCTGGGTCTGGGTCTGATGTCGGCCCGGCTCGCCGTCTTAGGAGGCGGGAATGCTCCCCCCCGTAAGTACCTGACCTTCTGACCTTTACACCAGACTTTTAGACTAGGGATGTCCCAATCAAGTTGTTTTGACCTCGGGTCCGACTCATTTGATTTGGAGTATCCATCGATAGAAAGTCCGCTTCTATAAGTAATGCGTAACAAAAGAATAAAGAAGAGCGAAGAAACTGATTCCGGATGTTCCATTTTGTTATTCACATTTAAAATCTGAAAAAATCTGAAGCCTGTCGGTCATTTTTACAGATCAGTTTTCACAATGACTACGTGTTGCAAATGCGCGGATAATTTCAACTTCACACACGGTTGGATTCCAGCTAAATAAATCAATGAAATAAAAGATTCCCGGACCCTTTGATGAAGGCATGTTGCTGACCCATTTACGGTTGTTTAACGTTGTTTAAACGTGTGCCAAACACCTGCTGCTGCTTCTTTCCTCCAGTGGGCTTTTCTGCCGCTGAAGCATAGTTTATGGATCAGGAAACGGTTTAAGAGTCTTTTAGATTTCTGATTGGTTTTCTGTTTCCTGATTTTAAAGCTTTGGCCTAAGCGGCATGTAATTCCAGTCTCCAGTGTGGCAGCGTGTGGATGCAGAGTCCATACAACATCAGCAGCGCGTGGATAAGACATCGAAACCCTCATCAGAAGTAGGGGTGCCCCGATTCTCCAAATTCTGGATTCGATTTGTCTTTCGATTTTTTTTTTTTTTTCTTAAAGCACAGACCCCTATGTCATTTTTAGAATCGTGTAGTCTAAGGTCATTGGTTTTATTCTTTACATTTTGTACAGTTTATCTTATTTCGAAAGATGGACTACATATAAATGATGCAATTTCCATTATTCTTGTGTAATGGATCGCATTAGGCACTAATCTTCAAATTTAAATAATATATTTACAATAAAAATGTTCCACTTAAGTGGAACACAGTAAAACACTGCAAACATTATAAATAAATACATAAATAAATAAAACAAGTATTCACCATAGACTGTATATTATAGTAGTCACAGAGGGTGGCTGCCATCTAGTGACTCTTTTTAGTTACTGCAGCGTGCACAGAATGGCTGAGAGAATCGAGCGAATGTGCAACAAACAGCGGTCTTCTTGATTATAACGTGAATGTTGACTTAACTTACAGAGAACGTAAAACTTTTCCACACCGGTGATTTGAGAGTAGAAGGTGCGCCTTCAGGTTTAACTGTAGCTTAACTAATAGCTACTAGCTGCCGTAAGCTAATTGAAGCCTCTTGGATAAGAGGTGAAACGTCTTCCAAGACAAATTACCAAGTCCAGTTGCGTTTGATTGAAATTTCCTTGAGATAACCATGACCTGGATGAATGAGAATATTCACAGGCGTAAGCTAATGTGCTCTGTTCACGGAGGATCCTCTTATTGTGAGATTTGCAGTTAATGTTACCAAGTTTTGTGAGTTGTTGGAGAACTGGTGCGTTACTTGTGGGGGAAAATGCGATGTGTGGGTCCTTGTGATGAGGAAATACAGTAAATATGTTATGAGTAAATAGACGGATGCCTGTTAACTGTTGCTACAAAATCTGAGCTGGATGCTAGTGAAGCGTATGTAAACACGGGGGGAGGTGATCGCGATCCTCTTTTGGATTTCGATGCACACGGTTGTGACCTAATTTCGATGGATTTTGATAAAAAATGTAGATCGTGACACGCATAATCAGACGCCATCTTTCCAATCCTAAACCTGATGACAACAACCTCTGCAGCAATCCAGCTATTTGATTACACACGGACATGCATTATCTTTCCATGTGGAGCAGCAACCGCAGCAGGTGTTTTCTTAGTACAGCTTTTTAATTTCACTTTAATAAGTAGTTCTCTGTTCAGCTTGTTTGGATTAAATATTAACTAAAGTGAATAAATGGTTCCTCTCCGATGTTCATCCTGGTCCAGACAGAAATAGAGGAACCCTGGACCTGCTCTAGTCTCTGGTTCTGACTCCTGATCCTTGTGTTTCCTGCAGCAGGGGGCAGCACTGAGCTGGTCAGCCCCTGCCTTGCTCCAGGGTTTTCAGGCAGGTGGGAGCACGCTGACATCGTCTACACTGTGAAGGGCCAGAAGGAAGGTAAGAGGATTCGATTGATCCGTGAGATTTCCCAGCATGCTGCTGCAGCGGGTAGGAACCCTTATGATCTCTTTGTTTCCAGGGGAGCCGGTTTACGAGGCGTGCCTGAACAAGGTCCAGAAGGTTCTGTACAGGAAGCTGACGGCGGCACCTGAGGCGGCAGACGTTGACTTCTACGCCTTCTCCTTCTACTATGACCGCGCTGTCAACCTCGGGGTCATCGGTACGAAGCTGAACAGAACTTTCTGGCCCACTCCTGCTGGATAAAGTTCTGGTCCCTCATTTATCAAACGTTCGTAGAAAATGTCTTATATTTTGTCCATGAATTAAATTTAGAAAGTTCATACGAAGAATCAAAAGTCTGATTTATGAAATATGCGGTGGTCACTCGTGCTCACGTTCCTCCAGAATCCTGTGTTGATGAATCCCACCTGTACCCAGGTCCTCGTACCCGTTCAGTCATTTACATTCAGAGACGCCCTGAATTAACCATATTTGGTAACAACACATCATGTCACATGCATTAAGTTCTTATGTTCTTCCTTTAAATAATGGTCAAGAGAGCAAAAAAGGTAATTTCAGTGACATAGAGGTCGATGTGAAACATAGGTGGGGCAATAAAAAAGTATTTATGATGAACGACTTTAAAAAAAAGTCAGTTAATCCAAATTAATTTCCCCAGCGATAGTTTTTGCCATCATTGGTTTCTCTGCTTAATTCTACCCAGCAGGGAGACGTTATATTTCTGCTGCAGCGCAGACATAAAAAATATGGCGAATGATTTCATTTGCTGATATTAACTTGAGTGGAAATCGTTAACGTCTTTGAACATATTAAATAATTTAATCATGAACATTGCTGTTTGGTTCTATCAGCTTGGAGGAAATGAATAAAAATTAGATGAATCAGACAGAGGCAGTAAATGCGGTCGGGACAGAGGAGATGTTCCTGTTGGAAATGAAGAAGAAAAACGATTCGATATTACAGTGAATACAATAAAACGTCCCTCAGCTCACAGCTGGACCGGATCTAATACAAAGGGTGCTCCGATCATCATATCTGACTCTTTTGTGGCCGCGCGTAATTGGAGACACGGCTTGTGCTGCCATCAGTACGCAAAGAAAAAAAGGACAATCTGATTCACTGATGAGCAGGAACATTTAGTTGTTGCGCTGCAGTTTGTAAACCTTTTAATTTAATTAATTAAATGAGGACCCTGGACCATATCAGCCCCTGGATCTGTTTATTGGTTCTGGATGGTTCTAGATGGTCCGGAACAGAACCTTCTGGTCCATCCCGGCTTGATAAAGTTCTGGAAGCTGTTCCTTCAGCATCAGGCAGATCTTTCTGTCCAATCAGAACACTGCGTGCTGTTGTTCTGATTGGACAGCAGAACAATCTGAATAAAGCAGATCTGTGTTGGTGCTGAAGGTCAAAGGTCAGACTGGAGAATCTGGTTCAGGATCTCTGGGACAGGAAACCAGTTCTCTGTTCGGATCAGAACCACAGCTGCAGGGAGCGGTTCTGATGTTCTGTTTCTGTTCACTGGTTGCAGATGAGAAGCAGGGCGGAACCATCAGAGTGTCAGAGTACTCCCAAGCTGCTGAGAGAGGTGAGCGGGCGCCCCCTGGCTGCAGAACCCGGACCTGCACTGATGCACACTCAGTTTAGAGGAACAGGTGTCAAACTCCAGTCCAGAAGAACCGGTTACGACTTTTAGGCATGACTCTGTTTCAACTCACCTGAATCAAATAATGAAGTCGTCACCAGAACCCTGTAGAACCTGACTGCTTGCTGGGGAGGGAATTTAACCATTTAGTGTGAGGTTTGGTGGAGCATGAACACATCTAAAGGTTGCAGGACTCCAGCCCTCCAGGGTTGGAGTTTGACCCCCCCTGTGTTAGAGGAGCAGGATCCAGATCAGAAGAACCTCCTCAGAACCTGAGTGAGGTTCTCACACCTTGTTCTCTTTAATGTGAGGTCATTGGAGGTCAACCAGAACCAGAACTGGAAGACGATCTGAGAAGAAAGGGAGTTTTTTTTTAATATATTGGAGGAGCAGGTACAGATCTACACCTGGAGGTCGGAGGAGGTCAGTAGGGGTCACTGAAGGTCATCGGAAAAATGTTACGATCGCAACTATTGACACAAATTCAGCCAATCCCCACAAATTCTGCTGGTCTTTTAATTTCCTCCAATTAGCACAACTTTACCGGACCTTTTTACCAACTGTAACTATCCCTTTCATTATCTTATATCTGACAGCGTCGCATATCACACTAACTCTCTGTTTCTTGTGTGAGGAGAATGGAGAATAAAACAAGTTGCAATTGCATTTTAGCAAGAAAGGAGCAATGGGGTACACCTTCCTCATCCCAGTCCTGAAAATCCATCACCTGTCGGCAAAAATTTGCCGTTTTGAATCCAAAATAGGTCACCTTTGTGATTCGTGTGTGTCTGATGAGGGAAATAATCAGCTGTAACCAGTGATGCACGGACACAGCAGCAGTGAGCGGCTAATTTTCAGGAGAACAGTCTTTATGTGACTGAAAGAAGCTGGAGTTTCATTTACTTTTTACATCCACTCAGTTATTAAGGATTAAAAACTGTTTGAACCGACCTAGAATCTAGTTTCCTTTTATTTCAGCTGCGTGATGGTAACTCCAGCAGACGATCAAAGATCTTTTTACAGTTCTTTCAGCCCAAGTCTGCAGCTGGTCGTGCTTTTGGTCTGGCGGAAACCAACGTTACAGCATCAAAATCAACAGACTCATTGCTGCGCTGCGACCAAAGGGAAGACAGAAAATACGTTCAAACTCTCTCTTAAAAACATTTCAGCTTTTGGTGAAACTTTTCACTAAAGCTGCCGCAACATCAGGCATTTTAGGCGGCAACAATCAGAAAAAAATGATGCAAAATCCTGTAGGGTCATCAGAGGTCACTGTAAGGTCATCAGAGGTCACTGAAGGTCGGATGTTTGGTTCCAGGTTAAACGGCTCCTGAATGTCGGAGCCGATCTTCTCCAGCTGTAGTTGAAGCTGAACTCTGACCTCCACCTGGGCCCCTGGTGTTGATCATGTGACCTGGTCCCTGTCTGTGATTGGTGGGTTTTAACCAGCTGTTTCCTTCAGTCTGCAGCAGCCCGTCGGACCTTCAGAACCCCTTCCTCTGTCTGGACCTGGTCTACATCTCCGTCCTGCTGCAGGAGCTCGGCTTCCCCCCCCACAAGCAGCTCAGGGTGAGTGTGGACCCACAGAACCGGTTCTGATCTTTGTTCTGATTGGTTTCTGACCCATGACCCGTCTGTGTGTCTCAGCTGGCCAGAACCATCAACCATGTGGAGACCAGCTGGGCCCTGGGGGCCACCTTCCAGCACCTGGAGGCCCTCAGGAGACACTGAGCCACACCTGCTGAGGCTTTTATTCTGAAAGGCACATCCTGCTTCTGAACTCTGACCTACGGAGCGACTCTGAACCAGAAGCAGAACCCCTTCCTCTGTCTGGCTCTGGAGACGAACTGTTTGGTTCTGACTGGATGGAAGGTCCGGTTCCTACAGAACAACAAGAGGATCCAGACAGAAGGTTCTGATCCAGAAAGCAGCAAAGCCGGAAGATCCGATTGGGTTCTTCTGGGTCGGGTGTTTAAAACTGGGCAACGGAACCGCGTCCTCATTGGCTCCTGCCACAGCAGGGGGAGGAGTGAATAATTTCCTCATTGGTCCATTCGGGTTTATTAATGACATCATCCTTAATGTTGATAATAAACAGTTGGATCTGTTGTGGCGTGAATATTTTATTACAGCTGATTGTAAAACCTGGACCGGATCCAGGCCCGGAGTGGCTCATCGGGATGATTCTCTGTGTTTGGGTCACAAGTAGGGTTGTCCCGATCAGGCTTTATTGCCCTCGAGTCTGAGTCACAGTTATTTGATTTTGATTATCCGCCGATACCGAGTCCCGATCCGATACTTCTATCGGAAATGCATAAAAAAGAATAAAGAAGGGCGGAGAAACTGATCCAGGATGTTACCTTTTTTATTCGTCTTATTTATTTTATACACCATCCTGTTTGCTATATTAGTACTCATTTATAATATTCAGTCAGTAAGTAACTCCACCCACTCCGGACTTATGGTCTCCTATTGTTGGGTTTTCCTTTTAAAACTGAGCAGCTACAAGACACGTTTTCCCAGTTATGTGGCATCACATCGTCTTATTTTTAAAATGCAATCTTATGCTAGTTGCCACGTTATATAATCCATTGATTTGATAGTAAATAACTTGGTTGGTGGTTTGTAGGCAAAGTTCTGGTCTTACCGTTTTAATTGTCATTTTTATTCTTACAAATGGGCTTTTTTTGTGAAAAAGTTGCACATTTTTTGCTTTCAGCACCGTCTATTTCCAGAACACTGTTCTTTTTAATTCTGGCCTTCTCCACCCTTCTTTTTCTACTTTCAAACTGACTGCTCTGACATGTTACATCAAAGTGTGCTGAAAAAATAAACCTCATATCCTTGATATCGACTGTTGTGTAATCCAACTAGTATGCAACTGTAGTTAAACATGGTTACTTTTACCCAAGTAGTTCTGGAATATTCTTAGCTGTTACTCATTTTCGCATAATTGTACCTTTCGTTGACATGTACGACTTGGCTTGCCATAGCAACCGGCCCTTACGGCTTGAGATGTCCCCGATCGTGATCGGAAATCGGCCCGGATTCCATTTGTCTCGGAAACTCGGGCGTCCGAGTCGCTGTACACGAGAGCTTGACGTCATTCCCGACTTAAAGTGTTCCAGTTTGTCTCGCTACACTGCGAGTCGGAAGAAAGAACACGGACGCCATGAGGGCAGCAGCAGGCTAGTTATTGCTACTGTTGTTAGCGACGTAGCATCTTCAGCAGACCGGCATGAAAAACAAAGCTGTACGTTGTATCGCACGCACAGCAAGACTGTGCAATGTATAAATCGGTGACCGGATTAAAGCAGAAATGTAGTCAAGTGTGTAAGAGCATTTAAAAACGACATTGAAATGACCAACTTAGTACAAATACAAAGAAAATACATCTCAGCAAGACTGTGTAATGTATAGATTGGTGACCGAAGGGGGTCGGGTACGGGGGTGGTTTGGGGTGCTGCCAGGCCTTTTGTAATGGAGACGGTGGGGCTCCCCAAAGGGTTGGGGGAGATGGTCTCCTGTTGGTGATGGTCTGCAGGCCCTTCCAAACTGCAGAAGAGTCGTTGGCAGAAAAACGGTCCTTCAGCTTTTCAGTGTAGTTCCTTTTTGCTGCCTTGTGCTGCATTCCATTTGTCTGGGATACTCCCGCGTGCAAGTCGCTGTTCACGAGAACGTGACGTAATTCCCCACTTAAAGCGTTCCAGTTTCTCTCACTACACTCGGAAAGAAAATGGACGCCATGAGGGCAGCAGCTGTCGAGGGGCAGGCTAGTCATTACTATTGTTGTAAGCGACGTAGCATCTTCAGCAGACCGGCATGAAAAACAAAGCTTTACATTGTATTGCACGCACAGCAAGACTGTGCAGTGTATCAAAAGGTGACCGGATTAAAGCAGAAATGTAGTCAAGGGTGTAAGAGCATTTAAAAAAGACAATAAAATGACCAGTACAAAGAAATTACATCTCAACTACAGGTGCAGTTTGCTTCACTCAGTCTACTATCCAGAGATCCGAGTTGGAGCTCCAAATTTCCGACCTAATGGGGGCGTGTCTCGGTGAAATGACGCGAGACAACTGCAAGATTTCCAACTTTCCGACTTGGAAGAGTTAACTGGAATGCGGCATAAATCTCCTTTGTCAGCTTGTTCCTGGCCTGCTTGTACAGGTCCCGATCCCCAAGCCGTGTCGTGGCGTAGCCGTCTCAGTTCTGCAGTGGACCATGGTTTGTTGTTGAACGTACAGAAGGTTTTTGGTCTGCACACACACTTCCTTACAAAAGCCGATGTAAGATCTCACAGTGTCAGTTCATCGAGGTCTGAGGCTGCTGCTTCAAACACGCTCATATCAGTGCAGTCAGAGCAGGCCTGTAACTGCATCTTTGACTCGTTTGTCCATCCCTTCACAGTTCTTACTGCAGGCTTAGCAGATTTCAGCTTTTGCCCATAAAACAGGATGAGGTGGACAAGGCAGCGGTCAGAAAGTCCCAAAGCAGCGCGGGGGACAGAGCGATGTGCATCCTTTGTGGTGTAGCAGTGGTCTGAAGTGTTCCATGTCCCTGTTGGGACAGGTTACGTACCGTCTATATTTGGGCAATTCAGGTTTGAGATTTGCTCTATTAAAATCCCAGAGAATGATTAGCAGAGAGTCCGGATGAGTTTTCTCCCTGTCTGTAATCTGGTCAAGGAGGTGATGTAATATTTTATGCTTGTCATGCTTTATAATTGCTTTTTTAACATTCTCCAATGCTGGGTTCTATGCTTTTCATTGTTTAATCATGTATCATATGTTTTGTTTTTCTTTATCACTGAATCACATAAAGTACCTTGATTTACCCTGTTGAAAGTTTGCTATACAAATAAAATTGCCTCGCCTTGACTTGCCTTATAAGAGACGTTCAGGAGAGTAGGTCATGTAGGAAAACCCAGCCTGCTGTTCATGTCTCTGAAAAGTGATGCAGTATCACTGGTGACAGATGTCAGAGCAGCAAGAAAGCTATGGGACGTTCTGGCCTGGGGGGACTGCTTCATGGTTTGCTAATCCGACTGTCATGGAGCGGTTCTCCAGGAGCGCAATAAGAGAAGACTGTAGAGCTCATGTAGATGAGAGATCACACTGTTTGCTAAACACTGTCATGTCTTAGAATGGAAGGGTTGGCAGGTTGGAGTGATGCAACTGTGATCTGTACACTGTGTTGATAAACGTGATGTATTAAATCCTTAGAACCCCTAAAGGACATCAGTCTGATCTGTTTTAGAGATATTATTCCATCAGCGTCCAGCTTCTAAAGAGAAACTCCAAAGGTGCATCTGAGGTGAAATGTATGTGCTAGGAGAGTGATTACTGGAACCACAATCAGCAAGTCTAACTACCAACATGTATGGCTGCTATGGCTGAGTATGAGCTGAGACAATACAATTAATCAGATCAACTTTATTACCATTAGCTGTACATACAACAGGGCTCTGTTCCAGAAAGCTGGTTATGGGACATAACTGGATAAGTTTGTGGATAACTTCACTTTTTGGTTCCAAGAACGGAGGTATCTTTAAAGGTATGTTAGAAACCATTGCAACTTAATTTTCTGAACAGAACCTGCTCCTGAACAGGTTCTGGTCAAGGTAGGTTTGTTCCAGAGAGGGTTGATTATTGCTGCCCTTTAAATGATGATCCTGTGCAAGGTGAAGCACCGATTAGATTTCCTTTAAATCACTCTAACATGTTCAGATGTCATATATTTTACTGAAATAAAATGCGCAATGATTATTTGGTGTATTTAACATGTAACAAATCCATCTTTGGCCTATTATATGGTTCTTTTCTGTGTATTATATAATATGAATTGGGTCCCCAGGCATTCTCCAGTTCTGTCACAGCAGAAATTGTCTCATCTGCATCCTAAAGTAGAGGTGTGCAATTTTACTTAATATGGCCATAAAAAGAGAATAATCAAAAACCAATGCCATCAAGCACTGGTTGGCCTTTATTAATGGAAATGACCAACTCCTTAGCTGGGTGAGGGGAGATGGTGGTGGTCCTCCACCAGTTTGACGGGTCTTAGCCTTTTTACAATTAGCTACGTGGCAGGAAGAATGCACAAAAAATAGTTAACAGTCCCAGTAATTATTTGATTTCACTGTTACCTTTTTGGAAAATCTTATATTTTTTTCATTTGTCTTGGGACTGAGTTCTTCTGGCTCCAGAAGGATTGCATGTAATTAAGTTAGAGGTCAATATATGTCTGTGTACAATATTGTATCCTCAACTATGGATGGAGGAATACCAGTTTTTTCAAACCGATATAGCAATACTTGGATTTGAGTACTTGCCGAGTACCAGAACTACCGATACTTCTACCACATAAAAAAATGAATTGGAAGATGTTTTTTGATTTCATATCTTCCTTTTATAACAAATGATGGTGAATTATATAGTAAAATAAAATATTAACAACAATGACCACAAAACAAGAACTGAGACACATGGTGGACGCCAACCTGCTGTAACACACAAAGAACATCCTCACAACCATCAGTGATAAGCCCGCCAGAGTTATACCAGCTGACTGTGCAACAACATCGTGATATGACCTTCAAAAGAAACACAGAGTGGAAACGCATCAACTCAGTCATCTGACTTAGCTGAACATGCAAATTCTACTCTACAGAAAATGCTCCCTAAAACAGCAGATCCAATCAACACACCAGCTAACAGAAAGACCAGCAACAGATCCAACTCATTGTCAACTTCTAACTCTATAACAGCCTCACCATTCCGGGAATTTTCTGATGCCCTTCAGACTCAGGAAAAAAAGGAATACTGCTTTTAACGCCACACCTAAACAGGAGTTATAAACATTGTGGCTCCCCAACTCAAATCACCAGATCAGACATCTGATACCGACCGGACACCGTTATGAGACACTACCCACCAGGAGGTGGTGTTCGGTCATTCTCTTTCTCATTCTCACACTCTTTTTCAACTTGAAAGAAAAATCCCAGTTATTATGAATAAGAGATGTTCACACACTAAATCCACAAATAACCGAGCAGTACAGAATTTAAAAATAATACCTTACAAAAATTTTCTCTCATTCACTTAAAGAAATCTGAATATAATAACATGCAAACATAATCTCTCAATCTCGGAAAGAAATGTTAACGCAGCTATACAAAACATAAGATCACTATCAAGAAAATCAGTCATTAATGATTACATCATCACACATGATTTACATGCTCTTTCTCTAAGAAACTTGGCTAGATGAAAATACAGAACAAACTGTATTAACTCTTTAAGCGCCATGGTCGCATCATTGTGACAGGCAATATTGCTACCTTTAACGAGCCACAGCTGCAGATATGACCGCTAATATAATTACTACTTTACTTCAGGAGATGGCGGACATCTGTAACTTTAATTTAAGCCCCATTTTGGGGTGTATTACCATGAAAACTTTTGGAGTAAATCAGCTTTTTGTGCAGCTCTGCGAGTGATGGAGACAGCATGCAGCTGCTGTGGTCATAGCATAGAGAGAGCGAAATTCAGAAAGATAAAACGTATGATGCCGAGACGTCTAAGTTCCCAACCGGGAAGTATTGGCTTATTCAGATTCTGAAGAGGAATATTTACCCTACCCTCTGATCAAGATGTTCAGTTGTCCAGGGAGAAAGAAAGCGAAACTCAAAAAGCGTACAGCAGCAGCAGCCGGTCCCGTTTGCCATGACGCTCCACAGCAGCAACAGGTGCTGTTTGTCACGTTCTCCCGCTGGGAGAAAGTTATGTGATCGGGTAGCAGGGTGGTCATAACAATGCTAATCGTGACAAAAGAAGCAGGAATTAAAAAATCTGTGGAAATAGTGGCAGACGTGGTGGAAAACCGACTGCTAATAAGCTGGTAAACGGCAGTAAAGTTCACTTTCCTGCTGCAAATGAGAATGATGATGAAGACGAGGTATGAGGAAGAGTTTGATGAAGAGCATCAATAGTGCATCAGACAATTTGATGAGCCTGTTGGTTATTTTGGGGATGGATCTTTAAAATTCTGAGCCTAATAATTTCCTATCTGTTATTTTATTTAGTGGATAGACTAATGGAGCCTCATAACAAGGGAAATAAACAGATATGTCCACCTGTTCTTGAAAAACAATGCCAATAAATACTTAAAATACATATGGATAAAATACACAGGCCTATATAGAAAAATTAAGATGATATTATTAAAAATAAAGTAAGTTTAAACAATGTTAAAAAGATAAACGCCCGTAAGTATTCCAAACCAATATTGACAATGCCTGATGATGTCATAATATGCAAATTATAATGTGTGAATTTGCTCCCATCACAAACTTTCGATTATGCTGAAAGTTTTTCTCATTTACAGGATACCTTTACCTATAAACATGTTAAAACTACAACATTTTGAACTAGTGATATCAAAATTGAATATTTTATAGAAAAGCCCCCGGGGCCTAAAGAGTTAATAGAGACTTGCCCAACTAATTATAACTTCATTAGTGAGACCAGGATAAACAAAAGGGAGGGTGGCCTTGCCACTATCTTTCATAATTCGCTGAACCTCAAAAAGGTATCGCTAGGCAAATTTCTATTTGTAAACATATACAGAACACCAAAACGTAACACAAACTTTTTTAACGACTTCAATGACCTTTGCTCTGCAATATGTCTAGACTATGACCACATAGCCATTGTGGGAGATTTCAAAATCCATACTGAGAAACCCCAAGATCAGTTAGTGAACTCAAATTGTGAGCTTTTTCAGCAAGATCATTTAATGAATGAAAACTGTGTTTTTACCTGCTTGTCCTTACATTGTTGTATTGTCTTGATTATTGTCTTATTGTAATTGCTTTCTTGTATTTTAATCATCATATTGATGTATGCTGTGTTCCAGCTTGAATTGCCTTGTGCTGAAAGTGTGATATACAAATACAATTGCCTTGCCTTGTAAACAAGAATGGCAGCAGCATGGGGGGTGAGAAGGTCTCAGACGTTTAATATTACGGTGATGGAAGTAGGCAGACCGAGTGATGCTATTAATCTGTGAAGTAAAGGAAAGTGTACTGTCAAGGATGACACCCAGACTCTTTACATACGGTAACAGAAAAACAGATGAACCGTCTCCGGTATCAACCCATGTCACACCAAAGCCAGGACTACGTCGGGATCTGCAGAGGAGAGCTCTATTACACCCCGAATCCACAGAATGAGCCCTAGGCACCAACTAAACATCGCTGTAGTCCTGTGGAAGCCAATCTGCCCAACATCCAGCAGGTCCTGGATGGCGAGGGATCCTCTGCTCAGCATCAGTCTGCAGACCAGCCACCCACCACGTTCATCATAGGGGCACTCCATTACATGTAAGGATGAGAGGGGCTGTTACTCATTGTTTTCCTCGATATTGGTGAACAGATCCTGGACTTCATCCAATGTCAACTAACTTTGAGTACAGTTATAATCCACACCGGAACCGACTGCATTCGTAAACAGCAGCCTGAGCTCCAAAAGTGGGATTTTATTCATTTGTTTAGTCTTTTAAAAGGCAAACACCCGTCTGTTTTTTTATCTCTGGCCCCACTCCCACGGTCAGCAGAGGAATGGGTAGTTTCAGTAGACTTCTCTCTCTGAACACATGGCTTTCCTCTGCCACTGCGAAGCATAACGTTGGTTTCATAGATAATTTTAACATTTTCTGCGGCAGGAGTCAGTTGTTTGTGACTCTCCTTCAACCAACATGTCGGTTTGCTTTGATTCCTACTTGAAATTATTGCACTTGTCTAATGAGAGCCACGCTGCTTCTGCTCCTCTCATTCTATTGGCTGGAGTTCCCCTGGAGAAACCCTGATCTCAGTCCAGACTATTGCTGATCCAATAGTCATTATCTAGCACAATTATGGGGGAGAAACAATGTAATGTATCGTCCCTATATGAGAACAGAGGCTATTAGAGGGAGGATTAAACAACTGTACAATGACTTTGGATCTTTCTTGGTTTTTTTAGGCCAGCTATGCAACTGCAGAGTTTCTTTTTGTCCATGTGAAGCCGAAGCCTGCACCTTGTTAAAATTTGGTCTTTGGCCTGCCACACCAGAGAAGCCCCAGACCTTTTCACTCGCTCTTCTACTGTTTCATCATTTCTCTGCAGAGGGCCAGCTCTCTGTTGAGGGATTCTGCAACATGTTACCATGGAACAACAATCTGGCTCTGCTGGAGCTCATGTCATTTCAAAATAAATATGTCAGCAATATAATCAATCTTTAATACTGTGTCTGCTGAATCAGATCTAGTGAACTGCGGTCACTGAAGGCGTCTACAATTTATTGGTTCATATCGTCCTTATCATGGCTCAAAAATTGAAATATTGTCAAAAAGTTCAATATTTATATCTGTCATTTCATTCAGTGAAACCCATATATAGATTAATTACACACAGATGTCTTTTTTTTTTAGCAATTTTAATGATTATTAGAATATTCCACCAGATCAATTTTAAAAGGTGTATTTTAATCAGCCATGTGAGGCTTGTGAAAACCTTTGTGTGCTCTCAGTTGTTGGTTGGGGCTCCTTTTGCATTAATTAGCGGCTGAATGCGACGTAGCATGGAGATCAGCCTGTGGTTCTGCTGAGCTGCTCAGGAAGCTCAGCTTGCTTAGACAGAGATCTTCAGCTCATCTGCATTGTTGCTTCTCCTCTGGACAATACTCCATCAGTTATCTGTGGGGTCAAGGATCAAGGATCAAGGATCAAGGAGTCTTTATTGTCCCCGAGGGGCAATTTGTTCTGCGGCCAGCAGTAACAGACACAGTCGACAGTCGATATCATTAACAATACAAAGGGAGAGAAAAAAAACAAAAAAAAACAACAATATTAAAAACAACAACAAACATGAAGTACAAAAGAAAGATTAAAAAGTCACTTGTTAAGAAAAGCTATGGCAGCAGGGATAAAAGATTTCTTGAGTCTGTTTGTTCTACACCTCGGCATGATATACCTGCGGCCCGACGGGAGCAGTACAAACTCACCAACCAGGAGATGGCTTAAGTCGGTGAGGAGTGAGCGGGCCTTACTTGAGGTTCTGTACCTGTAAAGGTCAGACAGGTCATTAAGACTAATGCCTGCAATTTTGCTGCACACTTTCACTATGCCCTGCAATCTGTTCTTGTTCTTGAGGGAAAGAGAACCATACCAACAGATAAAAGAAAAGGTAAGAATAGACTCAATAAAACAAGAATAAAACATTTTCATAAAAGTGCTGTCGACATTAAAATTCCTCAATTTCCTTAAAAAGTACATCCGTTGATGAGCCTTGCTGCAGATAGCATCAACATGGTCATTAAAAGTCAGTTTGTCGTCAACATTTGTTCCCAAGTATTTGTAATTATGGACCCTTCCGACAACTTGATCCTCGATGACCAGAGAAGGTGTGCCTGGGACAACTTTCCTAAAATCTATTAACATTTCTTTTGTTTTGGCCACATTGATACTCATAAAGGATGAGGAACACCAGTCAGTAAATTCCCTCACTACAGGGCCATCCATGGTCAGGGTCGTTACTGGTCAGCAAGGACACAATTACGGAATCGTCTGCGAATTTTAAAATGTGACGTCCCCCATGCTGACTACGGCATTCGTTCGTGTACAGAACAAACAGCAAGGGGGAAAGGACGCAGCCCTGAGGTGATCCCGTGAAGGAGACAAGGGTGTCTGACAGAACACCGTTGACCCTCACACGTTGTGGTCTTTCTGTTAAAAAGTCCATTAGCCAGGCTATTAGACCAGGGTCTACGTTGTGGAAGTCCCTTAATCTTCCTGCTAAAAAGGTCAAGTCCTGGATTTTCTTCATTCATCAGGACTGGAGCAACTTCAAAACTGCTCATTGACTTTGGTGGAAAAAGCAGCAAGAAAAACTAGATAGAAGTGGTTTATTTGGAGCCTCGTGTGGCCATGAAATCCCATTAGTGTTTCTGAACATGACTCATGGAGAAAGGTGCCCTTCTGATGGAACATGTGAACTGTGGAGCTAGATTGTTCCAGATACTGGAGACGTGCAGAAATCAACCATCCAGAGCCGTTGTTCATCAACCAGAAGCTGCAGCACCGAGATCAGTTCTAGAGAAAAATGTTTGTGTTGTACTAAAATTTGGCAAAAAAGGCATGAGTTAGTTTGAAAATCACAAGCTTCATGTTTCTGCTATTCCAGACAATTTTGACTGGGGGCGCAATGTTTTTTTGACGTTGTGGTAATTTCAAAGGGGCTCTGTGATTGATCATCCTCTCACATACAATTACACCTTTCCTCATTGACAAAAGAATAATTTAAATCACAGATGCAGAATAAGTGGCTTAGTTATAAGCAATATTAATAATGGTTCATATACAGTTATTAGTGATGAGCGCCCGCTGGTCAGTGGGGACAAATGACTAAGATCAATGTCAGTCTCAACTGACTTTTAAGGTCAATCTGGAAATATTAAGTACAGATTAAAGAAAGCCGTTTCAAGTTTACTCACTGGCTTCAGCAAATCACAATAAAAAATACAATCGTGACAGATCAACTTTTCAGAATAAAAGTTTTGCACAAGCTACCAAACTGATTTACAGGCGAAATTTGAATAATGTGTAAAAGATCCTTTGTTGGCTATTTGGCTAACAGCGAGCAGCTGGGTGAGCACTCTTATTTATAGATTTCCGCACCCCCAATTCCTTGGGGCTACAGCAGAGTAGCGCCACCTGAAACCTTTTCATCAGAACTTGTCTCCTTTCTCATGAAGACTTTATCAACCTGCCTCTGATTTCACTGCAGACCTTCTACTTGCTGCTTTCTGCTGCTCTGAAACAAGAAACTACAAACCAGGTGAGCTGTGACGTCATCAGCTCCACAACATTCAGCACGTTTCCTTTAACTTAGAACTGCTCAGGTGAGGAACCCAGTTGGGTTCTGCTGTGGTTCTGTTGTTCAGATGTTCTCCTTCAGCTCTTTGGACCGTTTAGACAAACTGGAAGTTTTCTTTGTTTCCTGCTTAAACTTTGGCTTCAGGAACTTTCCTGCTTGTTTCTGCTCTCTGATGTCTGGAGATCATGTTCACTTCTGATTCGCTGCTGCGAGTAACTGCAGCCACCACGGGAGGAAGCAGGAAAAGTAAATAAATCAGTGACGTAGCGTACTTTCAGGCCAACGCACATTGCACACATCGCCAGCTGTACGACAACCAGCAACATCTATAGCAACTAAGTAAGTAATAATGTTTAATCGACCTCGTCTGAAGTCCGGGCTCTTTCTCTTCCTTCTTCCTGTTAAATCGAGAACATGCAATAATTGTAGATTGACGTCAAATCCGCGTGTAAGTGGCGAGCGAGGGAAATTTGCCTACCGAATCGCAGACTATTTCGCAGCACACAAGCTGTTCAAGATAATGGGATTAATTCAATTTCAATTCAATTCAATTCAGTTTATTTATATAGCGCCATTTCACAACAGATGTCATCTCAAGGCACTTTACAAAAAGAGTTATTACAATACAATGTTTAGTGTAGAAATTACAGAACCACAGAAGATTGCGTCGTGGAATTCTCAGCAATCCCTCATACTGAGCAAGCATGCAGCGACAGTGGGAAGGAAAAACTCCCTTTTAACAGGAAGAAACCTCCGGCAGAACCAGGCTCAGCACAAGCGGTTATCTGCCGCGACCGTCTGTGGCTTGGAGAATACACCAGAGACACAGAAAGAGCAACAGAACGATGCACAAGTTTGTTGCAGGACGTGGAGAATTTTCCGTCACTGCAACGCCATCTTAGTCAGGGTCGTCAAGCAGGGCTAATCCGGAGCACCTACTATAATAGAAAACAGGTTAGTGCTTGAATTGACAGCACATCATGCAGTTGGGGAGAAGTAGGAGAGAAAGTAGGAACAGACCCTAATAATGTCCTCCAACAGCCTAGCCTAAAGCAGCATAGCTACTAACATTAACCTGTCTCCTAGCTACTAGGAGACCTGGCTACCAACACTCTGTCTTAGTCCTCCTGACCCGTGGACGGTGTAGGGCCGGTAACGGCCCCCGTCATGCCGGGGTCTTCTCGGAGTCGGGTTGTTTGAGAATGCAGCCCAAAGTGGGTGGTAAACTCCATCTAAGGCTAAATACCGGCACGAGACCGATAGTCGACAACTATCTTAAGGAAAAATAGACAGAACTGAGAGGACAGAGTTGAAGAGGGCGAGAAACGTTTAAGAGATAAACGGGTGGGGTCCGCACAGTCTGCCCAGGGGATTCAACCCGGCAGGTAATGGGCGGCCGCACTGTGCGGGAGGATCCCCTTGAGGGACCTCTCTCCGGCGCTGGCTGGCCCCTGTGGGGCACATTTCTTCCGCGGCGGTAAGCCGCGACCGGCTCCGGATCTTTACCTGGCTTACATTAATCTATCTCTACCTAGCTACTCTACCTCTTCCTATCTCTTCCTAACTTTTGACACTCTGCCTGACTACTAACATTAACCTGTCTCTTCCTATCTACCTGTCTGACCTGACTCTAACTACCTATAAACATATCTCTAACTGTAAGCTTTGTCAAAGAGGAAAGTTTTTAGCCTAGTTTTAAAGATAGACAAATTGTCTGCTTCACGAACCAACCCTGGGAGCCGGTTCCATAGGAGGGGAGCCTGATAGCTGAAAGATCTGCCACCCATTCTACTTTTAGAAATCCTAGGAACTACCAGTAAACCTGCAGTCTGAGAGCGAAGGTCTCTGTTAGGAACATATGGAACAATCAGGTCTCTTATGTATGATGGAGCTAGATTATTAAGGGCTTTATATGTCAGAAGGAGGATCTTGAATTCTATTCTAGATTTTACTGGGAGCCAGTGAAGAGAAGCTAAAACAGGGGAAATGTGATCTCTTCTTTTAATATTCATCAGAATCCTAGCAGCAGCATTTTGAACTAACTGAAGACTTTTAATTGTATTCTGTGGACTACCTGATAATAGACAGTTACAGTAATCCAGCCTTGAAGTAACAAAGGCATGGACTAGTTTTTCAGCATCATTCCTGGACAGGATGGTTCTAATTTTTGCAATATTCCTAAGGTGAAAAAAGGAAATCCTACAGACTTCTTTAATGTAAGTTCTAAATGACATATCTTGGTCAAAAATGACACCGAGGTTTTTTGCTTTATTACTGGAGGCTAATTTAATGCCGTCCAGGTGAAGGGGCTGACTAAGTAGTTTCTTTTTCAGAGCTTCTGGTCCAAAGACGACAACTTCTGTTTTATCAGAATTTAGAAGCAAGAAGTTTAGAGTCATCCAAGTTTTTATGTCTTCCAGACATGCCTGTAGTCTACCTAACTGATTGGATTCATCAGGATTTATGGATAGATATAGCTGTGTATCATCTGCGTAACTATGGAATTTTATCCCATGCTGCCTAATTATTTTACCAATAGGAAGCATATATATAGTAAAGAGAATCGGCCCAAGCACTGAACCCTGTGGTACTCCGCAAGTAACTATTGAGGTTGAGGAAGATCTATTGTTTACCTGAACAAACTGAAATCTGTTAGACAAATAAGATTTAAACCAACCTAGTGCTGTTCCTATTATACCGACACTTTGAAGCCTTTCTATGAGAATATTGTGGTCAACAGTGTCAAAGGCAGCACTGAGATCTAACAGGACCAGAATGGTCACCAGTCCATTGTCTGAGGCTATGAGAATATCATTAGTAACCTTCACCAGAGCTGTTTCAGTGCTGTGATGAGCTCTAAAGCCTGACTGAAACTTCTCAAACAGCTCATTATTGTTTAAATGCTCACATATCTGGTGTGCAACTATTTTCTCAAGAATTTTAGATAAGAAGGGAAGATTAGATATCGGTCTATAGTTAATTAAGTCGTTTTGATCAAGAGAGGGTTTCTTAAGTAGAGGTTTAATTACAGCAATCTTAAACTCCTGTGGTACATATCCATTGACTAAGGATAGATTCATTATATTTAAAATTGGAGCAGCGATCAGAGGGAAAACTTCTTTTAAGAGTTTAGTTGGGATTGGGTCTAAAACGCAAGTTGAAGGTTTAGATGAAGCTAATAATTTTAGTACATCACAAAGTTCGGCTGCATTAAAGCAGTTTAAGCATATATTAGGTTCCACCATTTTTGAGGCTGCCTCATTAACTAAGGAGGAAGCAAGCATATTGGGAAGGTTCCCAATTATCTTATTCTTTATGGAGTCTATTTTATTTATAAAGAATTGCATGAAGTCGTCACTGCTTAGAGCTTGGGGAATGGTTGGCTCGATAGAGCTATGATCCTGTGTGAGTTTGGCAACTGTATTAAAAAGAAACCTAGGATTATTTTTATTCTCCTCGATTAAAGATGAATAATATGCTGTTCTAGCTGTGTGAAGGCTCTTTTTATATAGCAATAAACTATTTTTCCATATTAAAAAGGAATCATGTAAATGCGTGGAGCGCCATTTTCTCTCTAGTTTTCTAACATTCTGCTTTAGGGTACGTAGCTCTAAATTAAACCAGGGAGTTAATCTTCTATGGCTAGCCACCTTCCTTTTCAAGGGGGCAACTTTGTCTATTGCCCGACGCAGGGAGGAATTAACGCTATGAACTAAAATGTCAAGTTGTGAGGGGTCACGAGTTAAATCACTGTTTTCTGTTCTGCATTTATAAACTGAGGAAATTAAAGTTGGAAGAGCTTCTTTAAAATTTGCTACAGCGTTGTCTGATAACGTTCTGGTATAATGAAGTTTTCTTTCAGGTTTGATATGATCCATTAGAGTAAGTTTAAAAGTGATAAGGAAATGATCAGACAGGATAGGGTTATGTGGAAAGACTGTTATTTCTTCACAGTCAATGCCATAAGTCAGCACAAGATCTAAAGTGTGGTGACAAGAATGTGTTGGTCCCTGCACATTTTGAGTAAAGCCTATTGAGTCTAGGATAGTGTGAAAAGCTGTATTTAGACTATCACTTTCATTATCAACATGAATATTGAAGTCTCCGACTATAATGACTTTATCAGTGTTTAAAACTAAGTCAGATAGAAAATCTGAAATCTGATCTAAAAATTGAGAATAAGGTCCTGGTGGACGATATAAGACCACAAACAAAAGTGGCTTTACTGCTTTGTTATGTGTATGAGGAAAGCTAAAAACTAGATGCTCAAAGGAACTGTAACTATTATTTTTTTGGAGATTAATTAGTAAATCGGAATGAAAGATAGTTGCTACTCCACCTCCTCGACCAGTACTTCGAGGGACACTAAAGTTTAAGTAGCTAGGGGGAGTTGACTCATTTATTGTGACATGGTCCTCTTCCTGCAACCATGTCTCTGCAAGACAAAACAAATCAATATTATTTTCACAAATTAAGTCATTTACCAAGAGTGTTTTTGAGGGGAGAGATCTTATGTTTAGTAAACCACATTTAATTGATTTGTTTTTATGTTCAGTCCGAGTTTTATTTATCTTTATGAGATTTTTATACTTTGCTCTAGTAGCATTAACTTTTAATTCATTAGTTTTGGGTAGTGGACGGGAAACTATCTCTATAGGGTAGTGGGTGGGTGGCAGTCCCTGTTCCTTGACCTGGACTCTGGGTTCCCTGAGCTGGACTCTGGGTTGTCACGGCTTTGGGGAACTAGAGATAACCCTATCAATGTTCCTGGAAAGAAGCGAAGCTCCGTCCTCGGTGGGATGGATGCCGTCTCTACGTAACAGTCCAGGTTTTCCCCAGAAGGCCCCCCAGTTATCAATGTAGCCCACATCGTTTTCTGGACACCACCTTGACAACCAAAGGTGGAACGAAAGCATACGGCTGTACATGTCATCGCTAGTACGATCAGGCAGGGGACCAGAAAAAATTACAGAGTCAGACATCTTTTTGGCAGCCCTACACACCGAAGCTACGCTAATTTTAGTGACCTCCGACTGCCGTCGCCGGGTGTCGTTGCCACCAGCATGGATAACGATCCTGCTATACCGCCGTTTGTCCTTGGCCAAAAGCTTCAGATGGGACCTAATGTCCGCAGCCCTGGCCCCTGGAAGGCATTTGACGGTGGTCTTTCGTGTCTCTGGAGCCACATTCCTAACTATGGAGCTGCCAATTACAAGAATCGGCCTCTCCTGCTCGGCGGGTGCGTCGCTGAGCGGGGCGAACCTATTGTTCAGAGAAAGGGGCTGGAGGTTGGCCGCGGACTGGGGTCTGGCGCTAATCTTCCTACGAACAGTCACCCAGCTCGCCTGAGGTCCCGGCTGCACGGGAGCTGTTGAAGGACGGCTAGGTCCTGTCCTAGTTGACTCCGCGCTAGCTACTGCTGGGCCTGGCTGTTCTACAGCGCGGAGCCGGGCCTCTAGCTCAGAAACCCTCGCCTCCAAAGCTACAAAAATGCTGCACTTATTACACCTACCAACTTCACTAAATGAGGCGGAGGAGTAACTAAACATCTGACAGAGAGAGCAGGAAAGAGGAGGAGGTGTAGAGAGAGATGGAGGGACAAGAGAGAAAGCTGCCGAAGCCATGCTAGCCGTAAAGCTAAGCTAACCAAGCGGTACCTTACCTTACCTAAAAACAAAGTAATTAACCCAGTAAAACGCTTAAAGAGTCCTAAACCGTGAAGAAAATTAACGTTTTAATGTGTTTGTGTGTTAAGCAACTCAGAAAAAACTTATTGACAGAGAAAGTTAGATCAGTTCAAGAGAGAGAGAAACACCGACTTGCTACAAACGAGTTAGTCACAAAACAGGAAATGACGCGATACGTCTTACCAACGCGATACGTCTCCACCACCGTTTCCACGGTGGCTCAAAGGAGTCTCCTTGGGCCGATTCTCTTTACACATGGGTGGGCTCATTTTACTTAATTTAAAACGCTTCATTACCCAATACAATTACAAAACTGAACATGAATATAATTTATTTTAGAAATCCAGCCCCCTGCTCCTTTAAGTACACCAGTGATTTGTTGTAGCACAAGCCCTGAGAAAGGTCGCGACAAATGTGTTGTTGGCATGTTCCTTATTTAACAAAGGACTTTTATATTAGAGTGCCTCAGATCATCCCTTCTTTATTTTACTGTGGATATATTTCCTTGATCTTGAAGAGCTCCTGTGTTTTCGGACATTTTCTCCCACTCATCTTTATATCTCTTACTGGATATCCATTATCAAACATTTGTTTTAATCAAATAATGTTTTTATTAATGACAAGGTCAGTAAAAATATAATTGAAAACCAGAATTAATTTTAATTATAATTAATTAAAAATGAGCAAACCGTCTAAAACGCTCGTGTCCATGCATGATGAAGCTCAATATTCTAATACCTACTATAAAGTTACTTCACTAGACAATTATGAATTTGACAAATTTGTTTAGAGAAACTTAACTGTAGATTCCCACATCTCTCAACGCCATTTTTCTTTTATTTTGCTACTGAACAACTTTACAGGGAAGCATGTCAATACCACAAACAGCAACAACAGCGCCACCCTTTTTCAGGACGTGTAAAAGATTTAAACCAATGTCTGAAAAAAGTAACGGGGGTATGTGAAACGAAGCTACGCATGTCTTTGGTCACATGACCATCAGTAGACCAATCAAGCTCCGGCACAGCTCCAGTTTGAAGAGTTTCATTTTTGTAATGCAAGCTCCGCATCATAGGTGTTTACAGGTAAAATGTTCACTTCTGATTTCTGCTCCAAGTTTCATCTCTCTGCTGCTTGAAGATTAATCTACAGGATTATTAGATGATTGATGAACTGGAATCAAACATGATGAACAGCTGATGCTAATTTTTCTTCTTTCAACAAACTGCTTCAGGTTTTCATTTCCTGGAATCAAACTCTGCTCTCCGCCATGAAAGACGCACACAACAGTTTCCTGCTGGTTCCTGTGAGTCCTTTCAAAAATAAAAAAAAACAATGTTAAAAAAAATGGATTCAGACAGATTATCATATAGTTTAGTTTTGATGTAGCAGATAATGATAATAAACTTGTGGAGTTTTATGATTATGAACTAAAATAGTTCCTGAATCAGCGGAAATGTTGCTCCATGGCTCCATCTAGTGGACAGATAGAAGTACAGCAGCTGATGGCAGCTTCCTCTGCCTCCCACTGCTGTCTGACTGCATTCAACTGATACTGATATGAAGCAGAGAAGAAGAGCCAATCAGAGGAGGAGCAGCTGATCTGTTTCCAGCACTAATGATGTGCAGCAGGATGATGAGAGTTGATGATGATCAGATGAATGATTTGTGTTTCCTCTGCAGATGAAGGTAGAAAGTGTGTGTGAGCTGATGTGGATGTGAATTCAGCAGCATGGATCAGTGTGAGGACAGAGAGGAGGGAGTCCCTCCCTCTAAAAGCACTCTGTGTGGGGAAGATGAGAGCCAGAGCAAAGGTCAGAGGTGAGGTCACCATCTCTAACTGTCCATAGCCCTTTTCACACAGCGTTCTTCCCACTATATCAGGCCAAAGAAGACATAGTGCTGATGAAGCTGCTGCTGTTCCTCTTTGCTGCTTCATACAGACTGAACAGAGGAAGCTCAGCATGCTATCAGCTTCTTCTTCTTCTTTCAAACAGCAAGTCAGTGTTGCAGAAGCAGCTGAGTGACACCAGCTAACCTGTTGCTTAGAGCTCTGGCTTCCAGCAGGAAGACACATCTGGAAAAACTCACCAACTTCCAACACATTTCCTGGATCTTCATCACCAACATGGCTTCATCATTAGTCATCCTAGATAGAATAGATAGATGTTTTTTTAGCCATTTTATTTAGTGTCTGTGAGAGTGTAATGTTTCTTTTCATCATTATGTTGATGTAAAAAAAATAGTGTGATTTATTAAGCAATGGTAGACCATTGGATTGTACTGAAAGAAATAGCACATAACCCAGATATACTAAGCTAAGGTTTTTTTATTTCTCAGTGTCTGAAGACCTTTGTAGTTAATTAATAACTCATGTAAACAAAACTTAACCGTATGTATAATAGCGGTATTTTATCTGTCAGTATCCCTCAGAAACTTCATCATGAACCAGAACCAGAACCCAGCTGTGTGTCCTTTAAGAGCAACAGGTCAAAGGAAAATCCCATTGTCTTTAAATCATCTGTTCCTCCACCATCAGAGAGGTGAGCTGTATCTAACTGCTGTAACTGTAGAAACTGAGTCAGTCTGAAATGTTTCTATGTTCCTAATATCTGTCATGTTTCTCCTCATATAATATCTGATTAAATCTGTTGGTCACCAACCTCCACATGTTCTAATAAGATCCATCATGTGAAGCAGCAACAGAACCATCTGGACCTCCTTCCTTGGTTCCTGAGAACATTGGATCATCTAACTGAAAGGTTTCTTCAGCTTCAGTCTCTGACTGGAAGCTTCAGATTTAGGAGCTGGAGTTGGAACACAGGCTGCACAGCATTTATCAGCCAATGAGCAGAGAGCTGGGCTGGGTGGGCGGGGCTTGTCTTTGTTTAAAGAGGCGGATAGGAACATTTAATGAAGGAACTTCATTGTCTAAACTGGTCTGTTTATTCAGATTCCATTTAACCATCATTCATGGAGTGATACTGACCTCTACTAGCCAGTTATTGACACCATTAGTAAACAGTAACTGCTGATTAACAGGAAACAATATATTTTACCAGAATCGCTTCACTTTTCTGCTATAAATCATAAATTATCACTTGTAAAGCATAAATAAAATACTATAAAAAAAGGACATATTCCCATAAACTTTGGGACATGAACTTTGACTCAAAAACATCAAACTAAGTCATCAACTACGTTTCCAAATTAGACAAAGTTATTCAGGCCAATATAAATATTAACACACAGATTTTCTTTTCTTGAACCAGAGGTACAACGAGTGAAGTTTACAGTACAACCTGTCCAATATCATAACAAATAAACAGACAATACAAACAAATCCTGGTTACTGAAGGCCATGCAGCCTCTGAACGGCGCTCCCATGTATACAGATATGATGGTAGGTCAGATGGGTGTTTGAGGGAGAAAAAAAACCCCTGCTCATCTCTGTTGATCTCCTAATAGGAGAACATGACCCAGACAATTAACAACAACAAAAAATGTATACATTGAAGCGACATATGTAGATTTCAGAGGGGTAGTGACTGGAATATTTGATTCCTAATAAAATTAGATTATTAAAAACTAATTGGGATTCGCAATTCAGGCGAGAGAGCATCTGTAAAAACCAAGAAAAATCACAAGGCCTTAAACAGACCGCCACATTTTTGTATTCAAGGCATAAAAACGTAGCCTGACGTAGCCATACTGAATTCTAATCAGAATGTGAGTCTGATACCGCTCCAGTGGGCTTTGATTATGCCGTGTTTTAACCGAACAAGGAAAAAAATGCCCCTGCACTCAATTGGATAGACCTATAACCAATCAGAGGAACGGAAGTGTGTGACGTTACTCTGCAGAGCAACGGAGGTTATCTGTTCCTTTTTTTTTTATTCCTCTTTCAAGATTTAATGTGCTATCGATATCTTCTAGAACAGACTCGATGGCAGAATCTACACATCAGAATCAGAATCAGCTTTAATGGCCAAGTATGACACATACAAGTATGATGCATACAAGGAATTTACAGATACAGTACAACTTGTCCAAGATCATTACAAACAACAACAACAACAAACAGATCCAGGTCACTGTTGGGCATGCAGCCACCGAGCGGCGCTCCCGTTTATGAAACATAGAGAAGTAAAGATATGGTAGGGGAGGGTTCCACGGTGAGGGGGAAAAAACGCTCAACTGTGTTGTGGGTCCGTACAGCACTCACAACGCAGGTAATAGAAAAAAACCACACCAACAAACATTTAAGCACATATTCAGACAATAACAATGACACATCAGGAAGGATGGGCAGGTATGAGCTCCAGTCCACAGGTTAACGCGCTGCCATCGAGGCGCGCTGTTATCCAGCTTCCTGTTGCAGGAGAGAGAATGAGGAGACAGCGAGACGGTGTGTGTGAATGTGAGTGTGTGTAACCATGTCAGTGTGTGCGTCAGTAGATGCAAGTGTACGGGGGAGAGGAGACTGTTGACATTCTTCTCAGGGACATTTGATTAGGACCAGGTTGAAGGTCTTCATGGGAGCCAAAATATAAATTGTTTGGATTGCAGGGAGAGATCAAATATTCCTTTCTGTCCCTTCAGTCTGTCAGTGGTTTCTTTTTTAGTCTAATTCAGCCAAATTGTAGTTCAAATTATCTCAGTTTTCCGGCGGCGGCCATCATTTTTGGAAACAGATTCAATCCGGGCGCTTTTCGCGTTGTTTCGGTCTCTTTATGGTCGCGAGGTGATTCTGTAATTTCGGCCGGCGGTGTCGTCATTTCTACGTGGAGCGCGTCTATTGTGTTAGGTACGGCCAGAGAGTACAGCTTGTGTTCACATGATCTGTATCCACTCGTACCTGGACTCCGATACTACCTCCAAGGCTGGTCTTTCTGGCCGTATCCTGGCACGGTCCAGGCTGCATTCACATGGTACGAAAAAATGGATTTTGACCAAATACGGTATCCGAGTACGGACTCCCGTACCATGTGAAGATGCTCAGAGATAGCAAGGAAGCGTGTGTGTGTCAG
Source organism: Apricaphanius iberus (assembly GCA_028564705.1). NCBI lineage: Eukaryota > Metazoa > Chordata > Actinopteri > Cyprinodontiformes > Aphaniidae > Apricaphanius > Apricaphanius iberus. Next base: position 30,182 of record JAPXFQ010000484.1, on the reverse strand, counting down.
TAGTCAGTGGCCCATGAACTCCAAACAGCTCAATCCCACAGTCTGTTTGCCTATGATGTGATTTGCGTCCTTGGAGGGCTAAAGGCAGCTCTTAGTTGAAGGGGGTGGGGATAGGGTAGGGATGGATCGTCCTTCTACATTCACATCCAAGGGAGTATGTTTTGTCTAAGCCGATTTCCAATTGATAAGAAATTAGATTACTTTTGCCTTAGAGTCCGTTGAGTGGTCTCCCTTCCAATAGTCAAATAAGGGGTTCATTTTCTCACCAGCCAGGCTGAGAACTTTCTCAAGTTGTTTCCCCACACAGCGAAAAACAAGTCCCAATTTGCTGGAAGTAAAAGAAAAGTGTCTGAGCAGCCAGTGGAGAGAAGATAAAATGCAGGAAATCATGTTTCCATGTCAGTTAAACAAATGCAGAAGGACCTTGGAACCTCCGAAAGTTCCACTGACCTCCAGTAAACAGCTGCACATTGATCCTGATGAGGTTCCTACAGCAGAAGTGAACAGAAGCTGAGGAGGAACAGCATCATGTGAAGAACGTGAAGAGAATCTCTGTCATCTGGACCATCTCCTGTGGAGAGGATAGAGACAGAGGCTCAAACAGGTCAAAGACAGCAGAGAGTGACTCATCAGAACCAAAACCTGGGATAACAGCTCCAGTTTATCGCTAAAGAAGCGAGTAAAGTAAAGAAAGGTGCAGCAGATTTTATCACATTTATTTATGATGAGAGCAGTCCTTTTTCAATCAATCAGGACTCTCTCACTCACCTGAGCTTCTTGTAGCTCATTACTGCTGTTGTCCTGTTAGCTAGTTAACACGCGTGTTGGGCATCTTATACTAAAAAGTAATTAGTTATAGTTACAAATTACTTCTTTTCCAAAAATTGAGTTAGTAACTGAGTTACACTGCAAATGTAATTAGTTAATCAGTAGAGTGACTGTGGTCTTATTAATTATTCTATAACACAGTTACTTTTCATAATATTTGTAATGTCAAATATTTTTATAACTGACCAATGAATGAAAAACACGAGATACAGTATTTTACAACATTTGGTATTTGAACTTGACTCAATAAGATAAGCTGAATGCAGAATACAGATAGAATAGAAAAAATATACAATAAGTAAATATTGGTCATACATAATCACTCACTTTTCATTAAAGTGCTAAACTAACCCCTCCTTTCCACCGGACGCATCAGCAAGTTACAGCAGCAGCACGTCTGTTAGCCACCGCTGTAATCAATATAATCCTTTCCATCGGAGGCGAAAGCAGCACGAGTTTTCCCCGTCACAGGAGCGTGATGTTGCAGCACTTTTCTAAATATACGCGGCAGTCCTATTTTCTACGCACTACGCCTGTGAAACGTGTACATTTCTACATTTTGGATAGGGGAACACAGGAAATCAGACGGCTCGGCATCCGGAAATTTTCAAAATTAAACAAAGGTGCTTCTTTCCGGTAGCTTTACTTTACTACCTGTGCGGCCCCATGAGAAGTCAGTAGGTCTACACTACCTCGGATCACCACTAACATTAGTCTTTTGCACTTCGAGGGATTTTGTATATTCCCTGTCATAACATAAACTTATTGGCGAATGTAAAATGGCCAGAACATAAAACACAGACCTTTTGGAGCCATGTTGTAGTATTTTTTTCCTGCTTGTTGTTGCATTTACTGACGAAACCACACGTGATTTTGCTGATCTCGCATGAGCATGATTTTGTGCTCTCTCGGTGACAGCCGCTTCCCTGCTGCTACATGCTTCTGACGCCCCCCGTGGAAAAGGCCAAGCAGCAGAATACGCGAGTAAAACGTGCTGCTCCTGTAACTTGCTGCTGACGCGTCCAGTGGAAAGCCCGGGTTAGACAGACAAATGTGGAAAATAAGAAACAAAGGAAAATCTGTACATTAAGTTTTGCAAATCTCTGTATCTGAAATATCGCACAGTAAACAGTGCACAATCTAATTGGTTATACTGAAACGTTTTAAGATATTTTAATGTAGCATGTTAAAAAGAATTTGAAGGAAAGCAGAATTTGCCATTTAATTTAGCCGGGGACATGTGCCTGGCATTATTTTTAAATTACTGTTTTGTCACCACCACTTAAAAACCTAGATTTTTTTTAAACAGTACATCCACCAGTGCAATTTTCATCTAATCAGTATCCGAACTGACTGGTATTCTACTATCTTATACAGTTTGTCAATGTGCAGATTCTATATTCTTCTTCGTAGAGATTGATGTTACATTCAATAAAGACTTGCATTCAAAAGGGGCTAGTTTCAACAGGTAACTGATTAACTCGTATCTCTTTAATTCAACGTGTTCTAGTTATGCTGCGCCACCGGCTTCATGCATCCCAGAGGCAAGACCGACATACCCTCTCATTTCAATATAATTATACAAACATTCCAATCAGTTAAAAGTTCTCTATTTATGAAATCCCAGCAGACTCAACATGACTTTAGTGTAAAGGGGGTTGAGTGCTTGGGTTGAGATAAAAATTGAGCTAATTTATAATTCAGCTAATTCCTCAGTTTTTGAAACAGTTTTTGACCATTTGGAGTAATTGGAAGAAAAACTGAACATGGGTTTAAAAAAATAATCTTTTAAAGTTCTCTAATAATCAAAATATTTGTTGGTTTAGCATCCCTAGCTGAATAATACCATCAGCTAACACTGATGATATAAAACATTCACCTCCACCAAGAGTAAACTGGTTCACTGCTAACCTCCAGATCACTTCATGGACCTTTACCTTCTTCTTGTCTCTATGAGGACAGATATAATGTGAGCTAATTGTTCATGGTTCCTCCACAGAATGGACCAGCAGAGCTCAGAGGTTCCCAGTGGTCCGTCTGCCCAGCAGCATCAAACACAGCTGGACTCCATATTTATGGTCTGTACATGTACAACAAATGTTTCTCTGTGGGTTCTGTTCTCAGTCATCTCCATTTTGCATTTTGTAGACCAGAGGACTGTTAGTTTGTCCAACATGGATCTGATGTTTGGCTCCATGATTTCAGTCTGATGTGTTCTTCATATATTATTCTGTTCCAGCTACTAGAGGACAACATTGTCACTTTTGTGAAGAACGAGCTGAAGGAGATCCAGATGTTTCTTAGTCCAGATAACCCAGAACTCTCAGGGAGTCAAAGAGATGATGAGAAGGTGTTGGAAGGTGAGGATGAAGAACAGAGGAGCATCAGAGAGGCATTGATGAAGATCACACTGAACTTCCTGAGGAGGATGAAGCAGGAGGAGCTGGCTGAGCGTCTGCAGAGCAGTAAGAGGATTTCTACCAAGATTTAAACTGATGGATTAATCACACATTTATTGATTTCTGAAGAGATGAGTTCACATTTAAACAAATACTCTTCAGAAGATGATTTAGTTTCTTCCTGACTTTACATTTTGTGTTTATTTAGAAATACCAGGTACCTGTCAACAGAAACTTAAATCTGGTCTGAAGGAGAAGTTCCAGTGTGTGTTTGAGGGGATCGCTAAAGCAGGAAGTCCAACCCTTCTGAACCAGATCTACACAGAGCTCTACATCACAGAGGGAGGGACTGGAGAGGTCAATGATGAACATGAGGTCAGACAGATTGAAACAGCATCCAGGAATAAACACACACCAGAAACAACAATCAGACAAGAAGACATCTTTAAAGTCCCACCTGGAAGAGATCAACCAATCAGAACAGTGATGACAAAGGGAGTGGCTGGCATTGGGAAAACAGTCTTAACACAGAAGTTCACTCTGGACTGGGCTGAAGGCAAAGCCCACCAGAACATCCAGTTCATATTTCCATTCACTTTCAGAGAACTGAATTTGCTGAAAGAGAAAAAGTTCAGCTTGGTGGAACTTGTTCATCACTTCTTTACTGAAACCAAAGAAATCTGCAGCTTTGAACATTTCCAGGTTCTGTTCATCTTTGATGGTTTGGATGAGAGTCGACTTCCTCTGGACTTCCACAACAAGGAGATCCTGACTGATGTTACAGAGTCCACCTCAGTGGATGTTCTACTGACAAACATCATCAGAGGCCATATGCTTCCCTCTGCTCTCCTATGGATAACCATGCGACCTGCAGCAGCCAATCAGATCCCTGCTGAGTGTGTTGGCATGGTGACAGAGGTCAGAGGGTTCACTGACCCACAGAAAGAGGAGTACTTCAGGAAGAGATTCAGAGATGAGGAGCAGGCCAGCAGGATAATCTCCCACATAAAGACATCACGAAGCCTCCACATCATGTGCCACATCCCAGTCTTCTGCTGGATCACTGCTACAGTTCTGGAGGATGTGTTGAAGACCAGAGGGGGAGGAGAGCTGCCAAAGACCCTGACTGAGATGTACATCCACTTCCTGGTGGTTCAGACCAAAGTGAAGAAGATCAAGTATGATGGAGGAGGTGAAGAAGATCCAGACTGGAGTCCAGAGAGCAGGAAGATGATCAAGTCTCTGGGAAAACTGGCTTTTGATCAGCTGCAGAAAGGAAACCTGATCTTCTATGAATCAGACCTGACAGAGTGTGGCATAAATATAAAAGAAGCCTCAGTGTACTCAGGAGTGTTCACACAGATCTTTAAAGAGGAGAGAGGAGGGCTGTACCAGGAGAAGGTGTTCTGCTTCGTCCATCTGAGTGTTCAGGAGTTTCTAGCTGCTCTTCATGTTCATCTGACCTTCATCGACTCTAGTAAAATCCCGATGGAAGAAACACAAACATCTAAGGATTCTAAACTAAAATCTCTCCATCAGAGAGCTGTTGACCAGGCCTTACAGAGTCCAAATGGACACCTGGACTTGTTCCTCCGCTTCCTCATGGGACTTTCCCTGCAGACCAATCAGAAACTCCTACAAGGACTGTTGAAGCAGACAGGAAGTAGCTCAGAGACCAATCAGGAAACAGTTCAGTACATCAAGAAGAAGATCAGTGAGAATGTGTCTGCAGAGAAAAGCATCAATCTGTTCCACTGTCTGAATGAACTGAATGATCGTTCTATAGTGGAGGAGATCCAAAAGTCTCTGAGTTCAGGAAGTCTCTCCACAGATAAACTGTCTCCTGCTCAGTGGTCAGCTCTGGGTTTCATCATAGTGTCATCAGGAGAAGATTTGGATGTGTTTGACCTGAAAAAGTACTCTGCTTCAGATGAGGCATTTCTGAGAATGCTACCTTTCTTTAAAGCCCCCATCAAAGCTATGTAAGAACCTTGACTGTTACTGTATTTATTGTTGATAGAAATCTGCTAATGATGAAGTAAATGTTGATTCATGTAGTTTGAGTTTATATATAATGAATCCATTCACAACAAAAAGCAATTGGTAAAATAAATCGTAAATTCGTAAAGTAAAATAAAAAGGTTTATTGTTTAATACCAAATTTATCTCATTGTCTCCTCAGACTGGGTGTCTGTAACCTCTCAGAGAGAAGCTGTAAAGATCTATCCTCAGTTCTCAGCTCCCAGTCCTCCACTCTCAGAGAACTGGACCTGAGTAACAACAACCTGCAGGATTCAGGAGTGAAGCTTCTATCTGCTGGACTGGAGAGTCCAAACTGTAAGCTGGAAACTCTCAGGTACAATGTTCTCAGTCCTGATGGAATAAGATTTCGTTTCAGTAATCAGTGTTCCATGAATTGCTTAAAGTCTTACAAATCTTTGATATTTGGATAATATGAATCACAACAAAATTTAGGAAAATATAAAACACCATTATATCTTTGGTATTTTAGTATCAGTCAAAATGGGTCAAATGTTGCCTTTTATAAAAAAAAAAATTTCAACCCTGCTACTGAAGTTACACTGCCCTAAAAGTTTTAAATGTAAACCGTTTTTCAGTTGAACATCTAAAACATACACGGTTAGGGTAGGGTCATTTACAGTTCTTTATTTATTTGAACCAGTTCAGTACCGATTTCTCTGTTTATTTTTTTATTCAAAATGTCCAGTTTAGAACTTGGGTTCTACCTTAACATTCTCATGTTCTCATCATTTGTTGATTATTTATCTGCAGCTTGTCAGGCTGTCTAATCTCAGAGGAAGGCTGTGCTTATCTGACCTCAGCTCTGACCTCAAACCCCTCGTATCTGAAAAAGTTGGACCTGAGCTACAATCATCCAGGAGACTCAGCAATGAAGCTGCTTTCGGCTGGACTGAAGGATCCACACTGGAGACTGGAAGATCTCAGGTATTGAGGAACCTGGTAGAGGGGTTTCAGCAGCTAAAATATTGTCAAATAACGTGGATCAAATTCAGGATCGATCATTGAGTTTATGATATAGGGCCATAAAACATAAACCAGTGTGAATTTCAAATTAAAAATGGGTAAAAGGCAAGGCAATTTTATTTATATATCACTCTTTCAACACAAGGCAATTCAAGGTACTTTACATGATTAAAGAAGTGCGAAAATTAAAATCTATAAGATAAAAGAAAAACCGATGAAACAGAAATAAATTAAAACATTTAGCAACAACAGTAATTAAAATGATGAAAATTAAAAACAGAGCAATTAATTAAAGTAGTAATAAAAAGAATGAACATAAAAGTAATCAATTAATACATTTAGCAACAACAGTAATTGAGACAGTTATTGATTGTAAAATTATGAACATTAAAAACAGCATGATTGACAAAGGCAATAAGAGTTGTTGAAAAAAGGATTAGGTCCACAATCTTCCAGTTGACAATTTAAATGATATTATTATCATTATATGATCCAGCAACTCCTTACTTTCATTTATTACGGGAGGGTAGTGGGCTGAATAAAAACCAGGTATATGATTATATAATAATAATATATGATTTATTTAATTTAAAGTATTCTGAAACTTGTCAAAATATTCAGAACTTGTGAAAATATAAACTGATTCATCTAAACTGTTAGATAACATAGTGGGTGTTTTTTGTTATGCCAGAAAGAAGTTTTGAGATTAATAAAAGGTATTACTCATGATTCAACTGTTTACACTTCAGAACTTGGTACAATTTTACTCAATTTAACCTGGGTGGTGGATGCACCTCATAGAGCAATATTATATTTGTTCTAACTCCAGTAGTGCACTATTGAGAAAATGTAATATGTGTTTAGATTGTAGAAAATATATTGTTTTTGATATAATTCATTTAATCTTTAGAATCAAACATAGAGGAATATAAATACATTTGTGGATTCCTGCACATATCTTCAGGGATGGAAATTAACTCAAATAGGTTTGCAAAATGTTCAATGAGTTCAATCATCCAGCTGATAGGTCAGGCTTTGTATTGAACCTATCTGTACATGAAGTGAAGCTCCAAGGAAATGTGGATTGTTCTTCTAAACTCAGCCTTAATCTGAAAGGATAACATTGTAATCAGAAAAGGATTAAAATAATTTAAAACAATGAATTATGTATAGCCTGCGTTCGCCCATGTATATTTCAGTACTAAGGCTATATAGAAGCTTTTCAGTAGCTTTTAATAGAATAAAAAGTAAAACCCATGGTTAAAACTAGCTTTAAAGGAGACATATAAAATAATTACTTTTCCTGGGATTTGGGGTGTTATTGTGTGTCTCTGGTGCATATACATGCATACAAAGTTGTAAAAAAAAATCATCCATGCTGTTTCAAATGAGATAGGGGTTTCTTAAAGTTCTCCCTCACTAAAAATCTTGGAAAACTGAGTTTTGTTTCATTGACATCAGTCACTCTGTGTTCTGAAAGCATGCTGCATAAGAACATTTTGTACTAACTCCAATCCCTGCATCAGTTACATAAAGAAAATAGACCAGAAAACGGCTCAGTTTGAAAAAGCTCAACAACAACACGTCATAATGCTTACTTAAAGTAGAACTGGCATGGAGTTCCCCCGCAATGTATGGGCCGTTTTTAGCTACACTCTAAGTACCTTAACACTACATCAAAGGATTGCTTGCTGTAATTCAGCCTTGTTGTAGAATTGCATGTGTGACGATAGCCACATATGCAATAGTCATTAGCACAGAACGACCGAGTTTTGGAGGGCAGAGCCTAGGCTATGCGCTGCTATAGTCAATGAGTCTCTTACGATATTTCGAATGTTCAGCTATAATATATAATCTTTTTTTCCCCAAAATAAACTACTAGCACCAATGCTACATAAACAAACTGTGGTATTAGCTGTGAAGCTAATTCGGAATGTTAGCTATGAAGCTAATTGTAAAGCGAACAACTCCAACAATGCCACAATGTCTACTAGCAGCTGAAGGACATTATTGAGGAAATACGCTTACTTGTACAGGGATATTTGCCGGAGAGTTGGTATTAATCCTGGTAGAAGTTTAAGACGATTTGCGAATCCACTGCTGCATTGTCCCAAGTTGGAAAAAAAGTCGTCCTAGAAATGTTTGCTACAAACTACCACACGCTTCAGTAGTCGGTCGGGCACATTCCTATGGGATTCATATCCTGCCATGATTCAAAACTGAAAATAAAGTTCTGAAAAGTTGAAACCAAGTGTTCGAAAACTCAAAATCTTTCAAAAAAAAGTTTTGCAAGATCAAAAAATAAGATTTGCAAGCTTGCAAAATGTTTTCCAGGTTTGAAACCTTTTAAATGGTGATCTGAAAACTGGTGTGCGAATAGGAGAAAAAAAGTTTTAAAACGCTGAAAACTGAGGTTCGAAAGGGTGAAACTTACTATATTACATTACATTTGCACTCCTATTGCTGACTTTTTTTTCAGAGACTAGTTTACAACACCCACTTTGCGGAGATACACCCACACAGTTGCGAGCTTGCGACTCACGTGATTTGTGTCAGCGTTGTCACGCAGCTCTGCTCTGGAACTCCGAAACTCAGACTGAACGAAAATTAAGCCTCGCAACTTAAAAAAAATCCTGATGGGAGGGCCTTCTGCTCTTGGCCAATGCTTTGCTGTCTGCTGACGTACAGTCCAATCACAATTCATATTTACTGGAAAGGTGGGATTGACCGACTGCTCCGCCAATTATGAAATCGCAGATGATGCAAAAACAGGATGCACGGAAAGCCATAAGGGACATATACACGTGATATTTGATCTCCCCTGGTTGCTTTGTATACCTAAGATGCTGCATTGGCAGAGTGGTTTACACATTGGATTGACATGCTACAAGGCAGTAGTTCAAGTCCAGCTACTGGACAAGATTTGTTTGGCATCCATTTCACGGGGTGCCTGCAGGTTAGTATGATATAATGTTAGAATCACTTGAAGAAGATACTTCATCCTAAACATTTTCAATATAATTGTGTGTATATATATATATATATGAAAATTAACTAATGTTAAATTCAGACTAAACGTTTGGACACACCTTTTCATTTAATCATTTCCTTTCCTTTCATGAGTAGATTCTCTATTAAGGGCATCGAAACTATGAATGGTCAAACTTGGTCAAAGAAGGTCTGACAGTATTGAGAAAGACCAGTACAATATCTATATAAGCTAGGTTTGTTGAGGTCAGGATGAAGCATCTCCTTAATATCACCTTCAGGAGATTATAGCAAATGACAAAAACAGAATTATCTGCAGCCTGCGGGGATCTGATACCTCTGTCCCCGGTTTAAACTATGCTTATGTTAATATCATACTTCCCTGCAGGTGATGAAACCATTAGCAGCAGTGGATTCAGTGATTGGACTTCTGTTTACCTGTGTCTCCTCCTCGCTGTCCATTCTTCTCTTGCGTTCCGTGTCTGCTATCCAGAGGTGCTAGGAACTACTTCCATCTACTCACATTTACTTCAGGAACTTTGGAGATCAGAAAGTACTTTTAGGAGTAGTTCTACTACACTGTGCTTTTGACTTTAGAGTACTATCCTTGATGAAGTATTGCTCACTGTGAGGAACTTGACTGAATGTAAAATCAATGTATTTCAATTGCTGCTTCTACTTGGTCTGAGTGGAGATGTGTGCTGCAGCGCCACCTGCTGGTGTTAGTTGGTAGATGAAGTGCTAAAAAGTTGGAGGTGTGTTTGATTCCTTTATTTGTGTGTAAGGAGTGTTGATGAAAAGGGTCTCCAGGTATTGTGTCATTGTTTAGATTGATTGTATTTTAATGGGGATGATTCAATCAGTTGCAGCTTCCAGAAATGCTTCCTTAGTTCCCTGATGTCCTTTTAGGCTTCAGTTTGTTTCTTCACTTTGTTATTGAGGGATTTCTTTTCTCCTTTCTGTTGGAGCTTTTCCTGGCTTTGGACAAATGAGTTGTGCTACAGCAGCACCAACTGTCCTTACTATGTCCACCGCAGTTGAAAATGTCTTCATCATCTTCATCACGCCTGCTGTTAGCTTCTCTTTCTCTCTTTGGATTTGGACAGTGTCTCAGTGGAAGACAATGTGTGTCTGAGAGACATGTAATGTCCATGTTTGCGGCTGAAAGAGACTGATGGTCTGACCCCCCTCCTCTTTTCAGGGTGGAGCCTGCTGGAGTCCAATGGTTGACACCAGGTCTGAGGAAGTGTAAGTGTGTTTTTCATTGGATTCATGACAACACAGCAGCTCACATTTAACCATCTTCAAACTCATTCATTCAGTTGACATCATCAAAGTGTCAAGAAATGCTCAATAACTGCAGCTGGATTGTGTTTGTTCTCTCCATCAGATTCCTGTCAACTCACCATTGACACAAACACAGTGAGCAGAAAACTGAAACTGTCTGAAGACAACAGGAACGTGACAAGGGAGGAGGAGCTTCAGTCATATCCTGATCATCCAGAAAGATTTGATGACCCTCTCCTGCTGTGTAGAACTAGTCTGACTGGTCGCTCTTACTGGGAGGTCGAATGGAAAGGAGATGTTTATATTTCAGTGATTTACAGAAGAATCATGAAGAAAGTAAACAGTGGAGACTGTTGGTTTGGATGGAATGATCATTCCTGGAGTCTGAGTTGTTCTGATAAAGGTGGTTACTATGTCTGGCACAATGACAGACGGAAATATCTCTCCTCCTCCTTCTCCACCACCTCCGTTTCTAACAGAGTAGCAGTGTATGTGGACGTTCTTGCTGGCATTCTGTCCTTTTACAGAGTCTCCTCTGACTCACTGATCCACCTCCACACTTACACCACCAAATTCACTGAACCCCTGCTACCAGGGTTTGGGTTCTGGTATTCTGGTTCCTCAGTGTTCCTGGTGTGAGTTGAGTGTAGAGCGCCTCCTCCTGGCAGAGAAACCCTCTCCCTGTTGAACAGATAGATCAGTCTCTACATCTGTCTCTTTCATTCAGAAATAAATTCAGATTCATTGATTCAATCTGTTTCTTTCTGAAACTCTTCTAAGTGATTCCTTGGAAACTTCTTCCTCTTCCAGTCCTTTAAAGATGGAAGTTGGGATTATTCCAGGATCTTCATGTGTTTTAGTCAGCAATAAAAATATTTTCTTCTTCTGGATTTGATTAATTTGCTCCTCATTCTGTTCTGTTCAAATGTCAATATTTCAATAGAACACATTTCTTCTCCAGTTAATTTCCTTGTATTCCTATATCACCAATTCAAAGTACTTTTCACCTTAGAGCATGTTACAAGAAAAATATTTTAATTACAATTATAAAAACATTCCACTCAGTTTAAAAGTTAGAGATGCAGGTTGCATGGAGTCATTGACTGTGAGCGTTCACTCCTCCTGGACCAACAGTAGACAGCAGAGTGCGTTGTGTTGACTTCTCAGCAATCCCTCAGTAATCTCTCATACTGAGCAAGCATGTAGTGACAGTGGAGAGGAAAAACTCCCCTTTAACAGGAAGAAATCTCCAGCAGAACCTGGCTCAGTACAAGCGGCCATCTACCATGACCATCTGGTAGTGATAGGACAAATGAACCAGGCGTGTCTCGAGCAAAAGTGGGCATGCCAGATGAAGTCTTAATTCGAGGTGAACTCAAAGCTATATTTTTCTTTTACAATATGGATTTGGTTAAAAGTCCGGGTGATTGTTTGTATGTGTTTACTGTGAATGATGCACTCCCGTTTGGTGTGGGTACTTTATTCTACAGTCACATAATCCAAGTTTATACACCAACAATCTAATTCCCTTATACAGATAGTGCCTCCAAAAAAGAAAGTCTTCCCCACAATGGAAATATTTTTGAGTCTTACACACACACGCACACACCTACACACACACACAGCTATATATTCATATACAGTATATATATTGAATGCAGCATTGAGAGCGATCCCTACCACATCAATCACTGAAACCAATAAGCTAATATACACTTCAGCAGCAGTGATCCTAGAGATGCTTGGTTCTAAGAGCAACCATGAGAAACAATACCCACCATGGAAAAGACGGTTGGAAGCTAACATCAAGGTAGCTCGGAGAGAAGTAAGCCAGTTGACGGAGGCTCAGAGAGGTACAATGAAACAACCAATACCGAAGTGGTACAGTCAGATGTCCATACCTGAAGCACTCGAAACTGCCAAACAAAGACTCCAAGCCTTGACCTATTGCCTAAGGAGGTACATGAAAGACAATAAAGCCAGACGAATAAATAGGCTGTTTGCAACCCAACTAGCTAAAGTATACACTCAGTGGCAGGGCAATAGCAGCAGAGTAGACCCACCAAGGCTGGAAACTAAAAGGTACTTGAAGAGCATATGGGAACAAGAGGCAGAACATAACAGCAGTGCTCAATGGCTGGCCTCTCTGAGAGGGGAGCACAGCAACCTCCCTGAGCAGAATCCAGTGGCAGACATCCAAGAAAGAGTCTCAGGTATGAAAAACTGGACAGCACCAGGATATGACATGATCAATGCCTACTGGCTAAAGAAACTCACAGCACTCCATGAGTGCCTGGCAGCACAACTGAACCAGCTCCTAAGAGATGGGACTCACCCAGAATGGCTAAAAGAAGGGCGAACAATCCTGGTTCAGAAGAGTACCACCAAAGGTGCAGTCCCATCCAAATATTGCCCAATAACCTGTCTCTCCATAACATGGAAGCTCACGTCGGGCATCATCGTGGCTAAGATAAGAAGGCACATGGATCAATACATGAGCAAAGCACAGAAATGAATTGGTAGAGATACCAGAGGTGCAAAACACCAGGCTCCTGGCAAGGTAAGGCAAGTTTATTTTTAGAGCACAATTCATACACAATGAAATTCAAGGTGCTTCACAGTTGCATAAATTAAGAAAACAGATCAAAAGAAAAAAAACATCAACTTAGAAAATAATTATTTACAGTAAAAAGCAAGAGTGCAGATTACAGACTTTCCTGGTTGACAGAATAGTTAACAAAGACTGCAAATCCCGAAAGACCAACCTGTGCACCGCCTGGATTGATTACAAGAAAGCCTACGACTCGATGCCACACACATGGATCATCCAATGCTTGTAGCTTTTCAACATCAACAGGCCTGTTAGAGCATTCATTGCGAACTCGATGAGGTTGTGGAGAACCACCCTTGAGGCCAATGGCAAGCCACTTACACAAGTGTCCATCAAATGTCGCATATACCAAGGTGATGCTCTGTCCCCATTGCTGTTCTGCAAAGGTCTGAACCCCCTGAGCCAAATAATCAACAAGACTGGCTATGGATACCGCCTCAAGAACGTAGCAACGATCAGGCAACTCCTCTACATGGATGACATCAAGTTGCATGCTAAGAGCGAACAGGACATTGATTCCCTGATCCACACCACCAGGATCTACAGCAATGACATCAGGATGTCATTCAGGCTTGACAAATGTAGTAGGATGGTCACGAAGCGAGGCAAGGTAGTCTTCACTATAGGGGTCTCACTTCCAGAGGGAACAATAGCAGACATTGAGGACAGTTACAAGTTCCTGAGAATACCACAGGCAAATGGCAACCTTGAACAGGCAACAAGGGAAGCAGCAACAACCAAATATCGACGAGTGAGGCAAGTCCTAAGAAGCCAGCTCAGTGGAAAGAACAAGTCCAAGGCAATAAACGGTTACGCCCTGCCAGTGATCATATACCCTGCAGGAATAATACGTTGGCCAAAGGATGAGATACAGACCACAGATATTAAAACACGAAAGCTCCTCACCATGCATGATGGGTTCCATCCCAAATCCAGCACCCTGAGACTGTACGCACACCGTAAGGAAGGAGGCAGAGGACTGATGAGCGTGAGAGCCACTATCCAGGATGAAACATCAAAGCTCCATAAGAACATCAAGGACAAGGCTTCAACGGATGACGTGCTTAGTGAATGCCTGAGACAATGTCAAGATGAGGAGGTCCCTCAATGTCATTTTCATGTTGCTCTGGACCGTACATGGGGATGTGGTTGGGGGGAGGGGGTATAAATGTTTTACTCGTGTGTGTGTACAGGTGGTGGTGGTGGGGAGGGGCGATATGTGGGGTTAATTTTTAATTCTGTAAAGCACTTTGAACTGCATTTTAGTGTATGAAATGTGCAAAATAAATAAAGTTGATTGATTGATTGATTGACTGAGCATGGTGTGAACTGTAAATGAAGATCCTGTAGATGTGGAAGCACAGACTATTCTATGTTTTGTTAATGTCACTTTAAATAAAATTTTCACATTAAATATTGTTTCATTTCTTAATTTTCTGAAATAAAAAGTATTATTTTATGAATTATTGTGTATAATATTCAACATGTAACAAATCCATGTTTGGTCTTTTGTATGTTTCTTTTCTGTGTATTATATAATATGCATTAGATCCCCAGCATTGTCCAGTACTGTCACAGCAGAAATGGTCTGTTCATCTTTTTTCTGCAGGAGAAGTGTACAAGTCTATTTTATACGTCACAAAAAGAAAAAAAATCTAAAAGCAACTAAACATGACAATCAACTTTGACAGAGTAGGACGCTCTGGAGGGTCAATTAAGACGAAACCATAAACTGCAGGACAAAGCTCGTTACATATTACATATAAACTATTTTAAACTAAAAGTTAACATAAAAAAGCTAATTTTGAAAATCTCAGTAAAATGAATACAACTCTTACCAAACAAGAAAATAGGGCAATTAGATGTGGTTTACTGAACATAAGATTGCTCTCCTCAAAGACTTTATTAGTAAATGACTTGATATGTGATAATAAAATTTTATTTTTTTGCCTATCAGAAACCTGGTTGCACCAGGAGAATTTTGTAATTATAAATGAGTAAAATCCTTCCAATTATAAATATTTTCACATTCCTAGATATACTGGGCGAGGAAGAGGAGTTAAGATAAGGTAAGAAACGCCTTTATCAATCTCACAATGGATAAATTGTTACAATCAGCTCTCAGAACAGGCAGGAAATGAATACACAAGAATTAAATGGTAAGTAGAGGTATCTTAAATGCAATGACTATCAATAGGTATCCTATATACAATACTACAAAAAATATATATAAAAAATAAAAACTGAAGGGTGCAGAAATGTACACAGTGGGGGATCAATAAGTAACAGGCTATACTTAGAATAGTATTAGCAGTGCAGGTTCAGTCTGGTGCAAATGGTTGATAAAGTGACAGATAAGTGGCGTAAATACTAACATTATTGCTTGTAGTTTTGCATAGGGGTTATTGCACGAGTTTCTATAAAGAAGTGTTGTACAGTCTGACAGCAGTGGGGATGAAGGACCTGCGGTAGCGCTCCCTCCTGCACTGAGGGTGTTTCAGTCTGCCACTGAAAGAGCTGCTCAGCTCCTCTACAGTCCCATGCAGTGGGGGGGAGGTGTTGTCCGTGATGAAGGTGAGCTTGGCTAATACCCTCCTGTCCCTCACCTCCTCCACAGAGTCCAAGGGGCAGCCCAGGACAGAACTGGCCCTTCTGACCAGCTTGTTCACTTGGATGTTCACTGGTGTGTGCTGTGGTGTCTTCCTCCTGAAGTCGATCACCATCTCCTTGCTGGTGTTTAAGCACAGGTGGTTGCGATCACACCAGTCTACAAAGTCCATGGTAACCGACCGGTACTCCAGTTCGTTCCCCTCAGACACACAGCCCACAATGGCGGAGTCGTCTGAGAACTTCTGCAGATGACACCTGTCCGTTTTGTATGTGAAGTCCGAAGGTGTATATGGTGAAAAAGGAATGGTGAGAGCACAGTGCCCTGGGGGGCTCCTGTGCTGCTGATGACCACCTCAGACTCAAAGCTGCGCAGCCTCACGTTCTGTGGTTGGTCCGTGAGGTAGTCGATGGTCCATGCAGTGAGATGTTGGTCCACTTCCAGTTTCCCCCGCAGCAGCGCCGGTCTGATGGTGTTGAAGGCACTGGAGAGGTCAAAGAATATGACCCTCACTGCACTTCTGGCGGGCTCCAGGTGGGCTCCATGTGGGTTAGCGCCCGCTGCAGCAGGTAGATGACTGCGTCCTCTACTCCGATGTTGGGCCAGTGGGCAAACTGCAGCAGGTCCAGGGTGGAGTTCACCACAGAGCGGAGGTGGGTGAGGATGAGTCACTCCATGATCTTCATCAGGTGGGAGGTGAAGGTGACTGGTCCGTAGTGGTCCAGTTCCCTGGCGTGTGCTGTTTTAGGAAACGGGATCACACCGGAGGTCTTCCACAGGACGGGGACCTTCTCCAGGCTGAGGCTCCGGTTGTAGATATGGTAGAGGACCTCGGAGAGCTGGACTATGCAGGTCCTCAGCAGCCTGGGACTAATGCTGTCTGGTCCTGCAGCTTTCCTCTGCTTCAGTCGCCTCAGCTCCCTCCTCACCTGGTCCGATGTAATGGAGAGGGGGGCGTGCGGAGGGGAGAGGGGTGGATGGCCATCAGCTGTCCCCCTGGCACTCTGTCCAAATCCGGAGATGTTCTTCAGACCTCTCCACACGTCCTGCGCACTGCCCTGGGCCAGCTTCTGCTCCTGCTTCTCTCCATATTCCTTCTTGGCCTTCCTGATCCTCTACTGGAGCTTGTGCTGGACTCTCCTCTGCTCCTCTCTGTCCCCTGAGTTGAAAGCCCTTTGCTTCTGGTTCAGGAGGGCTTTAAGCTCAGGGGTCACCCAGGGGTGGTTGTTGGGGAAGTCCCGTACCTTCTGGGTCTGTACAGTATTCTCCAAACAGAAGTTGATATAGTCTGTAATGCAGTGTGTCAGGCCATCGATGTCATCTCCATGAGAGCTGCAGATCATGTCCCAGTCTGTGGTCTGGAAGCAGTCCCTCAGTCTCTTATTGGCCTCTTCACTCCACACTGTCACAGACCTCCGGTCCAGCCCGCCTGCTCCATCTCTCCGACTTCATTCTGCCGCAGCTCTCGCTGCCGGCTATTAGCCCCAGGGTTAACTCCTCCAGCAGCTCTGCTACCGTTCTTCTTGGGTCTCATTCGCGTCTCAAACGACATTACTCGGCCCGGTGCTCTCTCACCTCCCAGCCTCGACAACTCCTTGTCATCTTGCTCCGGCTTTCCTCCGCGTCTAGAATGATAAAACATCTCTTCGCCCGCGCATCCATTCCTGCAGCGCTGATATCCATATGATTTCACAGCTGTTTACCTCCTTTTCCGGGTCTTTTGCTAGTTCCACCCATGTCATCGCTGTCCAAAGCAGCACCAATCGTCACACACATGCATGTGTTTACAAAATATAGTCTATTTGCAAAAATGAACAGTCTGAATACAAACTGCCCCAAAGGAAAAAAATAATAGTTTTTGGTCCGGACCAACCAACCAGACCAAAGGACTTTTCTGGTCTGAATGCACCCTTAGACATGATGAATCTATCTTTAATAAATGGATATGTGCCTCAGGAATTTAAGCTTGCTGTAATTAAACCTTTACTTAAGAAACCCTCCCTGGATCAAGATGACTTAGCTAACTACAGACCTATATCTAACCTTCCTTTCTTATCCAAAGTTCTTGAGAAAGTAGCTGCTAATCAAGTATGTGAGCATCTAAACAGCAACAACCTGTTTGAAGAATTTCAGTCAGGTTTTAGAGCTGATCATAGCACTGAAACAGCACTGGTAAAAGTTACTAATGATTTTCTAATGGCCTCAGATAATGGATCTGTGACGGTTCTGGTCTTGTTAGATCTCAGTGCTGCTTTTGACGCAGTCGATCATAATATTCTCTTAGAAAGGCTTGAACATGTTGGGATCAAGAGAACAGCAGGTTGGTTTAAATCATATCTCTCCGACAGATTCCAGTTTGTTCATATTAATGATAAATCTTCTTCAGACTCAATGGTTACTTGTGGAGTATCACAGGGTTCTGTCCTTGGACCGATTCTCTTTATTATATATATGCTTCCAATTGGTAAAATAATTAGACAACATGGAATGAATTTCCACAGTTATGCTGATGATACACAATTATATTTATCCATAAAACCTGATGAAACCAATCAGTTAGGTAGATTACAAGCATGAAGACATAAAAACCTGGATGACTCTAAATTTTCTGCTTTTAAATTCAGAAGTTAAAGACAGAAGTTGTTGTCTTTGGACCTGAAGTTTTAAAAAAATAAAATGCTAAATCAATCACTTCATCTGGATGGCATTAATTTGGCCTCTGGTAATAATGTAAAGAACCTCTGTGTAATTTTTGACCAAGACATGACATTTAAATCCCATATTAAACAGGTTTCTAAGATTTCTTTCTTTCACCTCCGGAATATTGCTAAAATTAGAAACATCCTGTCCAGGAGTGATGCAGAGAAAATAGTCCATGCATTTGTTACTTCAAGGCTGGATTACTGTAATTCCTGTAATCAGGAAGTCCACAAAATGAAATTAAAAGCCTTCAGTTGATCCAAAATGCTGCAGCAAGAGTTCTGATGAATATTAAAAATAGAGATCACATTTCTCCTGTTTTGGCTTCTCTCCATTGGCTCCCTGTTAAATCCAGAATAGAGTTTAAGATCCTCCTCCTTACGTATAAAGCCCTTAATAATCAAACTCCATCGTACATCAGAGATCTGATTGTTCCATATGTTCCTAACAGAGCTCTTTCTTCTCAGAATGCAGGTCTACTGGTAGTTTTCTGCCTTCTCTTCTCTGTCTTCTCAAACCCCCAGACAGTTGTGGCAGATGACCCCTTGTACTGATCCAGGTTCTGGTTCTGATGGAGGTTTCTTCCTGTTGAAGGGGAGTTTTTCCTCTCCACTGTCACTACATGCTTGCTCAGTATGAGGGATTGCTGTGGTATGCATGATCCGGGCGCAACCTCACACCGATGACTCATCGCAATCTGCTGGGATTCCTTACATAGAAAACTTTTAACTGACTGGAATGTTTGTATAATTGTATTGAAACGACTTTTGTTGTCAAGTGCCTTGAGATGACATCTGTTGTGAATTGGCGCTAAATAAGATAATAGTGAAGTGAATTATTTCACAGAAATGTTAGTAACACGTAAGAGTATTTCAAATAAGATTACAGTTTACAGCTTGAAGCTCACGTTTGCCTGAAGTGAATAAATGTCACAATGCAATTCAAAAGTCAGTTTCTGCTGATTCTACCCTCAGAGTTGATCGAAAATATGCAAGGGGTCCAGGACCCCCAAAAAGGTTGAGAACCATCGTTTTAGAACAATACTCTGAATTGCAAGGCTTTACAGAACAGTGTGCGGTTGTAGCTTTAAGATGGAAGGTTATAATTATATGATTGTAATAACGATAGGATTAATAATCCACACGTTGATCCTGTTCTGACGCTAGAACTGATCATGGAGGTTCCATCCTGAGGTTCTCCTGGGTCAGAAGTTCCTCCAGGACGTTCTGGAGGCCGAAGGAGGAACCCTGGACGACTCCTGAGCAGATTAACCTTCCACCCGACTCCTCCATGTCTGAGGTTCATGTTAGAACAGCAGCTGGCCTCCTCTAGGAGGAGGAGTTACACTTGGGTCCATCTGCATTCAGATTTTTCTTCTAGTAGGTTCTGTAACCGGGTTTGGATCATTCTCCGGGTTATTTCTCGATGGTTCCGGCTGAGAACTTTGGAGAACCTGCGTCATCGTCATCATCAGGAACACAGTGCAGCAGACAAACATGGAGGTAAACGGTTTATTGGCAAGAAGATCAGAGAAAACAGCAGAAATACAGGGGGCGGGGCATGGTATAAAGGGGCGGGGCTTTGTGTGATGGGGTGGGGCCTCAGAGGAAGGCGTCGCACCACTCCTTTAGGCACTGGGCGCAGGAAGCGGCTTGCCGGGCGTTGGCTCCAGAGGCGTCCTTCAGCCAATCAGAGAAGAGCTCCGTGTCCTTCCTCAGCAGCAGGAACTGACCCAGAACCACCGACGCCTGGAAACAGAACCGGGTCACATCTCCATTTCTGGGACCAAAAGAGTCCTGGTTCTGTTCTCCTTTGAGATTAAGGGAGCAGAACCAGTACCGCTGGACCAAACGGGGTCAAAGCACTAAAAGTTCTGCTCACTAACAAAACCGTCTCTTTAATGCAGCAGGTTCTGCTCAGAACTTTAGCTGGTCGGGTTCTGCTCACAGGTCATGAACAGAAGCCCTAACGGGGTCCAGAACCTGAGCAGATGTGGAAGAGACTTGTGGTTGACAAGAATGGGTCCAAAGTTCTGTTGGGTTCTACCTTATCGAAGCCCTGGTCCTCCAGCTTCTTCCCCAGAACCTCTCCGATCCCGGACAGCGCCGTGACCGGTTTGTCTCCCATCGGTTCCGCCACAAAGTCCCGGTGCTTCTGAGACGTGGTCGACATCCTGAGGAGAGAAGACGGCATCAGAACCACCCAGGATTGGTCCGGTCCGGTTAGACAGAGAAGCTACACAACAGCTCCAGGTTCTGAATGAGGTTCTGACGGAAACCAAGCTGCTCTTAACCGGGTCTCTGATTAAAGCAGCAGCTGACACCAACCAGCTGGACATCAGAATCTCCAGAACCAACAGAACCCGGCTGCAGCTACTGGACCCAGAACCAGAGGCAGGTAGAGGACCCAAAAACTGTACTTCAGTTACAGCAGAACTACTTCAGGTTTACTCAAGTAAAGGTACCCATCCAGAGTAAAAAAGTATTTGGTAAAAAGGATACTAGAGTACTGAGTAAAATCTATCGTTAAAATTGAATCACTAAAATATTAAACAAACAAATTAAGACAAGAATATTTAAAGTATTTTAAATGACACAAATAAATATCAGTACCTAATAATTAATTTTAATCAAAACAAACAATTTTATGGTTTGTTTTTTTATATAACCATCAAGTTAGAGGGTAAAAAGTTCTTCCAGTTGACCTTGAAATACAACAACCAGCTCAGAAAATGAGAAAAATAAATCTGGAATGAAATATTTCTTATTAAAACATGTTTGTTCTTCACTCAGTGAATTTCCTCCCGTTAGTAACCAGAAAGTTTACTGAAGTACTAAAGTAGTGATACTTCATAATAACACTACTCTAGTAAAAGTAATGCAGTAAAACTACTTTTAAAAGTAGGCTACAAGTTACTGAGAAAATGGACCAGTTTACTTCCCGCATCTGGTCGGAACCAGCATCAGGTTCGGACTGATCACACCAGGATCCATCAGAACCAGAACCAGACCCAGACCATCTGGATGAACCGGACCATCTGGATGTGTAGGTTCGGTTCTTAGCCTCCTGGTTTTGATCCAGGCAGCTGGAGACTCTCCGGAACCAGTAGAAACAATGGGCCCAGCTGCTCTAACAGAACCTCAGACCGAACCCTCCGGTTCGGGATCACGAACCGGGTCAGAAGAACGGCTCCTTACCTGCAGCTCTCCTCACCTGGACCGGGTCGCGCGCGCTGCGGACAGAAACAGGTGACTATCAGAACCACGTGACCCGTTCACCTGAAGCGGTTCCGTTCGGCGGACTCACCTGGACTCAGGAAGAACTGGAAGTTCGGCAGAACCGGAGAAAAGCCCGAACTTCTGACAGAGAGGCGTTTTTATTCTGAAAGATCCACGCCAGAGCTACGAGGCTGACGCTCTGTGCTGACGTCATGACGCGGAGCCACCGCAGATGGTCTGTGACGAGATGAGTCACTCCGCTCACATTTCCAGAGCCAGGAGAACCGAACTGAGCCTTGGTTTGGACCGGCGGAACCGTTCAACTCCAATCTGCAGTTTAGTTTAGTTCCTTCTGTCAAATGTCTTCCTCCTGCTGCGGTTCTAATCCGGTTCTGACCCGGTAACATTTTTAACATAACTTTATTGAACTAACAAGTGTACAAAACAAAAACAAGTGAAGTCTACAGAAGAATTCAACAGACACACAGCCAGCGGTGTTGCATTAATACTGTACATGCAAAACTGTAGTTAATTTTATGATTGAAGAACCTTTTTCTTTATAGCCTTATGTGATTTGATATATAGTTAAACATGTATCTTTTTGGCGGCTTCAAAATAAAACAGAATAAAACTATTTTTTTTATTGTAAGGGGAAATATGTCCAAATACAGTTAAGAACAACCTATGTAATTATTTCCAAAGAGTTTAGCACATGTGTGAAAGAACTAACCAGAAAAGCTGGGGACGTTTTCTCGATGATCCCCATTTTAACTGTTATTAACATTTATGCCTCTTAAATTTCACCATATAGAGCTTGGCAGCGTTAAAATAGGGGTTTATCCGAGTGGAGTTGCCGCAGTGTGAACGTTCTCAACAAGTGCAGGGTTCCGATGAGATCTGGTACCTACACTGGTACCGTTGTGGTTCTGGAACAACCCGGAGGTCAGATCAATACTGGAAAACCTGGCTTAACTTGGACCGAAGGTAGAACCCGTCTTTATTCCCACCGCCCTGTCTGCAGTCTGCTCAACCTGAGGGGGAAACTGAACCTGGACTGTCATGAAACTAATGAGTTCTAAAGGTTCTGACTCCGTTAACGCCTCTTTAGTCTTAGAGAAACCTTCTGAATGAGACCTCTTCCTGTGATTCTCAGTCTTTGTTCCACATTCCACTCATAACAGCCATCCTATCCAGGCCACGCCCCTCCCCCAGTCTGTAGATTCAGTGGGCGGAGCCTCCGTGCTGGCCCTGATCTCTGGTTTGTCCTCTCACCTGTCCTTCCTGCAGGTGAATATCTGTCCAGGTGAGGTTGATCCACGGGCCTCAGCAGTAGCTGCTAAACGGATTTCATCTGTGCAGAACCGATGATCAGTTTGGGTCCAGATGATTTACCCTGCAGAAACTCCTGGTCTGACAGGAAGTCTGGTTCTGATCCAGAACATTTTTGGAACCAGAGAAATGAACATTTATTAAATTTAGTCAGTTTTACCCCAGAAAAATCATTTGGACTCATCTTTCAGTCAGAGCAGTACAAGTCAGAACCAGGTAGGAGTTCAACAGTATTGACCCAACTTCTTCTGCAGCTGGTTTTGGACCAGAACTAGTCCTGCAGAACCAGAACTGTCCAATACTGTCTCATTAAATAGAGATAAAGAACTCGTTAAGTTAGAAAGTTTCTCATTATAAAGAGAAACGTCTTTGTTATAAAGTGAGTTTCTTGTTTTAAACAGAAACAACAGACAACAGAACAAGTTCTTTATCTCATTTTAATGAGAAACTTTTTTTATATATATAAAGTTTCTTGTTAAAATTATAGAAAAAACATTATTAAAACGATGAAGTTTCTCATTATTACGAGTTTTTCGTTAAAATGAGATAAAGAACTTATTAAAATTATAAGTTCCCCACATTATGAGAAAGTTTGTCTTTTTATCCAGAAACGTTCTCATTTTAACAAGTTCTTCATCTTGTTTTAATGAGAAACTTTTTTGTTTTAAAGAGTAAGTTTCTTGTTAAAATAATAAAAAAAACTTGTTAAAACAAAGTTTCTCATTATTACAAGAAAGTTAAAGTTAAAGAGTTTCTTGTTAAAATTATAGAAAAAACGTCAAAACGAAGTTTCTCATTATTACAAGTTTTTCGTTTAAATGAGATAAAGAACTCATTAAAACAAAACATTTTCTCATTAAAACGCTAGTTTCTCAATATATAAAGATAATGTTTCTCGTTTTAACCAGAAAAATTCTCTTTTAACAAGTTCTTCATCTCATTTTAACTTTCTCATAAGAAAAACGTTTCTCGTTAAAATTATTAAAAAAAACGTGTTAAAATTTGTTTCCCATTGTTACGAGAAAGCCTCTGGTTAAAATTTTTTTACAAGTTCATCTCATTTTAATGAGAAACTTTTTGTCTTAAAGAGAAAGTTTCTTGTTAAAATTATTAAAAAAACCTTGTTACACAAATTTTCTCATTATTATGAGAAAGTTTCTTGTTAAAAAGGAAATAACTACTCATTAAAACAAAAAATGTTCTCATTAAAACGCTAGTTTCTCAATATAATGAGAACGTTTCTCGTTTTAGCCAGAAACGTTCTCATTTTAACAAGTTCTTCATCTCATTTTAACTTTCTCATAAGAAAAACGTTTCTCGTTAAAATTATAAAAAAAACTTGTTAAAATTAGTTTCCCATTGTTAAGGGAAAGCCTCTCGTTAAAATTTTTTTACAAGTTCATCTCATTTTAATGAGAAACTTTTTTTATATATATAAAGTTTCTTGTTAAAATTATAGAAAAAACATTATTAAAACGATGAAGTTTCTCATTATTACGAGTTTTTCGTTAAAATGAGATAAAGAACTTATTAAAATTATAAGTTCCCCACATTATGAGAAAGTTTGTCTTTTTATCCAGAAACGTTCTCATTTTAACAAGTTCTTCATCTTGTTTTAATGAGAAACTTTTTTGTTTTAAAGAGTAAGTTTCTTGTTAAAATAATAAAAAAAAATTGTTAAAACAAAGTTTCTCATTATTACAAGAAAGTTAAAGTTAAAGAGTTTCTTGTTAAAATTATAGAAAAAACGTCAAAACGAAGTTTCTCATTATTACAAGTTTTTCGTTTAAATGAGATAAAGAACTCATTAAAACGATAGTTTCTCAATATAATGAGAAAGTTTCTCGTTTTAGCCAGAAACGTTCTCATTTTAACAAGTTCTTCACCTCATTTTAACAAGAAACTTTTTGTCTTAAAGAGAAAGTTTCTTGTTAAAATTATTTAAAAAACCTTGTTGAACAAAGTTTCTCATTATTATGAGAAAGTTTCTTGTTAAAACGAAATAAACTACTCATTAAAACAAAACATTTTCTCATTAAAACGCTAGTTTCTCATATATAAAGAGAAACAAGTTCTTCATCTCATTTTAACTTTCTCATAAGAAAAACGTTTCTCGTTAAAATTATAAAAAAAACTTGTTAAAATTAGTTTCCCATTGTTACGAGAAAGCGTCTCGTTAAAACATTTTTACAAGTTCATCTCATTTTAATGAGAAACTTTCCCCTAAGGAAAAAGTTTCTTGTTGAAATGATGATAACTGTAACCTGTGACAGAGAATCTTTAAGGTTATGTAGTGATCATCATTAGCATGAACAGTGGTTTGGTTCCTCTTGCCTGTGAACAGAAAATAATGTATGAAAGCTGATCAATTAACAGCTATGTGGAAACAATAACTGCCTGCATTTATCAGCAGCTACAAGACTGTTTTTATTGACACGAGCTCTTAAAATATGTAAAAATGTATTCGGTCAGCGTTGTTTCTCTGAATTTATGCAGTAGTAGACAAACTGAAAGCCACAACTATCTGGTTCCCACGCCATAGTAATGCAAAGCCACAAATTAGCGTGGTAACGGTTACTTAAAGAGCAAAAAAGAGTTTCCTCTGACTCTCCATCTTTCCTCTCTCTGTTTCTTTAGACAACACTGAGACATCCCATGAGGTGTTAATATCACATAATTAGAATTTCCCCCCCTTATAACGAGATACCAAACTGTTTATTTTAACGTTGACCTGAGGACGCTGGTGTAGAGCTAAAGCGATGGAGGTCACAGTTTAAACACTCTGATCTCCTAAATGACATGTTTTCCATTTACTAACATGTAATTAACTAATTCAGGTTACCTTGAAATACCGCCCCCTGCTGGTGATAATCAGTGCAGGAATCCGGTGTCATAAAACAAATCTTTAATATTTAATTCAAGTAATAATCAGCTCCAGTCTGGTGTGATATTAGATGAGGAAGAAACATGCAGGTGGTGAAGGTGAAGATAAAATTTCACGCCACGTCTCTTCGGTCCACAGGATCACGGTCACCATGGTAACCACGTGAGCCGCAGCATCAGTCAGAGGGATTCTGGGAATGCTGACGGAGGAATGTCCGCTTTAGTCCGTGTTAGCGAGGCGTAGTGGGCGAGTCCCGCCGCCCCGTCCTCACGCCGCGACGGGATGAGCCGCTCCGAGGAAATCACTGGGGAGAAAAACACAGAACGGGGAAAAGTTAAAGTTCGGTCCGGTGGTCCGGTCCGTGTCTGAGGCTCAGCCTGGGTTCTACCTCAGGATGTTTGGCAGCTCTGGGCTCCTGTAGATGAACTTGTGTCTGTAGCCGAGAGACGACGGGAACGCCACAAACTGAACCTTGTGACCGCTGAGGCTCTTGGACTGCGACGCCAGATTGTAGAGCTGCAGGAGGGTGCAGAAAGCAGGACTTAGTCTGAACAGTTCATCTAGAGGGCTAAACAGTTAATCTACAAGGTTAGACAGTCTGAACAGTTCATCTAGAGTGTTAAAACAGTCTGAACAGTTCATCTAGAGTGTTAAAACAGTCTGAATAGTTTATCTAGTGTTAAAACAGTCTGAACAGTTCATATAGAACGTTAGAATATCTGAACAGTTCATCTAGAGTGTTAAAACAGTCTGAACAGTTCATCTAGAGTGTCAAACAGTCTGAGGAGGTTATCTAGAGTGTTAAAACAGTCTGAACAGTTTATCTAGAGTGTAAAACAGTCTGAACAGTTTATCTAGAGTGTTAAAACAGTCTGAACAGTTTATCTAGAGTGTTAAAACAGTCTGAACAGTTCATCTAGAGTGTTAAACAGTCTGAACAGTTTATCTAGAGTGTTAAAACAGTCTGAACAGTTCATCTAGAATGTTAAAACAGTCTGAACAGTTTATCTAGTGTTAAAACAGTCTGAACGTTATCTAGAGGTAAACAGTCTGAACAGTTTATCTAGGTTAAAACAGTCTGAACAGTTCATCTAGATGTTAAAACATCTGAACAGTTCATCTAGAGTGTTAAACAGTCTGAACAGTTTATCTAGAGTGTTAAAACAGTCTGAACAGTTTATCTAGAGTGTTAAAACAGTCTGAACAGTTTATCTAGAGTGTTAAAACAGTCTGAACAGTTTATCTAGTGTTAAAACAGTCTGAACAGTTCATCTAGAGTGTTAAAACAGTCTGAACAGTTCATCTAGAGTGTTAAACAGTCTGAACAGTTCATCTAGAGTGTTAAACAGTCTGAACAGTTTATCTAGAGTGTTAAAACAGTCTGAACAGTTCATCTAGAAGGTTAAAACAGTCTGAACAGTTTATCTAGAGTGTTAAAACAGTCTGAACAGTTCATCTAGAGTGTTAAAACAGTCTGAACAGTTCATCTAGAGTGTTAAACAGTCTGAACAGTTTATGTAGAGTGTTAAAACAGTCTGAACAGTTCATCTAGAAGGTTAAAACAGTCTGAACAGTTTATCTAGAGTGTTAAAACAGTCTGAACAGTTCATCTAGAAGGTTAAAACAGTCTGAACAGTTCATCTAGAGTGTTAAACAGTCTGAACAGTTTATGTAGAGTGTTAAAACAGTCTGAACAGTTCATCTAGAAGGTTAAAACAGTCTGAACAGTTTATCTAGAGTGTTAAAACAGTCTGAACAGTTCATCTAGAAGGTTAAAACAGTCTGAACAGTTCATCTAGAGTGTTAAACAGTCTGAACAGTTTATGTAGAGTGTTAAAACAGTCTGAACAGTTCATCTAGAAGGTTAAAACAGTCTGAACAGTTTATCTAGAGTGTTAAAACAGTCTGAACAGTTCATCTAGAAGGTTAAAACAGTCTGAACAGTTCATCTAGAGTGTTAAACAGTCTGAACAGTTTATGTAGAGTGTTAAAACAGTCTGAACAGTTCATCTAGAAGGTTAAAACAGTCTGAACAGTTTATCTAGAAGGTTAAAACAGTCTGAACAGTTCATCTAGAAGGTTAAAACAGTCTGAACAGTTCATCTAGAGTGTTAAACAGTCATAAAACAGTTGAACAGTTTATCTAGTGTTTAAAACAGTCTGAACGTTCATCTAGAGTGTAAAACAGTCTGAACAGTTTATCTAGAACAGTCTAAAGTTTGTGTTAAAACAGTCTGAACAGTTTATCTAGTGTTAAAACAGTCTGAACAGTTTATCTAGAGTGTTAAAACAGTCTGAACAGTTCATCTAGAGTGTTAAAACAGTCTGAACAGTTCATCTAGAGTGTTAAAACAGTCTGAACAGTTTATCTAGAGTGTTAAAACAGTCTGAACAGTTTATCTAGAAGGTTAAAACAGAGGGAACAGTTTATCTAGAAGGTTAGACAGTCTGAACAGTTCATCTAGAGTGTTAAAACAGTCTGAACAGTTTATCTAGAGTGTTAAAACAGTCTGAACAGTTCATCTAGAGTGTTAAACAGTCTGAACAGTTTATCTAGAGTGTTAAAACAGTCTGAACAGTTTATCTAGAGTGTTAAAACAGTCTGAACAGTTTATCTAGAGTGTTAAAACAGTCTGAACAGTTCATCTAGAGTGTTAAAACAGTCTGAACAGTTCATCTAGAAGGTTAAAACAGTCTGAACAGTTTATCTAGAGTGTTAAAACAGTCTGAACAGTTCACAAAAACCCTGAACAGTTTATCTAGAGTTAAAACAGTCTGAACAGTTTATCTAGTGTTCTAAAACAACAACACACAAAAACACAACAAAAAAAACACAACACACAAAAAAACACAACAATCTAGAGTGTTAAAACAGTCTGAACAGTTCATCTAGAGTGTTAAAACAGTCTAACAGTTCTCTAGAGTGAAACAAACAAAAAAAACAAACAACAAACAAAAAAGGTTAAAACAGTCGAACAGTTTATTAGTGTGTTAAAACAGTCTGACACACAAAAAACACAACACAAATTTTAAAACAGCTGAACAGTTCATCTAGAGTGTTAAAACAGTCTGAACAGTTCATCTAGAAGGTTAAAACAGTCTGAACAGTTTATCTAGAGTGTTAAAACAGTCTGAACAGTTCATCTAGAGTGTTAAAACAGTCTGAACAGTTCATCTAGAAGGTTAAAACAGTCTGAACAGTTTATCTAGTGTTAAAACAGTCTGAACAGTTTATCTAGAGTGTTAAAACAGTCTGAACAGTTTATCTAGAAGAAAACAAACAACAAAAAACATGAACAGTTCATCTAGAAGTTAAAAAGTCTGAAAGTTTATCTAGTGTTAAAACAGTCTGAACAGTTCATCTGATGTTAAAACAGTCTGAACAGTTTATCTAGAGTGTTAAAACAGTCTGAACAGTTTATCTAGAGTTTAAAACAGTCGAACAGTTTATCTAGTGTGTTAAAAAAGTCGAAAAGTTCATCTAGAGTGTTAAAACAGTCTGAACAGTTCATATTAAAGGTTAAAACAGTCTGAACAGTTTATCTAGTGTTAAAACAGTCTGAACAGTTCATCTAGAGTGTTAAACAGTCTGAACAGTTTATGTAGAGTGTTAAAACAGTCTGAACAGTTCATCTAGAGTGTTAAAACAGTCTGAACAGTTTATGTAGAGTGTTAAAACAGTCTGAACAGTTTATCTAGTGTTAAAACAGTCTGAACAGTTCATCTAGTGTTAAAACAGTCTGAACAGTTTATCTAGAGTGTTAAAACAGTCTGAACAGTTTATCTAGTGTTAAAACAGTCTGAACAGTTCATCTAGAGTGTTAAAACAGTCTGAACAGTTCATCTAGAGTGTTAAACAGTCTGAACAGTTTATCTAGAGTGTTAAAACAGTCTGAACAGTTCATCTAGAGTGTTAAACAGTCTGAACAGTTTATCTAGAGTGTTAAAACAGTCTGAACAGTTCATCTAGAGTGTTAAACAGTCTGAACAGTTTATCTAGTGTTAAAACAGTCTGAACAGTTTATCTAGAGTGTTAAAACAGTCTGAACAGTTCAAGTTAAAACAGTCTGAACAGTTTATCTAGAGTGAAAACACATCATCTAGAGGTTAAACAGTCTGAACAGTTCATCTAGAGTGTTAAACAGTCTGAACAGTTTATGTAGAGTGTTAAAACAGTCTGAACAGTTCATCTAGAGTGTTAAAACAGTCTGAACAGTTTATCTAGAGTGTTAAAACAGTCTGAACAGTTCATCTAGAAGGTTAAAACAGTCTGAACAGTTTATCTAGAGTGTTAAAACAGTCTGAACAGTTTATCTAGAGTGTT